>JAPXFY010000028.1:23136599-23171599 GCA_030674185.1 Monoplex corrugatus
TATTTTGCTTCAAACACGCACACTGAAACAGTGTAGATACATGTATATATATATATATATATATATATATATATATATATATATAGTCTTTGCCTATATTTTGTTTAAAACGCACAATAAAACAGCACAGATTTATATGTCTTTGTATCGGTCTACGTTTTGTTTCAAACACACAATGAAACGGTACAATTTACATATAATTTCTTGTCTGTATTTTGTTGAAACACACACAATAAAACAGCACGGATTTATATGTCTTTGTATCCGTCTACGTTTTGTTTCAAACACACAATGAAACGGTACAATTTACATCTAATTTCTTGTCTGTATTTTGTTGAAACACACACAATGAAACAGCACGGATTTATATCCAGTCTCCGTCTATATTTTGTTAAACACACACAATGAAACAGTACAGATTTATATCCATCTTTGTATCCGTCTATATTTTGTTTAAAACACACAATGAAACAGTACAAATATATATCCAATTTCTTGTTTGTATTTTGTTTAAACACGCACAATGAAACAGCTCAGATTTATAAACAGTCTTTGTGTATACTTTGTTTAAAACACACAATGAAACAGTACAAATATATATCCAATTTCTTGTTTGTATTTCGTTTAAACACACACAATGAAACAGCACAGATTTATATCCAGTCTCCATCTATATTTTGTTTAAACACACAATGAAATAGCACAGATTTATATACAGTCTCCGTCTATATTTTGTTTAAACACACACAATGAAACAGTACAGATTTATATCCAGTCTTAGGATCCGTCTAAATTTTGTTTTAAACACACAATGAAACGGTAAAATTTATATCTAATTTCTTGTCTGTATTTTGTTGAAACACACACAATGAAACAGTACAGATTTATATCCAGTCTGTCTATATTTTGTTTAACACACACAATGAAACAGCACAGATTTATATCCAGTCTGTCTATATTTTGTTTAACACACACAATGAAACAGCACATATTTATATCCAGTCTCCGTCTCTATTTTGTTTAAACACACAGTGAAACAGTACAGATTTATATACAGTCTCCGTCTATATTTTGTTTAAACACACAGTGAAACAGCACAGATTTATATACAGTCTCCGTCTATATTTTGTTTAAACACACAGTGAAACAGTACAGATTTATATACAGTCTCCGTCTATATTTTGTTTAACACATACATGAAATAGCACAGATTTATATACAGTCTTTGTCTATATTTTGTTTAAACACACACAATCAAACAGCACAGATTTATATACAATACCTATCTATATTTTGTTTCAAACACACAAAGGAACAGTACAGATTTATATAATTATAGTCTTTATCTATATTTTGTTTAAACACACACAATGAAAAAGCACAGATTCATACGCAGTCTCCGTTTATATTTTGTTTCAAACACACACAATGAAACAGCACAAATGTATATAAAATCTCATGTCTATATATTTGACCTATACGCACAATGGAACAGCTCAGACTTACCTGTATCTCGTCTCTGACTACATGAGTGTAAGAACACGGTACAGATTGACTAATGTCCAGTCCCCGTCCGTATTCTACTCCCACGAAAAAAACAAAACAAAAACAAAACAAAATCAAAAACAAAGTACTACACAAAAGCAGTTTTGAGCTCGGAACGAGATTTTGACGAGGAGTAGAACAAAAACAAGGAAATCCTGTGTTCAACAAACTCTTTGGCCCTCAATGCCCTCACCACTGTTCTGAAAAAAAATCTCATTTCCTCGCTGGGAACGGGGAGGTGGAGGGGGGGGGGGGAGGGACGAAGGAGGCGGGGTCGGATGTTTGGGGAGACACGACCGGTAAATGACCGGTGTACTGCCAGCACCGACCGTCGCCCAAATCCGCCCATGGGTACATTTTGAACAAGGTGCAGTAATGAAATGTGATAAAATGCAAGGAAGTGCAATCTAACACAGTGTCATACAAGACAGCAAAATACAATGCAATGCGACAACACAATATTATATATATATATATAATAATAATAATAGTGAACATTTATGGCGCTTAATCTAAAAAAAAAAGCCCTAAGCGCTTACAGTAAACACACACACACACGCACACACAACACACGCACACGCACACACACACCACACACACACACACACACACACACACACACCCGCACACACACACACACACACACACACACACCCGCACACACACACACACACACACACACACACACACACACACACACACACACACACACACACACACACACACACACACAACCCGCACACACACACACACGCGCGCGGGCACAGATTTCAAGGTGGCAGCTGAAGTAAGAGTACAGAACTACAGGCTAGGATTTCAAAAGAGTGGTTTTTAGACTGGACTTAAACGAAGAAAGGGTACAGGTAGAGCGGAGAAGAAAGGGAAGTTTGTTCCAAATAGAGGGGGCCTGATAAGAAAAAGCACGTTCACCAAGAGTTTTGTTGCGGAAGCGTGGGATTCTAAATAGGTGGGCATCAGTAGAAGAGCGTAGCTCTCTGGAGGGAATGTAAACAGTCAGGAGATCAGAAAGATAGGGGGGAGCTAGACCAGCCAGAGACTTATGGCATAGGAGGGAAAGTTTATAGTCAATACGCTTTCGAACAGGAAGCCAGTGTAGAGTTCGAAGCAGAGGGGAAACATGAGTTGACCTTGGGCATTTCCGTACAAGGCGAGCAGCGTTATTTTGAACTTTTTGCAATTTGGATAAGAGTGTTTGGGGGCAGCCAGCAAGAAGCGAGTTACAGTAGTCGAGTCTGGAAAGAATGAGTGCAGAAATGAGAGTTATAGTGCTTTCTTCAGATAGAAGATGACGCACAGAACTGATCCGTCGAAGTTCTAAGTAACAAGCACGACAGACAGAGGATACCTGGCTGTGGAAGGAAAGAGTTTGGTCCAGTACAACTCCAAGATTACGCACGGATGTGGAAGTGTGGATTACCGAGTCTTCAAGCTGGATAGAAACAGGGATAGGCACAGTAGACAGAAGTCGCTTTGATGCAATAAATATAAATTCTGTTTTGTCATTATTCAGCTGGAGTTTGTTGCATGTCATCCAAGACTTTATGTCAGAAATGCAGAGCTGTGTGCGTTGAATTATAGAAGGGATAGTGGAGGGATGGCCAGACATGTAGATTTGGTTGTCATCAGAAAAACAGTGATGGGATATGTGATGATGGGCTACAATGTCAGAGATGGGCTGAGTTAACTGCCGTGCCGTATATATATGTCACGCTCGCTAAGGCTTGAGACAGGAAAGGAGAGAGAAACAGAGCTATCAGCACTAACGTCCCCTTTCACTAACTGAATAAAGAAATAACTGGTCAAAATACATTTACACAAATTTTATTAAATCACAGACACAACATGACGCACCATACATACCTGTCACAAGCATAAATATCGCAAAAAAAAATCAAAGGCACGGCAGTTAACTGTGTTCTAGAGTCAAAACATCTTATACACACAAGCACCCTATTCTTTCATGATTTTTAAGACAACATAACAAGTATTGATCCACAAACACCCATGCTTACGAACCAAATCTTGAATTCAAATTTAAATTACTTCAAGACAACAGTTTGTCTCTGTAAACCCCAACTAAAATGAGCACAGTTAAGGGTGTAATGTGTAGAAAACGGGACCACGGATGAATGAACCTTAACCCTTTGATTCAATATATATATATATATATATACTTTTTTTTTTTACAATATATTTTATTTATATAGCGCAAAATCTTGATAAAACAAATCTAAGCGCTGAGTCTGAAGATTCCTTCAGTCTATGCATCTTCACGAATAAAGAAAAAAGTCTCATTCAAACGTCTGTCTTTCATGAACGGGCTGCGTCAACCCAGACAAAACAAAACACTGACACAGAACATCGGCAAGGAGCAGGTCTTACACGTCTGAATACTCCGCTGAATCTAAATGTGTCTGCAGCTCTGCCTTCCAAGCTTCGGCACACACCCTCCAACCACCCACAGCATTACTGAAGCGTAGCTCCACAACATCGTCGCCTACTCACCACCTATTTATCTCATCAAACTTTCTCCTGGCGGTGGATGTTCCCACCCTCTATCTTCTCGACTTGTTTTACGTGCTCTATTAACCATCCACCTCCGACTCGTCCATACGGCTGAGGAAGTCAGCAGTGACGTTTTCCTTGCCAGGGATGACTTCCACCGTGAATTGGTAAGGCTGTAACAACAACGCCCATCTCGTTACCCTGTCACTCGGTGATTTCACTCGGTGTAGGTACTGCAGAGGAGAATGGTCCGTCTGGATAGTGAATCTCACTCCGTAGAGGAATGTTGAAAACTTTCTCACTGCCCATACGAGAGCAAGGCACTCTCGCTCGATGACTGGGTAGTTACACTCAGCTTTCGACAGTTTCTTGCTGGCGCAAGATACCATCCTGAGCTCGCCGTCGTGATCCTGGAATAACACTGCTCCAATCCCTGTGCCCGATGCGTCCGTGCGCAGCACGAAGGGTTTTCCTGGTACCGGTAGTGCGCAGACGGGAGGCTTCACAAATGCTTCCTTCAGCTGTTTAAACGAAGTCTCACATTCGTCGTTCCACTGGATCTGTCCTTGACGCGCCCCCATCGTCAGGTTTGTCAGAGGGAGACGACATCCGAATAGTTGGGGATGAATTTCTTGTAGAAACCTACAACTCCCAAGAAACTCCGGACCTGCTTCTTGGTCTGGGGACGTGGCGCATCACGGATCTTCCTCATCTTGTCCTCCTCGGGTTGGCATTGACCCTGGCCAATTCGGTATCCCAAGTAGGACACTTCCTTGCAGCCCAGCTCACATTTTGTCGGTCTGGCCGTCAATGACGCTTCTCGAAGTCGCTGCAAAACGCTCCTCACGACTGCTACATGCTGCTCCTCATTCTTCGTAGCAATCATGATGTCGTCGATGAAGTTGTCGATGTCCTCGCTGTCCAACGGTTGCAGCAGGTTCCTCATCATCCTAGAGAACACTGCTCCGGACGTGCATAATCCGAAAGGCATGACCTTCCATTGGAAGTGCCCTTGCGGAGTGCAAAAAGCAGTCTTAGGACGATCCTCCTCTGCTACAGGTATCTGCCAGTAGCCTTTCGACAGATCAATCTTGCTGAAGACCGTCTTTCCCCCTAGCTTTGCGAAGAGATATTCTACGTCGGATATAGGTTCTGCGTCGAACTCTACTACCTTGTTCAGTCGCCGGAGTCAACGCAAAATCTGATCTTTCCATCCTTCTTTTTCACAAGAACGATTGGCGACGCATATGGTGATACAGAGGGTTCTATCACTCCCATGTCGAGCATGTTCTTGATCTCCGCCTTGACTGTGTCCCTTTGTGTAAATGGCACGTGATAAGATTTAGATCGCACAGGTTCCTCCGACGTCACTTGACCTTGCACTCAAATTAAGTTGGTACAAGAGGAACATCCGTCAGTACGTCAGAGTACTCATGTACCAGCTGTTGAAGTTTTCGCTTGAGGGTCTCACTCTGTTCGGATCTGAACATCTTCAGGACCTTCTGTTGCCTGAAGAGGGATGACTGGGATGCCCCTTCCTAATCAGTACAGCTGTATCATCATCATCACCTCCCTCCTCCACTATAACTGACGCTCTCGTTCGGAACCAAGCTTGGTTCGCGCTCCACAAACTGCTTCAACATGTTGGCATGTAACAGTTTCACCTTGGGCCCCATCTTGACCTGGTAATCAACCTCGCCTCGCATCCCGATCACAACATACGGTCCCTTCCATGCCAATTCCAGTTTGTTGTTTTTCACATGTCTAAGAACCAGCACTTTGCTCCCCACTTTGAATTCTCTCCTCTTCGCTTTGAGGTCAAAGTGGCGTTTGTATTTCTTCGACGCTGACTTCAGGTTTTCTTGGGCAATCGCGCAGGACTCTGCGATCCTGTTTCTTAGGTCCACCACGTATTCCACCGCATTTTTGAGCTCTTCTTTTTCGGGGTGTGTCCATAGTTCTTTTAGTATCCGCATAGGACCTCTTACCCTCCTCCCATAGAGTAGCTCAAACGGGGCGAATCCTGTGCTCTCCTGAGGAACTTCTCGGTACGCAAACAGTAGAGCTGGAATCCACCTGCTCCACTCTTGAGGTTGCTCCTGCACTAATCTTCTAAGCATCCTTTTTAGCGTTCCATTGAATCGCTCAACTAGCCCATTGCACTGAGCATGGTAGGGCGTGGTCTGTAGTCCCTTGATGGCCAATAGGCGAAATACTTCTTTCATAGTCTCGCTGGTGAATTGGCCCCTCTGTCCGTCAGCACCTCCCTTGGGATTCCAGTACGAGTCCATATCTCAAAGGCCGCTTCTGCAACAGACTCCGCGGTCACGTCACGCAGTGGAATAGCCTCGGGGTATCTCGTTGCATAATTTTACCATGACAAGCACGTAGCGATGTCCTGACTGGGAGGGTGGGTGCTAGTGGTCCAATGAGATCCATCCCCACTCTTCTCAAACGGATCCTGGATCAAAGGCATCTTCCCGAGTGGTACTGGAGGTACCCTGCCCTTGTCGATGGTCTTCTGACATTTCTCGCACGAATGGCAGTAACGAGAAACGTCTGCGCACACTCCTGGCCAATAAAAAGGGGATAGGACCCTCTCCCTGGTTTTGTTTGTGCCGAGGTGGCCAGACATTGGCACATCATGTGCTAAAGTCAGTACTGATGGCCTCAAATCCTTGGGCACGCATATCTGCTCCTCCACGTTTTCTCCAACAAAGCATCGGATTAGCACATCCTCCTTTTTCCTGTACTGTATTCGCCCTTTCCTTGTCTCAATAACCGATCCTGACTCGCACGCTTCCTGGCCTTCTTCAACGTCTCATCTGTTCCTTACTTTTCTACTAGAGTCTCTCTGGGCGCTATGTTGACCTGTTCACGTGGTCTCAATGGTGTCGTGGGTTGCTTAGCTTTTGCTTGTGCTCGGGTCTGCACGGCTGCCACTGTCTTAGGTACCGCATAAACCGGGACTTTCTCAAGGGGTTATCCTTTCCCGCGTTGGATAAAGTTTCCCACGAGTACCTCCTCAACCGGTCGTTTCACTAAGACACGAGCTTTCCCACACACAAACGGCGACTCTAGCTCCACCTCCGCTACGGGTAGTCGCAATCTACACCAGGACTCAGCCAGTACTACGCTCACAAAGTCTCCTGTGTAGCTCTCTGGGGCACTAATTTTTCCGCCACGATGGTGTATCCAGCTCCCGTGTCTCTAATGCCGTCTGCTGGTAAGCCGTTGACTCGTACCTCACATCTAGGTGTGTACGGCTTGGCTGCGCATGAGATACACAATGATCGGGTAACAATATCCTTTTTCTTCTGCTGGTTTACTACCTTCACTATTGCTACTTCAACCTTACAGTTCTTGGCGATATGTCCCATTCGGCCGCACTTGTAGCATCACAATCTTCCTCGTGTGACACTGCCCATGGGGGCTTACTTCATTCCCTCTTGCATCGTCCTCCCTTTGTCTGATCCTGACGACGTCCTTCCCTTGTCTGATCTGACGACTTCCTCCTTGCTGATCCTGACGATGTCCTTTTCTATCTGCGACTGTCCTTCCTTTGCTGATCCTGACGCTATCTTCCCTTGTCTGATCGACGACTGTCCTCCTTTGTCTATCCTCGACGCCTTCCTTTGATCTGATCTGACATCCTTCCCTTTGTCTATTACATGTCCTCCCGTCTGATCCTGACGACTGTCCTTCCCTTTGTCTGATCCTGACGAATCTTGGTTCCAATTTCATTGTCTGGGCGTCTCAGTTTGAATTCGAAATTCCTGAGATCTCGGCTGAGTCTCTTTGCTTCCATCACAATGTCAGCCTTCTTAGCAATGTCATCAGCATTATCCGGACAAACTTTCTTCACCTCCACTATCAAGTCTTGGTGTAGAATCCTATACATTTGCTCTTGAAATAACAGATCTTTTACGTCCTCTACGTTCAATTCATCTTTGTCAGCCGCTTGGCACCGCAATGAAAAACATGATTTCATCCGAATCAATGCCTGGGTGAAAGACTCATCTGCTCTTTTTCTCATCTCTCTAAAACGATGTCTGTACGCTTCTGCATCAAGTCTGAAGGCCCAGGTAAACCCTAACTGGGCAGGTGAGTTTTGACCCACTTGGCAAAATTCCACACGCTCTTACCCCACGAAACACCCCTGTCCCCAAAGCGAAAAGGAAAGAAAAACAACTGACAAACAAACAAACTGCCGTGACAATATATATAATGATACAGTTCAGATACCAACGCAACAAATGCAACACACTACAACAAAAGAAGGAAGACTGAAGTCATGGTAATCAGTGAAAAACATGAAATCCCCTCATGCAAAATAACAGCAAACGGCACAACTTTGAGACAGGTTGATAAGTTTAAGTATCTGGGAACGATCATCTCACCAGATGGCAATGCACATCAGAAATAGCCAGCAGAATCGGCTAAGACAAAACAGCATTCAAGAAGATGACAAGCATTCTTACCAACAAATGCCTATCAATTAACATCAGGAAGAGAGTTCTTGAATGCTATATAGAACCGATAATGTTATACGGTTGTGAGGCGTGGACAGTCAGCAAGCAAAGCCAAACAAGATTGAGGCAGCCGAGATGTGGTTTCTAAGAAGAATGTTGAGAGTTCCATCGACAGCAAAGAAAACAAACGAGACAGTCTTGATGGAGGCAAACACAAGAAGGTCATTCGTAAGGAAGATTAGGAAAAGACAGGCAACATTTATAACCATTTTATGAGGAAAGGGGAATTAACGCATCTGGTGACAACAGGAAATCTGAGGGAAAGAGAGCCCAGGTGGACCAGGAGGAAAATATTGGACGGACTTGCAGATTGGCTGAGGACAGAGAGGGTGGAAATGTCTTGCAGCGACAAAGGATAGATGATATGGAGAGCCATGATCGCCAACGACATGTGGCAAGGCACTTGATGATGAGATGATGATGAACAACAAAAGGCGGCGCAAAAATATACAATACAACATAACACATTACAAAACCAACAACGCAGCACAACACAACACATCGCAACAACATACACAACGCAATACCATATACTGCTTCACAACACTACACGATACATCACAGCACAAAATAACATAATACAACATATCACAACAAATCACAACACAAAACAATTGTCACGAACAAGCAGGTAGTTTTGGGTTGTTCCTGTTTGTGTGGTGTGTGTGTGTGTGTGTGTGTGTGTGTGTGTGTTCAGTTTCATTTAATGTCTATCCACATAATGTAATGTGATGTGATGTGTGTGTGTGTGTGTGTGTGTGTGTGTGTGTGTGTGTGTGTGTGAGTGTGTATGTGTGTGCGTGTGTGTCTGTGTGTGTGCGTGTGTGTCTGGGTGTGTGCGTGTGTGTGTGGTGTGAGTGAGTGTGTGTGTTGTGTGTGGAGTGTGTGTGTGAGTGTGTGTGAGTGTGTGTGTGTGGGGTGAGTGAGTGTGTGTTTGTGAGTGTGTGTGTGTGTGAGTGTGATGTGTGTGTGTGTGTGTTGTGTGTGTACGAGCGTGTATGTGTGTGTATTGCGTGTGTGTGTATGTGCGTTCGTGCTGCGTGTGTGTGTGTGTGCGTGTGTAGTGTGTGTGTGTGTGTGTTGTGTGTGTGTGTGTGTGTGTGTGTGTGTGTGTGTATGTGTGTGTGTGTTTGTGTGTGTGTGTGTATGTGTGTGTGTGCGTATGTGCGTTCGTGCGTGTGTATGTGTGTGTATGTGTGTTGTGTGTGTGTGTGTGTGTGTGTGTGTGTGTGTGTGTGTGTGTGTGTGTGTGTGTGGAAAATTTTGGACACTTGTAAAATGTGCCTTAGATACGTTATACAGCATGGGTATCTAACAATGCAACCAAAATGTTTTCAGGCTTCTTTGACCAACATTCTAACAACTCGTCCTCATATACTCTGAGAGTAGTAGGACTTGAAACTCAACAAAACAAAACAGAACAGAACAGATACGATATAGCAAAAGGAAATCAAGCCATTTTGTATGACGTGGAGTGACCTGTTGACCTTTCTCGTGGAAAAAAAAAACAGGCTATGTTCAAAACGTCCTTGGTGCACTGTGCTTTTAAATTGGAAAGTCAGAGAGATTGTTTCAGTTTCAGTTTCAGTTTCTCAAGATGACGTCTCCGCGCTCGGAACGAATTCCATATGCACCAACGTCACAGGTGCCATGTGTATGGTGATCATGGCACAAGCCTTAAGCCTGCACCTAAAAACCCCTGAGCTGGCCAGGTCCGAGGCCCTACCTAGACTATGTTTTAGCTAGTCTATATCTTATATTGGTATGGTATCTGCCTACCACTGGAATAATCTGGGTTACATGTAAATGACATGCGCATCTGTGTATCTGACCTTCAAAAAAGGAACATACATATAGATAGAGAATATATTATATATTATATATATATATATATATATATACACATACGTTATTTTTTATTGGCAAACCATGTTTGAAATTCTTCTGAAATTTTTCGAGCTTTTCGCTCATCATCAGAGTTCTGGAAAAGGAGAAAATAACACAAATTGTTATCAAACCAAGTAACAGAAATCAGCATTAAACACGAACAACATTAGAATGTGAAGCGATCATACAAAATGATTACAGCTGAATTGTCAGCTGTCGGCTTTGATACTCATCTCTGGTATTGATCGTAGGTCCCAGTTCTCTCATATGCAATGCTTCAAGCGTCATCAAAAATGTTTCTCCCCCGGTTGTTGCGTCTAATATCGTGACATCGTTCATATCCATCGTCTTCACTCCACACTGGTCCATATGTGTTTTTATCGGCCCACTGTTTTTGATGTACTCTCTGAAACGAGATTGCAAATGTCGGCTGGTTTGGCCGACATAGCACGCGTTACAGCGCGGACAGTTGATTTTATAGACAACTCCGCTTCTCAAGCGCTTCTCCACCGGTGGCTCTAATAGAAATAATTGAGTGACCAGTTGAATTATGGATGGCCTGATCTGCAGCACACCCACCTCATTAACTCGTCTACCAAGTCAGTCGAAAGAATGTTTCTTCCCCCTAGAGGGGCCCCTGTGATAAACGTATCCCGATCGATAGGTGGTGCTTTATGTTTGTCATTGTACAGTAGATCCGTACATTTTGTGGATTGCCTCCAATACTGGTACGTTTGTATATAGTGACGATACATCAAAACTTACCAATTCCTCATCTTGATAAAGGGAGGTTGACTTTATTTTCTCCACCACTTCAGTCGTCCAACAGTTAATACCACACTCGGGAACACTCGACAGCCACTCTGCTACCTTCAACGCAGTCTTGTGATATGCTGGTCCCGGCATCGACAGGACCGGTCTTACGGGTACATTTGGTTTGCGTACTTTTGCAAGTCCATACAAACGCGGAGGCTGACTTGATCTATAGCAAGCAGTTCAACGATTTTCCTTCTTTTCTCAGTTTCTTCAGTTGCTCTATGATTCTATCATGTTCTTTCAGGACTGGATTTTTCTCATTTTTTCGTTTTTTATTGATCTTTTGAAATTGTGGTAATTCAATGATAGTGTCCATCTTGCCATTACACTTTTCACGCTTCATCAAACAAATACCCACACCTACTTATATGTATATAAAGTAAATAAATAATTAAAGGCCTGAATCACAACACAACTTATCCTGTATAAACTTGTCTCACATGACAGAACACCCCCCCCCCCACCTCCCAGTCAATGCCCAAATGCTTAGCTGTCTATCACTAGCTGAAGACAATATTTTCTTAATCATAGATAGGTATGTAAATAAGTGAGTGAGTAAGTGAGTGAGTAAGTCAGTCAGTCAGTAAGTGAGTGAGTGAGTACGTAAGTAAGCAAGCAAGCAAGTAAGTGAGTAAGTAAGTAAGCAAGTAAGTAAGTAAGTAAGCAAGCAAGCAAGTGAGTAAGTAAGTAAGTAAGCAAGTAAGTAAGTAAGTAAGTAAGCAAGCAAGTAAGTAAGTAAGTAAGTAAGCAAGCAAGTAAGTGACTAAGTAAGTAAGTAAGCAAGTGAGTGAGTGAGTGAGTAAGTAAGTGAGTAAGTAAGTAAGTGAGTAAGTAAGTGAGTAAGTAAGTGAGTAAGTGAGTAAGTAAGCAAGCAAGTAAGTGAGTAAGTAAGTAAGTAAGTGAGTAAGTAAGTAAGTGAGTAAGTAAGTAAGTAAGTAAGTAAGCAAGCAAGCAAGGAAGTAAGTAAGTAAGCAAGCAAGTGAGTAAGTAAGTAAGTAAGTAAGCAAGTAAGTGAATAAGTAAGTAAGTAAGTAAGTAAGCAAGCAAGTAAGTGAGTAAGTAAGTGAGTGAGTAAGTAAGTAAGTAAGTAAGTAAGTAAGTGAGTGAGTAAGTAAGTGAGTAAGTAAGTAAGTAAGTAAGTAAGTAAGTGAGTGAGTAAGTGAGTAAGTGAGTAAGTAAGTAAGTGAGTAAGTAAGTAAGTAAGTAAGTAAGTAAGTAAGCAAGTAAGTAAGTAAGCAAGCAAGTAAGTGAGTAAGCAAGCAAGCAAGTAAGTGAATAAGTAAGTAAGTAAGCAAGCAAGCAAGTAAGTGAGTAAGTAAGTAAGTAAGTGAGTAAGTAAGTAAGTAAGCAAGCAAGTAAGTCAGTAAGCAAACAAGTAAGTGAGTAAGTAAGCAAGCAAGTAAGTAAGTGAGTGAGTAAGTAAGTAAGTAAGCAAGCAAGCAAGTAAGTGAGTAAGTAAGTAAGCAAGTAAGTGAGTGAGTAAGTAAGTAAGTAAGTAAGTAAGTAAGCAAGTAAGTAAGTAAGTAAGTAAGCAAGCAAGCAAGTAAGTAAGTAAGTAAGTAAGTAAGTAAGTAAGCAAGCAAGTAAGTGAATAAGTAAGTAAGTAAGTAAGTGAGTAAGTAAGTGAGTAAGTAAGTAAGTAAGTGAGTAAGTAAGTAAGTGAGTGAGTAAGTAAGCAAGCAAGTAAGTGAGTAAGTAAGTGAGTAAGTAAGTAAGTAAGTGAGTAAGTAAGTGAGTAAGTAAGTAAGTAAGTGAGTAAGTAAGTGAATAAGTAAGTAAGTAAGTGAGTAAGTAAGTGAGTAAGTAAGTAAGTAAGTGAGTAAGTAAGTAAGTAAGTGAGTAAGTAAGTAAGTAAGTAAGTAAGTAAGTAAGTGAGTAAGTGAGTAAGTAAGTAAGAAGTAAGTAAGTGAGTGATGAGTAAGTAAGTAAGTAAGTAAGTAAGTAAGTGAATAAGTAAGTAAGTAAGTAAGTAAGTAAGTAAGTAAGTAAGTAAGTGAGTAAGTAAGTAAGTAGTAAGTGAGTAAGTAAGCAGCAAGTAAGTGAGTAAGTAAGTAAGTGAGTAAGTGAGTAAGTAAGTGAGTAAGTGAGTAGTAAGTAAGTAAGTGAGTAAGTAAGTAAGCAAGCAAGCAAGTAAGTGAGTAAACAAGCAAGCAAGTAAGTGAATAAGTAAGTAAGTAAGTAAGTAAGTAAGCAAGCAAGTAAGTGAGTAAGCAAGCAAGTAAGTAAGTGAATAAGTAAGTAAGTAAGTAAGCAAGCAAGTAAGTGAGTAGTAAGTAAGTAAGTAAGTGAGTAAGTAAGTAAGTGAATAAGAATAGGTAACCAAAACAGCATTCAAGAAGATGACAAGCATTCTTACCAACAAATGCCTATCAATTAACACCAGGAAGAGAGTCCTTGAATGTTATATAGAACCAATACTGTTGTACGGATGCGAGGCGTGGACAGTCAGCAAGCAAAGTCGAGCAAGATTGAGGCAGCCGAGATGTGGTTTCTTAGAAGAATGTTGAGAGTTCCATGGACAGCAAAGAAAACAAACGAGACAGTCTTGATGGAGGCAGACACAAGTAGATCATTCATATGGAAGATTCGGAAAAGACAAGCAACATTTATAGGCCATTTTATGAGGAAGGGGGATTTGGAGCACCTGGTCACAACGGGAAAGCTGGAAGGAAAGAGAGCACCAGGTAGACCCAGGGAGAGAATGCTGGACGGACTTGCAGAGTTGCTGGGGATGAAGAGGGTGGGGGAGATGCTGGGGGCAACGAGAGATAGAGATGGTTGGAAGTCCATGGTCGCCAACGCCAAGCGGCAGGGCACCTGATGATGATGAGGTGATGAATAAATACAAAATAAAGGAGTATGTAGATAAACAAACAGGTAAGAAATGAAAATAACAAACAACAGTAAATACATGCATATACCCACATGCCCGTACACAGACATGCACACCCATTTCGACACAGCATGATGGCCGACAACAACAGCTACAACAACAACAGCAACAGCAACAGCAACACCGAGACAAGTGATATTGAGAAGGCAGGACACAGTCCTGACTTGTCTGTTTTGTGCGGTGTTGCTGAGTAGGCCTACTGTTGTATTGATGGATCCTGGGCCCTTTGGACAGTCATATCAGTGGAAATGTGTATTGGGAACAAACAGCTGCTATGAGAATAGGAAAGTACACAAGCTTTTTCCAAAATATCAAAAGAGGAGTCAGGCAAGGTTGTGTTTTGTCACCAAATCCGTTTTCACTTTACCGCGAAAACATCATGAGAAACCTAGAAGAATACCCTGGATTGAAGGTTGGAGGAAAAATGATAAACAACATTCGATAAGCAGATGACACAGTGCTAATTGCAGAAAATGAGAGGGACCTACAAAACCTTGTGAATATATGAAATAGAAAGCAAAAATAAAGGGTTGTAGCTAAATAGCAAGAAGAATGAAGTCATGGTAATCAGTAAAAAACATGAAATCCCCTCATGCAAAATAACAGCAAACGGCACAACTTTGAGACAGGTTGATAAGTTTAAGTATCTGGGAACGATCATCTCACCAGACGGCAGATGCACATCAGAAATAGCCAGCAGAATCGGCTAAGCCAAAACAGCATTCAAGAAGATGAAAAGCATTCTTACCAACAAATGCCTATACACAGTATCCTCCATAATGTATGGTTTCTTGGAGTGTGGAACATTTTCTGACCAATACCTGTGAGTATACACTTGTTTTGTGAGTGATAACTTGCTTGTGGATTGTGTGACTGTGTGTCTGTGCTTGTACACGCATGCAGATGTGTGTATGTGTGTGTGTGTGTGTGTGTGTGTGTGTGTGTGTGTGGTGTGTGTGTGTGTGTGTGTGTGTGTGTGTGTGTGTGTGTGTGTGTGTGTTTTCAAGCATGTATTTTCAAAATGCACGGTGGCCGGTACATGCACATCATATAACACTACAGTATGTACATGTAATGTAAGAGAGACAGAGACCAGAGAGAAAAGAGAGAGAGTGTGTGTGTGTTTTCAAGCATGTATTCTCAAAATGCATTTTATACGCACATCATTTAACAGTATGTAAAGCAAGAGAGAGAGAGAGAGAGAGAGAGTGGTGTGTGTGTGTGTGTGTGTGTTGTGTGTGTGTGTGTGTGTGTGTGTGTGTGTGTGTGTGTGTGTAGTGTGTGTGTTTGTGTGAGTGTGTGAGTGTTATGTGTGTTGTGTGTGTGGTGTGTGGTGTGTGTGTTTCAAGCATGTATTTTCAAAATGCATGTACATGAATCATATAAACAATGTACATGTAATGTAAGAGAGAGAAGAGAGAGTTTTAAGCATGTATTCAAAAAGATGTCAAGACCCCATATAATTATAACAGTTGTAAAGCAAGAGGAAAGAGAGAGGTGAAGTGTGTGTTGTGTGTGGTGGTGGTGAAGTGTGTGTGTGTGTGTATTGTGTGTGTGTTGTGCGTGTGAGGATGTGTAAATCATGTTACACGCATACCATATTATGTGAATCAGATATGTGTTAGTGTGTGATACGTGTTGTTTGATATGCTGTTTTGATTTGATATTCTCTCTCTCTCTCTCTCTCTCTCTCTCAGTCTACTCTCTCTCTCTCTCTACTTCTATCTCTCTGTCTCTCTGTGCATGCGTGTGTGTGTCAAAGCATGTTAAATCAGGCGCACACACACTACACACACGCATGCACACACACACTATGAAACATTTCTTTCTTTTTCTCTGTTTGAACAGCCCTGCCAACAAAAGGTTCCAACATTCCGTCCTCAAATGTCAAGATTTGATATTACCAGAAAGCTCAAACGTGATCTTTCCAAGCATACTATTTTAAAATAGGAACTTCCAACACTTATACGCATCGCTACGACAAGAACAATGCCAGACTCATGCTCACGTCCCAGTGGTAACGGTACTGTGCTGCATTGAAGTCTAAAGTAACCTTTGACACCTCTCTCTCTCTCTCCCTCTCTCTCTCTCTTTCACACACACACACACACACACACACACACACACACACACACACACACACACACACACAGAGCGAGAAAGAGAGAGAGAGAGAGAGAAAGAGAGAAAGAGAGAGTGAGTGAGTGAGTGTGTGTGTGAGTGTGTGTGTGTGTGTGTGGAGAGAGAGAGAGAGAGAGAGAGAGAGAGCAGTCAATTTAGATGGTAAAGTTTATAATAACTCGTGACTTCCCACGCCTGGTAGGGGCCTACCTAGTAGACAGTTTATCAATAAGATAGTGCAGACCTAACACATGGCATTGGAATTTCTTGGTCAGGGAGGTCACTTTATTCCGTTATCAGTCAAAGCATCAAGTGTAAATCTACATCAACTAAACAGACTGTCCCTTAGCTATGACCTTCTGCTAAACAGTACTGGTAGTTGTTCCCGATATTTTTTTTAACAGTGATACACGTTTTTCAGTCAAATTAACACGCCGGTCATTACTAAATTGTACTACGCCCAGCTGCCGAGAGCGAGCAGACCGGTCCTCGGTAAATGTGGGCGCTATGGGGCCACTCGCAGGCAGGCGCGCGCAGTCTATATCTTAGATGTCTGTGACCAGAACTACGGCCAACCCAAGTATCACGGATTTGTGCGCCGTGTATCAATTAACATCAGGAAGAGAGTTCTTGAATGTTATGTAGAACCGATAACGTTATACGGATGTGAGGCGTGGACAGTCAACAAGCAAAGCCAGAACAAGATTGAGGCAGCCGAGATGTGGTTTCTAAGAACATGGACAGCAAAGAAAACAAACGAGACAGTCTTGATGGAGGCAGACGCAAGTAGATCACTCATAAGGAAGATTAGGGAAAGACAGGCAACATTTATAGGCCATTTTGTGAGAAAGGGGAAGTAGAGCACCTGGTCACAACGGGAAGCTTGGGGGCAAAGAGAGCCCCAGGTGGACCGGGGAGAAAATATTGGATGGACTTGCAGAGTGGCTGAGGACAGAGAGGGTGGAGGATGTGCTTGCGGAAACATGGGAAAGATACATATGGAGCGCCATGATCGCCAACACCATGTGGCATGGTACATGATGATGATGATGATCAGTGGTTTATTGTTATGGTTTAGTGTAAAAAGAGTGTCATTATGACCCGTAGTTTATTGTTACGGTTTAGTGTGTAAAGAATGTCATTATGACCCATTGTTTATTGTTATGGTTCAGTGTGTGTAAAGAGTGTCATTATGACCCATAGTTTATTGTTATGGTTCAGTGTGTAAAGAGTGTCATTATGACCCGTTGTTTATTGTTACGGTTCAGTGTGTAAAGAGTGTCATTATGACCCATTATTTATTGTTATGGTTCAGTGTGTAAAGAGTGTCATTATGACCCATTGTTTATTGTTATGGTTTAGTGTGTAAAGCGTGTCATTATGACATTGTTTAGTCTGTACTATGCTCTCTATGAAGAGGATATCGACTTGCCAAAGGATTTTTGTAAAAAGGATTTAATCCTTTGACTCCCGCACCCATCGACCAACTGCAAAAGACTTAACACTCTGACTCCCTCACCTATCCACCAGCTTCCAGCAGAAAGCTGATGGATGGGTGAGGGGTCAAAGGTTAAGTTTTTGCTTTGCTATCATGGTTGGGAATGCAGGATGCTGGTGGACAGGGTGCGGAGTCAAAGGTTAAAAATCAAAGCATATTATACTGAAATTTTGGCCAGAAGAGGTTTCAGACCACCGAAAAGGATGTTTTTGAACGGGTTTTTGTGTTGTAAAGGTAATTTTAGTGTTTTTTAAATATCTTTTAAGGATCATTGCACTCAAGGTGGTTACCTTTGTGCTCACCTTTCTTTTGTTTTTGTTTTGTTTTTTGTTTTTGTCCCATTTTCTGTCGCCTTATTGGGCCACAGAAGCTGGCATAGTTTTTCACAGTGCAATGATGATGGTGTTGATGAGGATGATAATCATGATGCTATGGAGTTCCATCTAGGATTGAGACTGCGTAACAGGCTGTACTCTACAGTTACTATCATCATATATCCTGGCGTCAACCAGGCCCCGAGAGATATAGACACCTGCGGTGCTGGCCAGAAGATTTGAGCAACACCCTCAATGACGCATCCATGAAGTGGATGAGACTCGACCGTGTGGTCCCAGTCTTCCCAATGAGCCCATAACACGTCCAACTCTGGGTAGGAGCCGGTTAGAGCCGAAAAATCCTCAATGATTTTTGAAGGGACTGATGAGGGAGGATTCGAACCCACAACCTTCCAGTCGGTAGTCCGTTGCGCTAACCACTACACCACTGCGACTGGTCAAAGGTAATTTTGTTATGCTGTTCTGTGTTTGTTTAGGTGCCTGTGCAATGCGCCATGATGGCTTGGGGATGTGAGTATTTCCATTTGTGTGTGTAGAGGGTCATGCAGGAGTCATGCATGACCTGGACGCGACCCGACCCGCATAGAGTGTCAGGAGTTACGTTATCACTGGCCATCCTCTGCGCGTTCGTACTGAAACGCTTCTGTACGTGTGTGCGGGTCAAGAGACTGTACTGTGCTTAAATTTTCAGTCATTTTTAACAAAAGATGGAAGACGAGAAGCTGATTTCCAAAGTCAGGACTCAACCCTTCCTTTGGAACAAGTCTGACAGAAATCATTTCAACAGAGACATGATCGCCGAGGCATGGAACAACATTGCAAAAGAAATTGGAGGAGATGTGTGTGTGTGTGTGTGTGTGTGTGTGTGTGTGTGTGTGTGTGTGTGTGTGTGTGTGTGTGTGTGTGTGTGTGTGTATGTGTGTTTGTGTGTGTGTGTGTGTGTGTGTGTGTGTGTGTGTGTGTGTGTGTGTGTGCATGCATGCGTGTGTGATTATGTGTGCTTGCGTGTATGTATGTGTGTCTGTGTGTCTGTGTGTGTCTGTGTCTGTCTGTCTGTCGGTTTTTCTGTGTCTGTGTGCACTGGGCCGGTATTTGTTCGAGTATTATGTGTATTTGTGAATGGGTTGTTTGAATGCATTTGTAAAGCGTGCGTTTATTATAGGTCTGTGGTGCACAGAAAAACGGCGAGTTGTTCGATGTTTCGGGTTTCTTCTCTTCCACCACCACCACAAAATCAGTTTCTGTCGCCTCGTCAGTGCCATGTTTACCAGAAAGATAAGCAACGCTAGCCTCCCTTCTTCCTCAAGGACGGAAAACGTGCTGATAAGCATGAACACCATATCTCACGCGTACACGTTTTTTTTCATCCGCACTAGGCCTACAGTCGTCAGTGCCAGTATGAACGTAGCCTAACACTTGCTTGACGGGGGTTTCCTCCTCTGAGGGACCTTCTGCTGTCTGGCTCTCCCCAGAGTTTCTTACCACTTCGTTTTTGAAATCATAGATCGTTTATTCTGATGAAAAGTTTCAGTTCAACTAACTGATTGATACCAGTCCTCCGTGGTGTAGTGGTTAGCGCAGCGGACTACCGACTGGAAGGTTGTGGGTTCGAATCCCCATCAGTGCCTTCAAAACTATATCATTGTTGGATTTTTTTTTGCTCTCACCGGTTACTACCCAGAGTTGGGCGTGCTGTGGGTCATTGGGAAGACTGGGACCACACAGTCGAGTCTCATCCACTTCACGGATGTGTCACTGAGGATGTTGCTCAAATCTTCTGACCAGCACCGCAGGTGTCTGTATCTCTCGGGCCTGGTTGACGCCAGGATATATCTTGATAGAAAGTGTAGAGTACAACCCTGTCAGTGCCAGTATCGCTGATGAGCACGTTGACATTGCTTTTATCACAGAGACATGGCTTAACCCCCTTGGTCATGAACCTATACATGCTAGCCTCACTCCGAGTGGTTACAGGCTTGCTTCTTTCCATCGCTCATCTCGAGGTGGCGGTATCGCCATCCTCTACAACGACTCACTCCATTCCGCCTATCTTTCTCGCAGTCTCTGCCTTTCTCCCATCCTTCTTTCGAGCACATTGAAGTATCCTTCCAATCCACCCCTCACCCCATCACCTTCTCCTGTGTCTATCGACCTCCACCTAGCTCTGCCAACAAACTCACCACATCCACGTTTCTCTCTAACTTTGACCAACTGCTTGACCACTACTGCCTCTTACCTGGAAATCTCATCATTCTAGGTGACATCAATGTCCACTATGACAACACTCACCGTTATGACACAAGACATATCATCAACTCTCTGTCCAATCACAATATGACTCAACACATTTCTGAACCAACCCATCAAAAAGGTCACATTCTTGACTGGATCATTTCTCGTGATCACCACAATTCAGCTACTAACAACTGCTTAGTTCTTTCTACCCGTCTAACTTCAGCCCTTCCATCTGACCACTCTGCAATTCTCTGTTCTCTTGACATTTCTCCTCCTTCCCGTATCACGCGCACAGTGACTCGACGCAATCTCAAATCTATCGACCTCTCCACATTTTCATCTGATGCCTCCCGTCTCCTTTGTGAAAAGTCACATAACCTTCCCGATGAATTCTATACTACTCTCCACCATCTTCTGGACACTCATGCTCCAGCCACAACCCGTCTTTTACCTGACCGCCCCCCTACCCCCTGGCTCACTCATGAGATAGCCTGTGCAAAACGTGCCCGCCGCAGAGCAGAGCGCCGCTGGCGCAAATCCAAACTCACTGTACACAGGCAACTTTTCCAAGCCTCTAAAACAAAAGTATCCACCCTCATTGCATCTGCAAAAACAAGCTATTTCCAAACCAAAATCCTGAATGCCTCTTCTTCAAAAGAACTCTTTACAACCATGAATCATCTCCTTGGCACACGAAAAGACTTACCTCTCCCAACAAAACATACAAATGAAGAACTCCCATCTGTATTCTCTAAGTATTTCACCACCAAAATACAAACTCTTCGTGACAGGCTTGACAGGACACCCTGTCAACCATGCCCACCTGACCCTTCCTTCTCTGGCACACCTCTCACTACTTTTACCCCAGTCTCACAAGAAGAAATTTTCAACACAATCAGATCCATGTCGTTCAAAACCTACGAAATGGATCCTCTTCCAGGTTCTCTCTACTCCGATTGTCTCCCTACTCTCCTCCCATTCATCACTGACATCATCAACACTTCTTTTCAAACTGGAACTGTCCCAGATTCTTTCAAGTCTGCTATTGTTCACCCTCTCCTCAAGAAACACAATTTAGACCCAAATGAACTGAAAAATTACAGGCCTATCTCTAATCTCTCTTTCTTGTCAAAACTCCTTGAAAAGGTCGTCCTCAACCAGCTGAACTCTCACCTGTCTGCCAACAATCTCCTCAATCCTTTCCAGTCAGCCTACCGCCAGTGCCATAGCACTGAAACTGCCCTACAACACATTCTCAACAATCTCCTCCTTGCAACTGATACTGGCAAAGTCTCTCTCCTCACACTCCTTGATCTGTCTGCAGCCTTCGATACCATTGACCATGGTATTCTCCTTTCTAGACTTCATCATACTTTTGGCATCTCTGACATTGCTCTCTCCTTTTTCACTTCGTATTTATCAAACAGAAAACAAACTGTTCTCATCAATGGCACTTACTCTCAACCTGCATACCTGACCTGTGGTGTTCCACAAGGATCTGTCCTTGGCCCTGTTCTTTTCACTCTTTATACCTCCCCCCTGTCCACCATCATCAACTCCCACTCTATAAAACACCACTTCTATGCTGATGACACCCAACTTCAAGATAGTGACTCACCTGATAATATACAGCGCCTGTTGACTCGCACCACTGAGTGTTACTCGGACATTAAGAACTGGATGACACACAATAGACTTCAGCTTAATGACGACAAGACAGAAGCTATCCTCATTGGCACCCGTCAGAAACTTTCCCAGCTGCCTCCTCTTTCTCTCCCATTATGTAACACATCAGTCCCAATTTCTGATTCAGCTAAAAACCTTGGTGTCTGCATTGACTCTACCCTGTCCATGAACAACTTTGTTTCTCAAACTGCCAGATCTTGCTACTATCATCTCCATCGTATAAGCCTGATCAGGAAGTATCTCTCTGTCGAAACAACTGCAAAACTCGTTCTCTCCTTCATAATGTCTCGCATTGACTATTGCAATTCACTCCTGTCTGGTCTTCCTGCCTCCACCATTCACATCCTACAGCGCATTCAAAACAATGCTGTACGCCTTGTACTCAAAAAGAAAAAAGCTGACCACATATCTCCTCTCCTGGCACAACTTCACTGGCTCCCTGTATCAAAGCGCATACAGTACAAACTAGACACCATGTGCTACAAAAGCCTCAATAACGCAGCCCCCGATTACCTGTCAAGCCTACTTGAGATCTATGTTCCCTCACGTACCCTCCGCTCTGCCTCCGATCCTCTGACTCCGATCCTCTGACTTTTCGCTTTCCACGCACTAAGCTCAATACCTATGGTCCACGAGCCTTCTCTGTTTCTGGTCCACTCTCCTGGAACAAACTTCCTCTCTCAGTCCGTCAGCAACCTACTTTTGCCTCCTTCAAGTCCGCTCTCAAAACTCACCTTTTCTCCTCTGCATAAAATCCTAACCTCACTCAACCCCCCTCTGCAGCCTGTCTCCGCTCGGAGGGGAATCACTTTGTTTTAATATATAATTGTATATGATGTGCTCTCTGTGGTTTTCCATTGGTTTTATTCTTGCTTTTATTGCTTTTATTCTTTTCTCCCCATTTGTGGCCATGCATGTGTGTGTGTGTGTGTGTGTGTGTGTGTGTGTGTGTGTGTGTGTGTGTGTGTGTGTGTGTGTGTGTGTGTGTGTGTGTGTGTGCGTGTGTGTGCGTGCGTGCGTGTGTGCGTGTGTGTCTTTTCGGCGCTTGGATTTGATTTTGTCGAGATTTGCGCTATATAAATATTGTAATTATTATGTATGCATGTGCGTACGTATGTATGTATGTATGTATGTATGTATGTATGTATGTATACGCTTAGATTTATGTATGTATGTATGTATGCATGTATACGCTCAGCTTAGATTTATGTATGTAAGTATGTAAGCATGTATGTATGCATGTATACGCTCATATGTATGTAGGTATGTATGCATGTATACGCTCAGCGCTTAGATTTGATTTTATCAAGATTTTGCGCTATATAAATAAAATATATTATTATTATTATTATTAAATCCTGGATGGAACTTCATAGCATCATGATTATCATACTCATCGACATCATCATGATGATATTTTAATGTAATCAGCAAGATACATGCTTTCTGACATGGGGTAAGTTTAGCTTGAATAATACTGGTAACAAAAATAAAATATCATCAATGCGGCCATCAAGCCAAGCGAATGTAACAAAAAACAACAACAACAAAAACAACAAAAAACAATATATGCACACATCTGGTACAGATCTGATTAATCATCAATTTTTCTTTTACGCATCTCATTTGCTTCTGCTATAAATTTAGCCGGTGATTTGATGTCTTCATTTCTATCTGTTTTTAGTAAGGCGTTAAGATTACAAAGTTCAGCAAGTGGTGACTTGAATACATCGCATTTGTTTCGTATCGCTTGGTATTCTTCACATCGAAGAATAAAAGGAAAAATAAGAGAGAGAGAGAGAGAGAGAGAGAGAGAGAGAGCGAAAGAGAGAGAGCGGGAAAGAGAGAGTGAGAGAAGGAGAGAGAGAGAGAGAGCGAAAGAGAGAGAGAGAGCGAAAGAGAGAGAGCGAGAAAGAGAGAGAGAGAGAAAGAAAGAGAGAGAGAGGGGGGGGGGAGAGAATCCTCTCTCGTGATCGGCTGCACGGTTGGAAACTCGACCGTTACACTCCAATGGGTATACTACCTCAGCAGGCAGAGAGGGAGAAGGCCTGGGAAGAAGAATGTTAATTTAATAACAAGGGAAGACGTCTGTGACATCAACCACTCATCCATTCAGCCGTGGTCAAAGTGGATTGCCAGGGGGGCGAGGTGTCCTTTATACCTCATGTCAAATCCATCCCGGGGGCTTTTTTATTTCTATTTATTTATTTATCTTTTTTGTTTCCTTCCAGCGGTCACAGGTTCAGGTTGATAAGTTTAAATATCTGGGAACGGTCATTTCACCAGAAGGCAGACGCAGGTCAGAAATAGCCAGCAGAATCAGCCAAGCCAAAACAGCAATCAAGAAGATGAAAACCATTCTTACCAACAAATGCCTATCAATTAACATCAGGAAGACAGTTCTTGAATGCCATATAGAACCTATAATATTATACTGTTGTGAGGCGTGGACAGTCAACAAGCAAAGCCAGAACAAGATTGAGGCAGCCGAGATATGGTTTCTAAGAAGAATGTTGAGAGTTCCATGGACAGCACAGAAAACTAACGAGACAGCCTTGATGGAGGCAGACACAATAAGATCATTCATAAGGAGATTAGGAAAAGACAGGCAACATTTATAGACCATTTTATGAGGAAAGGGGAATTAGAGCACCTGGTCACAACAGGAAAGCTGGAGGGAAAGAGAGCAACCCAGGTAGGGACCCTGGGAGAAAATATTGGACCTGACTTGCAGATGCTGAGGACAGTAGGTGGCAGATGTCTTGTGGCAACAAGGGAATAGTATCATATGGAGGTCCATGTTCGCCAACGCCATGCAGAGGCACTTTATTGTGCACTTTCTTTACCTACTCTGACATCCTCGTTTCCTTTGTTTTCCTTCGCTTCTCTTTGCTTTCTTTCAATTCTTTTCATTCGGATTTGTTCTCTATTCTTTTCTTCCATTCTTCTTCATTCTTCTTCTTCTTCTTCTTCTCTTCTTATTCTTCTTCCTTCTTCTCTTCTCTTCTTCCTTCCTTCTTCTTCTTCTTCTTCTTCTTCTTCTTCTTCTTCTTCTTTCTTCTTCTTCTTCTCTTCTTCCTTCTTCTCTTCTTCTTCTTCTTCTTCTTCTTCTTCTTCTTCGCATTCTTCTTCTTCTTCTTCCCTTCTTCTTCTTCGCATTTCTTCGCATTCTTCTTCTTCGCATTCTCTCTTCGCATTCTTCTTCTTCGCTTTCTTCTTCTTCTTCGCATTCTTCTTCTTCTTGATTCTTTTCTTCTTCGCATTCTTCTTCTTCGCTTCTTCTTCCTTCTTCTTCATTCTCTTCTTCTTCTTCTTCTTCTTCTTCTTCTTCTTCTTCTTCGCATTCTTCTTTTCGCATTCTTCTTCGCATTTCTTCTTCTTCTTCGCATTCTTTCTTCGTTCTTCTTCTTCTTCTTTCTTCTTTCTTCTTCTTCTTCTTCTTCTTCTTCTTCTTCTTCTTCTTCTTCTTCTTCTTCTTCTTCTTCTTTTTCTTCTTCTTCTTCCAGAAAGGCCAGTGGGGAGAAGGTCAAAAAGTGTCTTGGATAGAACCCGAGTAGTGAGTAATCTGTCTGTTTGTTTTTTGTTTTTGTTTGTTTGTTTTTGTTTTTGTTCGTTTCAAATAATAATAATAACAATCATTATAATAATAAATCACTTTTATATAGCGCTATTCTCCTACACGTAGGTAAAGACTCAGTGCATTTACATTAATTAGTTCATTTTTCCCAATCAGTCCTATGCCTAGTGGTCACTTATACTAACTCCCACTCCTAGCCCCCCCCCTCCACCCCCACCCCACCAACACACACTAGCACATCTGTTGCAAGCAAGTACTAATATATACATTACTGAATCAGAAAGATCAAAAATCATGTTTCATTACTGGTAGTATTTATCAAAAAGATGAGTTTTGAGGCTCGCCTTGAAAGGAGAGAGAGATGACGAACAGCGGAGAGAAAAAGGCAGATTGTTCCAGACAAGTGGGGCCTGGCAACGGAAGGCCCGGTGTCCTATGGTTTTGTATTTTGATTTTGATTTTGCCTGAAGCTTCTGGTTTCTTGACCTGAGACTGCGTTCAGGCCTGTATGTTTTAAGCACAGAAGAGAGGTAGATAGGCAAGGTACCATCAAAATGCCGATAAGCCAGAGTAGCTAGAATACAAACATTTGATAGAATATGTGAATCCTTAACAAATGGATATCCCTGAGGCTGTGATCATACTTTGGCGTGTTTTGTGTCTGCGCATGAAATGTCTGGGAGGGACTTAATCATTGGTTGAGAGCTGTGGGCTGAAGATCTGATATCTTGAGTTCAGTCCAAGCGCGCAGCATCGAAAACTGGTCTGTTCACTGTCCATCTGAATGTTTCCATCATTCTGGTGGTGTCTGCTTATGTTTTTGATAGGCCCACTGGTCTGTTCACTGTCCATCTGAATGTTTCCATCATTCTGGTGGTGTCTGCTTAGTTTTTGATAGGCCCACTGGTCTGTTCACTGTCCATCTGAATGTTTCCATCATTCTGGTGGTCATCAGCTTAGTGTTTCCATAGGTTTGTCTTTCCATTTTGCCCATTTCGATACCTTGCTAGCTCATAGGGTTTTGCGCAGGCTCAGGGAGTCTGCCAGATAATTGCTGGCAGATTTGGGTGGAGCACTTACGGAATTGTCCGAGTGCGATGAATCTCACCTGAAACAAAACTCCCAGGAGTTCCGGGACGTCGATTTGTTTACATCGACGTTCCTGCAAAACCACTACCGAAAGCAGCTGACATCGGAATCTTCCGACCATCGCTCTACACACAAAAAGAGCAGAAGATTCCAACATGTAAGCAAATGCCTTGACAAAGGGCATCATGTGTCGACATGCCACACAGCGAAGTGAAAGTGTCGTCAATGCTTCGCTACTGGCCACAAGAAGGGGGATCCCGAATGATTGCTTCCCCTAAACACCGAAAAAGAAAACGTAGACCAACAACAGCAGA
Source organism: Monoplex corrugatus (assembly GCA_030674185.1). Classification (NCBI taxonomy): domain Eukaryota; kingdom Metazoa; phylum Mollusca; class Gastropoda; order Littorinimorpha; family Ranellidae; genus Monoplex; species Monoplex corrugatus. The sequence goes on from JAPXFY010000028.1 coordinate 23,163,654, forward strand.
CGACAGAAAAGCCTACAGCTACACAGCCAACGGCGCGTAACACCCAACCAACCATCCCCTTTCCAGCCAGCAGCCGACGAAGCCAGTCATGTGCGACAACAAAGAGAGCCCGCTCTCTTTCCTCGTGCTCATCGCCGTCCCCTACATGCACAGGACGTAGCAAGAAAAAGGACAGAAAAGCGGCCCGAATGAGAAAGCGGGCCTCTGTAGCTCAGCTGGTTTGAGCGTCGGATTCACATGCTAATGGTTGTGGGTTCGAATCCCGGGGTGCGCTACATTAAATCTGGCCTTCTCACTGTCCCATCTTAGCATCATTGTTGTTCTGGTGGTGTCAGTATAGGATTAGATAAATCCCCCATTGCCCCCATTTTCCTGGGATGGTTATCCCCCGTCGGCCATATCACCTGAGGTGGGTGCTGACGTAAAACTGAATCAATCAACCGAATGAGAACAACGGAACACACTGACCAGCACCACAACATACCAGTCAGTGTTCCCAACCCAGAAAGCACTGACAGTAATAAGGAAGATACAGTACGACGCTGACAGCGTGTACTGGTCATCCTCACCTCTGTCCCCCTGTTATGACCCGGCTCGGACTACGGACTAGTGAACTTTCTATGTGCGATTTATTTGCAATGTATGTTTGATGATGGATAAATTACGTATCCTTAGTGTTAACGTAAGAGGTCTCAAAAACAGAAAAAAACGTCATTGTGTTTTTAGCTATTTTAGAAAAGGAAATTATGACGTCATAGCCATCAGGAAGGACATATATCAACAACAGAGAAGCAAGTCAATGGGAATTACATGGGCGGTAAACTGTATTATTCAACTAAGACGGCTCACAGCCTTGGCAAATCATACTTGTAAATAAAAACTCAGGAATGATTGTGACTTATTCGTGCAGAAGACAGAATAGTGGTTGTCACAATATCAGTAATGGAAAAAAGATACTCTGTATAAACGCATATGCACCCAACAACACACAAGAAAAACTCCAATTTTATGAACGCTTAAAGAACAGTAATTGAAAAATAGAAGTAGATACATCTGACACAGTTTTACTAGGGACTCAACTGGGTGATGTCTAACAAAGAAGACATCATTACAGAGAAACATAATGACAGAGAGGTAGAAGCACTAAATCACCTAGCAGCACAAACAAACACACGACGTATGGAGACTACAACATGAAGAGTTGAGGAATACTCGTGGAATAGATCTCATCCCTTTATAGCTAGACGAATAGACTACACCTTAGTATCAGATACACTATTACCATTTGTAGAAAAAAACAGAGATTTTACCATTGCTTTCTCAGACCATAGAGCCATCGAAAAAACACTGAAATTTCATCATTCAAAAAGGTCCTTCTTACTGGAAGCTCAATAATAGTCTGCTGAAGGACGCGGCATACATCAACAAACAAACCAATTACTACAGATCTGGAAACAAAACATCAAACTCTTTCTCCACACTCAAAATGGAGCTAGTAAAAACAGAAGTAAAAGAACACACATAACCTATGCAACAGCAAAAGCAAAGAGAAAGAAAACTGAAATACACGAATTGACGACAAAACTAAACGCAATAGAAAGAAATCGCGCAACCCAATACAATAAAGATATACTTGAAAGAGAAGCTCATGAAACAAAAAACCAACTGAAATAACAGATTAGCCAAAGCTCAAGGTGCACAAACAAGATCCACAGTCAAGTTCATAGAACAGGGATGAAAACACAACTGGAAATAACAGCATTAGCCAAAGTTCAAGGTGCACAAACAGATCCACAGTCAAGTTCATAGAACAGGGAGAGAAAAACACAACTGGAATAACAGCATTAGCCAAAGCTCAAGGTGCACAACAAGATCCACAGTCAAGTCATAGACAGGGAGAGAAAACACAACTGGAAATAACAGCATTAGCCAAGCTCAAGGTGCACAAACAAGATCCACAGTCAAGTTCATAGAACAGGAGAGAAAAACACACTGGAAATAACAGCATTACCAAAGTTCAAGGTGCACAAACAGATCCACAGTCAAGTTCATAGAGCAGGGAGAGAAACACAAATATTTCTTTGGATTGGAAAAAACAAACGCCATAAACAATACAATTACTACCATTGTCACAGAAGATGGCGAGAAGTAACGAACCAAACATTAATAACAGAACAGGCCCACTACTTTGAAACACTGTACAAAGAAGACAGCAACCTACAGAACAAAGAAAACACGTACATAACAGACTTCTTTACGCCCTGACTCCTCACATCCTACTCTGGACAGGATGAACAAAATCTGTGCGAAGGCAGATTTAGAGAAGATGAAGTTGCCGAAGCACTAAAACAAATGAAAACGGGTCATCACCAGGATTGATGGCCTAACTACAGAATTCTATAAAATGTTCTGGCCAAACTCAAAAACATGCTAATCGACTCATACTTATTCCTTTGAAGTAGGACATGTCTCTCAAACCCAACAGAGTGGAATAATAACCCTATTGCATAAAGGCAAAAATCAACCACGAGATAAACTCGCCAATTGGAGACATAACCCTATTGAATACTGACTACGAAATTCTAGCGAAATCATGGCTAACAGACTCAATAATGTTTTGCCTAAACTTGTAAATATGGACCAGTGCGGCTTCATGAAAGGGCGAAATATATCGACAATTCACAGAGTTATAGATGATATGATTGAATATCTAAACCACAAGAAACTCCCAGGGATTTTACTAGCAGTAGATTTTAACAAAGCCTTCGACACGTTATCCAAAAAACTTATAACAGATAGTCTGCATCGTCATGGATTTGGCAGAAATTTTGTCCACTGGGTGACCATCCTGACCAAACAAACAGAAAGTTGCATCAGTCATTATGGCTGGTTATCTGAAGCATTTAAAGTTGAACGCGGCATACGACAAGGATGCCCACTTTCACCATTACTTTTTATACTCACAGTTGAACTACTTGCTGTTAAAATAAGAAATGGTAATATTAAAGGAATTACAATCAGGAGTGACCAAGAAAAAACAATAACTATACAACAATTTGCAGATGATACAACATTGTTTCTAAGAGATGAGGAAGATTTACACAAATCAGTAAAAATATTCAAAGAATTCGCAAACATATCAGGCTTACACATGCCCCACCTTAAAACGGAAGCAATGTGGTTAGGCCTAGACAAAGATAGAGCTGATAGTCCCCTTAACATCACGTGGGTAAAACAAATGAAGATTCTAGGCATACACTTCCAAAATGACACACGGGCATGCAATATTAAGAAAAACTGGGATACAAAAATACTAAACATGAAACGCACAATAAAACAATGGGCTAGAAGAAACCTTAGTATATATGGTAAAGTGCTCATCGCTAAAACTATGATTATTTCACAGTTCATATATGTCATGCAATCAGTAGGACTGCCAGAGGACGTCCTTTCTAACATAAATCGTACACTATTCGCCTTCATATGGAAAAAGAAAACATGCAATAAAAAAGCATTTGAAAAAGTAAAACGTAAAGTACTAACACAAGACTATGAGAAAGGTGGATTAAAAATGATAGATATAAAAACACTACAAGATGCTCTGTACTTAAGCTGGATCCCAAAACTCCTATCACAGAACTCTGAAACATGGAAGATCTTCCCCAGTATGTATTACTCCCAGATGCAAACCGAAAGATCTTATTGATAACAATAAATCAACTGGGGGCTTCTGGAAAAAAAACACTGGGTATATTCCTCAAAATAAGACAAGCCGAAGAAGAAAATGGCACGGAAACACATACCCTCACGTCAAACACAGTATTGTGGAACAACACACTGCTCCAATACAAACACACTAATCTACTCTTAAAAGATTGGATTAGAGCTGGAATAAAAAGACTAACAGACATAGTCAACGAGAATAAACAACTTATCACCTTCGAAGAGGTGGAAACCAAAGTAGGCAAATCAGCCTCAAGACTGTTTGAATACAACGCGGTAAAAACAGCTTTTGAACAAGCCTGCAAAAAGGGCCGTATTGATCTTGATAATAACGAAACACAAGACACGACTCGTATCTGGTTGTGCGAGAAACTTGTAATAGGATATACAGTAAAAGAATTCAGAAAGATTCTGACTCCAGATATACAGCCATGCGCCAATAACTTTTGGCTACGGAAACTGAATACACAAATAGACAATAACCATTGGTCTTCAATATTCACATCAAAACAGAAACACGACTGAGAGTCTTACAATGGAAAATTCTCCACAACATTTACCCCACAAATATACTACTGAAGAAAATGGGGTAAAAGATAGCGAAACTTGCGATGCATGTAAAACTGGAGATAAGGACTACATTGAGCACTTTTTCTTTACATGTCCTGAAATCAAACATGTATGGAAACTAGTAGTCTACAATAAAGACCACAATCAATAAAGACATTTCAATAAACCAATCAATAGCCTTACTTGGATATCATGATAAAAATACGAGTGAGGAAAAAAGACGTATGGTCAATCACATATTAACAATAGCAAAACACTATTAGTAAATTCAGATATGGAACAAGATTTAAAATAAAATTAATCTGGGAAAAAGAATTCTCGCTGCAACCCGTTTTTATATATGTCTTAGTGTCCTTAGTTATGCTTATATTTGTATTCAGGTGTCATTTTTAGACCCGTTGTGCGACAAACTGGACGGAGTGGTCAACTCCAGGGGTGTGTCCGTAGATTAAATGCTCGAATGCACTGATGTGTGTACTTAGTTTTCTTTCCTTTTTCTTTTTTCTTCCTGTTGAAGTTTTGTATGTTTTGAAGCGGTTATAGCCCTGATATGGCTGTACGCAGTCGAGTGAGCTTTAAACAAAAAAAGAAATAGAAAATATAATAATAATAATAATAATAATAAACGGTGGTGGGTGTAGATCGAAAGTTAAGTCTATGGGGATGAACCTGTTTGTAGGGGGTCGGTTGGCCCCGGGGGTGTTTTTTTTTTTTTTTTTAATAATGCGATGATGATGATGTCGATGAGGATGATAATCATGATGCTATGAAGTTCCATCTAGGACTGAGACTGCGTGACAGGGCTGTACTCTACGCTTACCATCCTGGCGTCAACCAGGCGCCGGGTGCTGGTCAGAAGATTTGAGCAGCACCCTCAACGACGCATCCGTGAAGTGGATGAGACTCGACTGTATGGTCCCAGTCTTCCAATGAACCCATAGCACGAGCCTAACTCTGGGTAGGAGTCGGTTAGAGCCGAAAAACTCCCACAGTGATGTAGTTTTGAAAGGACTGATGGGGATTCGAACCCACAACCTTCCAGTCGGTAGTCTGTTGCTTGAACCACTACACCACAGCAACTGGTGGCCCCTGAGGTGTTGCTGTGGCGCTCTCACTCTTTCAGAGAGGTGAAGACGAGGGCAGCGAGGTCCACAGTCCTGTATTGATTTCACCGGGAAACCCTCTGAAGTCCGTATTGACTTAGGAGCCAGGGGCTTTAGGAGCCCGTGGGATCAGGGATTGAAAGGTTAGTCTCTCCAGATATCGACCTTGTGCTCAGATTAACCCTTTGACTCCTGCATCCTGTCCACCAAGCATCCTGCACCGTCAACCATGCTAGCAAAGCAAAAAAACTTAACCCTTTGACTCCTCACCCTGTCCACCACGCATCCTGCACCATCAACCATGCTAGCAAAGCAAAAAACTTAACCCTTTGACTCCTGCACCCTGTCCACCAAGCATCTAATCAACAATTACTAAAGCAAAAAATACCTTTGATCTGACATCAAACCAAGCATCCTGCACCATCAACCATGCTAGCAAAGCAAAAAAACTTAACCCTTTGACTCCTCACCCTATCCACCAAGCATCCTGAGTCAACATGTAGCTAATTTATTCGTACACATCGCCCCTCCCCTGGAAACAACACTTTTTGATTTGTGTACACAAGATCCTCAGGATGTAACATGCTAGAAAGAAAAATATTGATTGATCTGATGAAGATGAGTACATGCTAGCAAGCAAAATATATTGATGATGTACCACAAGCTTTTCACCATCAACCATGCTAAAGCAATAATTGACTTGATGTAATAATAATATAATTACAATGATTTATATAGCGCAAAATCTTGATAAAATCATAATCCAAGCATCCTGTAGTCACCATGCTCAAAGCATATAAACTGAACTTGATACCTGATACCATTGGATGATAGATAATTGTAATGTGTAATGTATGTACTGCATCAGGAACACAGTTTTTGTTTTTACAGTCCTCAGGATGTTAATGATGATGATGATGATAGATGACGATGATAATCATGATGACATAATTTTTAGTTGATGTTTTTAAATGATGTATGATGATGATGATGATGACGATGATAATCATGATGACATAAGAGTTTTTACGTTACGATGTTTATTATTTGAATAGGATGATGATGATGATGATGATGATGACGAATGATAATCATGATGACATAAAGAGTGTTTTCACAGTGCTGGTATTTTTATAATCATGATGATATGATGATGATGACAATGACGATGACGATGATAATCACGATGACAGAAGTTGTTTTTTTACAGTCCTCACGATGTTTATGATGGATGATGATGATGGATGAGATGATGAACAATGATAATCATGATGAACAAAGTTTTTTTACAGTCCTCACGATGTTAATGATGATATGACGATGATGACGATGATACATGATGACAAAGTTTTAGTAGTCAGGATGTTATGATGATGATGACGATGATGACGATGATAATCATGATGATAAAAGGTTTTTACAGTCCTCAGATGTTATGATGATGATGATGACGATGATGAGATGATAATATGATGATAAGATCAATCATGATGATATGATGATGAAACAATGATAATCATGATGAACAAAGTTTTTCACAGTCCTCACGATGTTATAATGATGATGGATGATGATGATGATGATGATGATGAAACAATGATAATCATGATGACAAAAGTTTTTCACAGTCCTCACGATGTTATAATGATGATGATGATGATGATGATGATGATGATGATGATGATGATGACACATGATATTCATGATGAACAAAGTTTTTCACAGTCCTCACGATGTTATAATGATGATGATGATGATGATAGATGACGACAATGATAATCATGATGAACAAAGTTTTTCACAGTCCTCACGATGTTATAGATGATGATGATGATGATGATGATGATGACACAATGATAATCATGATGAACATAAGTTTTTCAAAGTCCTCACGATGTTATAATGATGATGATGACGATCGATGATAATCGATGCATAGAGTAGATGTTATGATGACGACGATGACTAATGATGATGATGACAAAGTTTTTTAACAGTCCTCACGATGTTTTAATGATGATGATGATGATGATAATATGATGACATATTACAATGAAATCTCATGAAAACACAACATCCCAAAAACAATCACGACTGTTTGACTGATATGATTGATGATCAGATCTCTCTCGAATGTCTGTAATGAAAGATTTGGAAACTGATGAAATCATTCATTGTTTCAGTTTTTTCACACTCCCCTACGATGATTATAACACTAACGTCAAGGTGATGATGATATGGTGACGATGGAAACATGAATTAATCCATGAATAAACCAAAGTTTGTGCCATCCAAGGCCTACTAACTATGTTTACTAATATTTTATATGGTGTTTATGTTAAATTGGATGGATTGAACCGGATATTTATAACAAATCATCATAGACCAACAAGCCAGTTTTACAAAGGTCCTCGATCGATTATTGTGATATAAAATGTGTTTGTGTGATGATGTATGTGAATGTATCTGATGTTAGTGTTTGTGCGCGCCGCGCGCGTGGTGTATTGATGTGTGTGTGTTGTATGATGATTGATTGCCTCAATTGTTTTT
>JAPXFY010000028.1:23181599-23234099 GCA_030674185.1 Monoplex corrugatus
AAACACGAAAAAAGAATAACAACGCGTATTTAATACAACAAGACAAGACAGGCGAAAATTTTGGGCCAACTGTCCTTTGTCAAGCGTAAGATCACAAACAAACCAACACCAGATACAAAATTTAGGAGAAAAAGACTGAAACTTCCCTGCTGCTCCGTCCAGTGAGAGAAAAAAATTTGCGCCTGTCTTGTCTGGTTGTATCAAATACGCATTATTATTCTTTTTTCGTGTTTTTTTTTCTGGTTCCTGTTTGCTTGAACGCGGGCAGTCACACTTATTTTGGATAAAGTAAAATAAATCAGTTTATTTGAATGTGATTTTTTTTTCATTGCAGAAATCAATGAGATTTAGGATATTCAAAGGACAGTGTGGTCCGTTGTGTGTGTTGTGTGTGTGTGTGTGTGTGTGTGTGTGTGTGTGTGTGTGTGTGTGTGTGGTGTATGTGTGTGTGTGTGTGTGTGTGTGTGTGTATTGAGTAATGAGACTTAGATATTCAAAGGACAATGTTGTCCGTTTATTTCGTGTATGAGTATGAGACTTAGGATATCAAAGGAGTAGTTGTCCGTTTATTTTGGTATTGAGTAATAAGATTAGGATATTCAAAGGACAGTGTTGTCCGTTTATTTTGTGTATTGAGTAATAAGACTTAGGATATTCAAAGGACAGTGTTGTCCGTTTATTTTGTGTATTGAGTATAAGACTTAGGATATTCAAGACAGTGTTGTCCGTTATTTTGTGTATTGAGTAATAAGACTTGGATATTCAAAGGACAGTGTTGTCCGTTTATTTTGGTTTGAGTAATAAGACTTAGATATTCAAGGACAGTGTTGTCCGTTTATTATGTATTGAGTAATAGACTTTGGATATTCAAAGGACAGTGTGATCCATTTTTTTATGTGTTAGTATGAGATTTAGGTTTCGAGGCAGTGTTGGTCTTATTTTTTGTATGATTAATGAGACTTTGGATATCAAAAGGACAGTGTAGCCTTTTTTTTGTTTTGTTTTTTTTTGTTTATTGAGTAATGAGACTTAGGATATTAAAGGACAGTGTGGTCCGTTTATTTCGTGTGCTGATTACTTGTGTAGCCCTTAAAAAATGGTTGGTAAAATCATAGAGAAAAACAATACAGGATTTGTTTGTTTTGCTCAAGACTTTTGAGTAGCCTACTGTTTTCCACATGGTGGCAATGTTGGCGTTTTTGTGTGTGGGACGTGGCTTCGGAAGTAATACCTTCTTTTTTGTTTGTTTTACGAATCATGTATTTTACGGTCCCCCCCCCCCCTCTCTCTGCATGCGTGTGTACGTGTACGTGTGTGTGTGTGTGTGTGTGTGTGTGTGGTGTGTGTGTGTGTGTGTGGTGTGTGTTGTGTTTGTGTGTTTTCGTTCTCGTGTGTGTGTGTGTGTGTGTGTGTGTGTGTGTGTGTGTGTGTGTGTGTGTTGTGTGTGTGTGTGTGTGTGTGTGTGTGTGTGATGTGTGTGGTTTTGTTTTACCTTTTTTCTTCTTTTTCTTTTCTTCTTTTTTCTTTTTTGTTTGTTTGTTGTTGTTGCTGTTGTTGTTGAATTTTTTGTTTTTGATTCTGTAGACTTTTTTTCTTGTTTAATTTTATCCAGTAATGACATGGCATATTTTCATAGCGCTTGTTAATCACTGAAGGTGTGCTCGGATTGTTAATTTATGTTGGACATTTTACTGCTTTCTTATTCATAAAAAAGCAGCATAAGTTTGCCATGTATGACTCGTTGAAACAGCTGATCAAATGCACAATGTTTTATCAGGGTCACAAAAATCGTATAGATCTTGCAATGGTTGTTTTTACTGAGATTATTTAGACAGGTATCGATAATGGTTGTTTTTACTGAGATATTAGACAGGTATCGAAAATGGTTTTTACGAGTATTTGACAGGTATCGATAATGGTTGTTTATTGAGATTATTTAGACGGGTATCGAAATGGTTGTTTATTGAGATTATTTAGACAGTACGATAATGGTGTTTTTACTGAGTTATTTGACAGTATCGATAATGGTGTTTTACTGAGATTATTTGGAAAGGTATCAATGTAGCGTGCTTGTGTTTCTTTAAGTATATATTGAGAATTCCATGGACAGCGAAGAAAACAAACGATGTACGAGACAGTCTTGAAGGAGGCAGACACAAGAACATTCACCCTTTCAAAACCTACACAATACTTTAACAAGGGGAAAAAAGGAAAAGAAAATTAAGCACACACATCAATGCATTCGCTCACACAATCTAAGGAGATGCCCCTGTCGTTGACCACTCTGCCCAATCTATCACACAGGGGATTTCAAAGACATACACTCCAAATCGTTGGCGTATAGCAACATGTTATTCTATCAGACCGCTGATTTCTACCTACTCGTCTGTATATCCGCATTTTAACGCTTTGACTACTGCACCCTATCACCAACTGTAAAAACTAAATCCTTTCATTCCCTCGCCCTAATCCTTTCATCCCCTCGCCCTAACGGTGGGGGAGTGAAAGGGTCAAGTTTTCTCTTTGCTAGCATGGTTGGCAATGCAGGATGCTGGTGGACAGGGTGCAGGAATCAAAAGGTTAAGAGCTTCAGTTATATTTTCAATGGATGTATTCTTTGTCTAAGTCTCAACTCCATGAAGTACTGTGGGTATTCATCATCATCATCATCAAGTGCCCTGCCACATGGCGTTGGCGATCGTGACCTTCCATCTGTTTCTATCCCTTGCTGCCTCAAGCGCTCTCCCCTCTTTGTCTTCAGCCACTCTGCAAGTCCGTCCAATATCTTCTCCTGGTGATCTCTTTCCCTCCAGCTTTCCTGTTGTGACCAGGTGCTCTAATTCCCCTTTTCTCATAAAATGGCCTATAAATGTTGCCTGTCTTTTCCTAATCTTCCTTATCAATGATCTTATTGTGTCTGCCTCCATCGAGATGTCTCGTTTGTTTTCTTTGCTGTCCATGGAACTCTCAACATTCTTCTTAGAAACCACATCAAGGCTGCATCAATCTTGTTCTGGCTTTGCTTGTTGACTGTCCACGCCTCATAACCGTATAGCATTATCAGTTCTATATAACATTCAAGAACTCTCTTCCTGATGTTAATTGATAGGCATTTGTTGGTAAGAATTCTTTTCATCTTCTTGAATGCTGTTTTGGCTTGGCTGATTTGCTGGCTATTTCTTATGTGCACCTGCCGTCTGGTGAATGACCGTTCCCAGGTATTTAAACTTACCAACCTGTCTCAAGGTTGTGCCGTTTGCTGTTATTTTGCATGAAGGCATTTCATGTTTTTTACTGATCACCATGACTTCAGTCTTCTTACTGTTTAGTTCCAACCCCTTACCTTCGCTTTCTATTTCTAGTATATTCACAAGGTTTACTGTGGGTATCACATTGCAGATTATTCATTGAATCGCAGTGATATTTCTGTGGAAGTGACGATTTTTCTCCATCTTTGCCAACTGTCGCTCTTGTTCACATCGGCCTTTCTGGCTTATCATTTGTCCTAAGCTCCTGAATTTTTTAACTTGCTTCCTTGACCTACACGATGATAAACGTTTACCTTTAACCCTTTGACTCCCGCACCCTGTCCACTAGCATGCCGCATTGCCAACCCTGCTATCAAAGCAATAATTCAACCCTTTAATTCCCTCACCTCATCCACCAGGTTCCTGCAGGAAGCGGGTGGACAGGGTATCAAAGGGTTCAGTTGTTGCAGTTAGTGCATATGGTAGGGTTGACAAAAGGTTAATTAAACAGCATTGGGATCACATTTTCTTCACACACACAGATACCTATGCAAGAGAACACAAACACATGTGCGCGCAAGATTTTAGTTTGAGAGCAGGAGCGGCTGAGGGGAGGGGGGGTGGGAGGGGAGAGATAAACGATAACCAGATGTGGACTCTCAAGTGGCAGCTGGCCAGTTGAGCGCTCTGTACAGAGCAGTGTGTGAGTGCAACGCGCTGAGCTGTCAAAAGGGAACCGCAGGTGTCCGTGATACGAGACTCGTAGAAGGCCATTTAACTTTTAATAGCGTTGCAGTACATGGGTAGGTGGTAGTAAAAGCAAAGAGTATAGTACCTACAGAAAGAGCAGTCACTGCTTCTTAGCGCCCACCAAGCAAAGTGGCCCTCGCTCGCCGGCTGGAGCAGGCGGCCGCACCCTTTTCCAGACGTAAACACCGGTGTGTTGCCTGTGTGTAAAGCACGGTGGGCAGAAGACGGATGCTATAGAGATGTTAGAGAGGTCAGCGAGTTTTCATCATACACACACACACACACACAAACACAAACACACACACACGCGCGCGCGCGCGGTCGAAACCATTTATACAAATAAACTTCCTTTCCAGAGGAATACAAACATTTCAAGTTTGTAGTCTATTTATTCCGTTGGCAAAATCGCATATTGACCGAGATAGATGATTCACATGAACTTGTAATTGTTTGAGGGTTCATAAGTGTATTTAATTAAGGACTGATCTTAGGCAAACTCCTGTGACACTGATCCAAGCGCGTTCTATCTCTCTCTCACTCTCTCTCATTCTCTCTCTCTCTCTCATTTTCTTTCACAAACACACACACAGAGCACATACATTCACAGAGAGAGAGAGAGACAGACAGACAGACAGAGAGAGAGACAAAGAGAGAGAGAAACACACACACACAAAGATTAACTGATCGATTTGACAAACATCAAAGAACTTCGCGAATGTCTCACACAAGACTTACGAATGCTTTGTCTGTCTCTCTCCCTCTCTCTCTCCCTCCCTCTCTCATATCTTAAGTTGTGTGTATGTGTGAGTGAGTGTGTGTGTATGTGTGAGTGAGTGTGTGTGTATGTGTGTGTGTGTGTGTGTGTGTGAGAGAGAGAGAGAGAGAGAGGTGTGTGTGTGTGTGTGTGTGTGTGGTCATTGGTTTAATGTCTATTCACTTAGTGATTTTAAACCAAAAAAAAGTATTAAAATAGTATACAAAAAAGAAAAGAAAACGACGTGGGAAAGGGAATGTAGATGCAGGAGGGGCAGGGGAAGAGGGGAGCGAAAGATAACATATGAAGCAGCGTGCTACAACAACTATGTAAACAATAAACTACCAGTTAACTGTAACTATGAACAGAGTGTGTAAAGAATTGTAAACACTGAAAGAAAAGATAACAAATGAAGAAGGTTACTACAACAACAACAACAAAACAACTTTTGAAGCAATGAACTAGCGAACTGTAACTATGAACTATGTAACGAATTATAAGTGTGTGTGTGTGTGTGTGTGTGTGTGTGTGTGTGTGTGTGTGTGTGTGTGTGTGTGGTGTGTGTGCACGCGCGCGCGTGCGTGTCCATCTCCTCCATCACTCTCTTGTTTCCCTCCACCCCCACTCTGTGGGTTTCTGGAAAACGATTGTCTGCGAAGAAAACTGTTTGTCTGTACGGAGTGCCACAGATCATAACTGAGCAGACTTTAATACTTTTCTGTTTTGCCGTTTGGATGTTGTTCGTTTTGTCTATTAGTGTCGCGCAATGCAAAATTGAGTCTGAGATTCCAAAACAGTTTTACATAATTTACTTGTCTCTTATCCCATGTATTTTGTTTTGTTTTGTTTGGGGTTTTTTTTTCCCATTTCTTCTTATCTCGTTGTCCAGCCCATTTCTGTGGCGAAAGCCTTTGGGTGGTCATTTGCGGAGGTGGATTAGGAACACGAAACAGCGTTGGGACAGCAGACTAAATCAACTTCTGTTTGGCAGATTTCATGAACTGGTTATCCTCAAAGTGATCTAAACACAAGAAGCAGTTCCTACTGATAAAGTCTGTTGTTCTCAGCAGATCTTCTCGTTGGTATTTATCTTCCACTTCTTGCATCTGTTGGAATGAAGAACAATCAGTAAAATTAATATCAAGGTGGGGTAGGGTTCTTTCCCATTATCATTCTTGCGCACACATTAGCACACACTCATATATTATCATTATTACCGAGACGCACCACACATACACACCCCTTCACACACACCACACACGCGCGCGCGCACACACACACATTCGCACACACAAACACGCTCGGGCAAATGAAACAATTGTCTACCCAGGCATTTCAGACTCTCAACACGTATCGGACCTCAGCGTGAAATGCAACATGATGTGTTTGTACACATGTGTATGCGTGTTACTTCTTTTAATTATAATACCGACTGTGTCTTCAACTTACCTCTCAATATCTTTGGGAAATAGAAATATTCTCCATCCTTTCTTCCGTGAATTAGAGCAGTTATTTGCAGCACACCAAGCACTGCCACCTTTTGCTTCGGCCACTTCCTCACATGCCAGAGAAGCTGGCAGCTGGCTTTACGTCTGGCGGGTGGGAGGAGGTGGCGGGCGCGCGGAACCACTTTTCGGGCCGAAGTGGCTGCTCTTTCTGTAGGTACTATACTCTTTGGTAAAAACATTAAATTACAAAGTCTGAGTTTCACCAAGAGAAATGTGAACAATATAACCAAACGCAGGAATGGCTCATGTAGAAACTGATATCAGGCATGCAGAATTAAATTAGATTTAACAGCTGTTTTGCTTGCAAAGATCAGATGACTGACAGAAGAAAACCAAACATGTTAAATAAAAAATCCAATTTAAATGACAAACTGTTCATGCACCTGCACTTTTACAACATTCATATTTTCACAGATGTTAGCTGCATGTGTGTGGACAACATCAAACTTACCGAATAAGTATTTTAATCGTCCGCAAGGATCGTTATCAGGTTGTTTAGTAAGTATCCCATCACTTTGATATGGCACAGATTTCTCTCACAGTACTAAGACAGCAGCCTTCTTTCACACAGTGCAGAGGCTGACCATACAGGTTTACGTAGCCTCAACACTAATTGTCTTTTAATACAGAACCAGCAGACATCCATTTGCCAGTTCTTATTACCACTTCCGTCAGATACACACGCACAACTACTAAAATACGACAAACACACACACTAACAACAACAACAACAACAACGAATAACAGGGAAAAAAAACAGTTTCATTGTAAAAAATCTAAATAAAACGACGAAACTGAGTCACACACACACACACACACACACACACACACACACACTCTCTCTCACACACACACACACATATATATATACTACACGTCATTATTGAAGGGCCAGGAACGTTTTTGAGTCAATTTTTGAAAGGAGAAATAACCTATTTTCTCTTACTCTTTTCTCCAATTCGTTGCCGTAAATGAATGGATAAGAGCTCAGACAACATTGCAGTTTCCTTTTGGCACGTGTTTGGGGATTTGCCGATTTGCAATGGGCGGCCCAAGGAAGACAATTTCCACACGAAATTGTCGAATCTTCAGCAGGGTCTCTCTGACGACGCAGGCAAGGTAGCGACAAAATTCGCTTTGCACGTGCAAGGCAAGCCCTTTTTGAACACTACTCCAGCCAAAGTTGCCCGCAGACGAGGATAAAAAGGACCCGTTCTTGGTTCGTTTTAACCATGCTTGCAAGACGATGGATGACGGATGAGCAGCGGGGGAAGCCCTCGCTCTGCTTGATGAAGGCCTAGCGCAGCGGGAAGTTGCTAGACGACTTGAAGTGTCGCATTCCACAATCCAGAGACTGCTGGAGCGCTTCAATGAGACTGGAGCAGTCCAGGAAAGGCGTCACACGGGTCGACCCAGAGTAACGACAAGACAGCAAGACCGCTACCTTGCCCTCTCCGTCCTGAGGGAAAGGGCATCCACTGCGGTGACCTTGAGGGGTCAGCTGAGGGACGCAACAGGTGCTAACATCAGCTGCAGCACGGTGAGAAGACGGCTACATGAGGCAAACTTGAGGTCACGGAGACCGGCCGTCCGACCCGTGCTGTCACCGGTCAACAGAGTGCGCCGCATGACCTGGGCCAGGGAGCACGTGACCTGGACAAGGCAACAGTGGGCCCGGGTCTTGTTTTCGGATGAGTCCAGGTTCACCCTGACCTTTAACGATGGCCGGGCTCGGGTGTGGCGACGTCAAGGGGAGAGGTTCGCTGACGCCACTGTCCAAGAGCATAACCGGTACGGCGGCGGGTCGGTGATGGTGTGGGGTGGCATGAGCCGTGGTACCCGGACCCCCCTGCTCCCCATTGACGGCATCCTGAACGGGGTCCGGTACCGGGACGAGGTTCTGGCGGCCGTGGCACTGCCTGCGCTTGTGGACCTTGGTCAAGGCGCCATCTTCCAGGACGACAATGCACCTGCGCATCGAGCACGCCTTGTGACCGACTTCCTGGAGCAGCATGAAGTCGTCCGTATGGCCTGGCCAGCGTGCTCACCTGACCTGAACCCAATTGAACACCTCTGGGATGTGCTCGGGAGGCGCATCAGGGACAACCACCCCCCACCGGGCACCCTGGCCAGGCTGGTCGACATCCTGCAGATCGAGTGGGCGGCCATCCCTCAGGACACACTCCGTACCCTTGTGGGGTCGATGCATCGGCGCTGTGAAGCATGCATCCAGGCTCGGGGCGGACACACGCGATATTGAAAACAGATTGGCCAAATCTGACACTTTCTGTTTTTTGAAAAGGGGGGATGTTCCTTTAAATGCATGTGCTGTTCACTAATGGGTCATTGTGCTAATTTCTTTTTCCAAAACAGGTGTGGAAATGATGAAATAAAATATAGAATCAATTCTAAACATTGTCAATTATTTCAACTTAAAATTAGAGAGGAAGGAAGAAGTGGCCCTTAAATTATGATTAGGAGTATATATACACAAAAAACAAAAAAGCAAACAAACAAAAACACAATAAGAACAAAAATGACAAAAGAAATTAAACAAAACAGCAACAAAAACAAAAGAGACAACAACAGGAAAACAACAACTTAAAAATATTTTCACTCACGTACTGTCTCCCGTTTCACATGAAATAATTCCAGTATAGGAAGGTAGACGAAATACACCAAAAACACACACACACACACACACACACACACACACACAGTGAGAAATGATGACACTCACTTACACTCTATAAGTAAAGCACAAACTCAAACTATATAACCAAATGAATAATTTATAGCTGCACTCGGTCAAATGATAAATAAACAATAAGGATTCCAACAAACGAATTGACAAAGAGTGCACAATTTCGTTCCACACAACGTCAAAGTTGATGATAAAATGGCTTAATCACTGTACAGCGCAGTATTAATCCTCTGTTTCCCTTGCCACTAGACTAAGGAATGCGGAAACATATAGCTACGGGGTAAGGGCGGACGTCTGATATCTGACATCTGGTGCCATGCTGGCCGACCAACTAAAAGGCGAAAAAGGCAGCTACTGAAACAGCCGTGACACACACACACACACTCACCTTTGTTTCCAGATAATCTGATTTATTCTTTACAACACACTCTGTGGCACATACAAAACAGCAAAGTAACAGAAACCAATTCAGATTAGAGGGTTTTCTATTTCAAAAATGGAAATCCAGCCATACTATGACATACACACACACTCAAAAAAAAACACAGCTGAAACAAATCAGAGCAAGCTGTACATAGCTAGCTAGCTAGCTAGATATTATACATATATGTATACACACACACACACACATATATATATATATATTATATATATACATATACAGAGACAAAGAAGAGAGAGACAGAGAATAGGGAGAGAAAGAGACAGGGAGAGAGAGAGAGAGAATATATATGTATAATACATGTGTATATATATATATGTATATGTATATGTATACATACATAGACAGACAGACAGACAGAGATGTCAGTGCAACAAAAAAGCAGTTGGTTGCATAACAACAACCCCCCCCCCACAAAATCATGACAATTTTTTACATACACACAGACAATGAAAAGATCTGAAACAAATTCTACTGGATTTAATATTCTGTGCAAATCTGTGTCAAGCTGTGTGAAATTTGTTCCAAGAGAGATTCATCAAACTTAGACAATGACGGCCGATGGCTCTGTGATTACTGGTCCAAACTTTCCTTCTCTGTCTCTTCTGTCCAACCACAGTTAAGTTCAATTTCTTCTCTCAGACTCCTTGAGCCTGCGCAAAATCTTTGCACTGGCAAGCTCTTGAAATTGTTACTGACATTTTGATTAAAGCCCAGTCGACTGCGCAGAGCCACATGAGGGCTATAACCGTTTCAACACACGCACAATATTCAACATGAGAAAAGGAAAAGAAATTTTAGTAGCCTACATATGTCAATGCATTCGCGCACATAATCTAAGGAGATGCCTCTGGCGTTGACCACATCGTCCATTTGTCGCACAAGGGATTCAAAAAACATACCTGAATACAAACTTAACCTTAAGGACACTAAAAGTAAAACATACTATTGTTGTTATTCTTGTTTAAAGCCCAGCCGACTGCGCAGAGCCATATTAGAGCATACCCACTTCAATACACATACAATATTTCACCAGGAGAAAAGGAAAAGAAATTTCAGTACATTATCAATGCATTCATGAACATAAGCTAAGGAGATGCCTCTGGCATTGACCACTCTATCCAATTTATCGCACAAGGGATTAAAAAAAAAACATACCTGAATACAAATATTTAATCATAAGGACAATAAAACATACTGTTATTGTTGTTTAAAGCCCAGCTGACTGCGCAGAGCCATTTCAGGGCTATAACCATTTCAAAACATACACAGTACTTCAACAGGAGAGAAAAGGAAATGAAAACTAAGTACACATATCAATGCATTCGCGCACATAATCTAAAGAGATGGCCCTGGCGTTGACTACTTTGTCCAATTTATCGCACAGGGGGATTTAAAAAACATACCTGAATACAAATTTAAACATAACTAAGGATACTATATAAAAACAGGCCATAATTACCAAAAATTGCTTCCACATATCTCACTTCCCTAGAGCCAAAAATGCACTTTATACATGTACCCAATTATCAATCCTAAGAGAAAGTATGTAAAACTTCATTGAATACATACAGGTGAATTGACCTGCGAGGCAGAAAATGATAGAAAGAAATGACAGAAAGCAAAGGAACAAAGCAGAAACAAAGAGAGTGACAGAAAAGAGGGCATTTCTAGCACAGAATTTCAAGAGAGTGACAGAAAAGAGGGCATTTCTAGCACGGAATTTCCATAAGGTGGGGATACTATTTATACTTAAAGAGCCCCCAGCATCCCCACGGGAGGAAAGCAGCATCAGCAAGGAGCATCTCCCAGATCAGGACATAACACACTGCAAGGTTGAAGAGTTTGACACCGGACCTAGAGTATAGGTACACTCCATCACCAGATGCTCTCAAAGCATACGACAACATGAGAAAGAAGAAGATCCCAAAAAGCAACACGGCGAGAATGCAGCCCTGCTTCATTCTGTTGTGAATATACACGGGGGTGCAAAAGTAGGTATACAGTAAGTATCACATCATTATTATAATGCTTAATTCCGCTCTCGATTAGAGGAGTGTGTGAATACCGACAGCAAGCAGTTTGAGTATCTGAGGGATTAAGGCTGTGCTTGTCATTACATGTATATGCAATATTCGTTTCTTTGTATAATAAATGCAATGAGTATTGTACATGTTTTCTTTTTTCATAACTGTATACCTACTTAAGTGCACCCCCCTATATTATAAACAAAACAGGTCCCAGAACAGAACCTAGTGGTACACTGTACACAGCAGGGCATGGAGTAGACAAACTACCAAACACAATGATCAACTGGGAGCACTCAGAGAAGAAATAAAGACAAACCACTTGAGTTCATGCCCTAAATCCCACATACAATTCCTAGTCTCCTCAGCAAAATGGCGTGATGAAACACACATGTTATAATATCAATACATTTTCATACATAATCTGAAAAACAACAGGCACTGAATCATGTACAAGATCATAAAATGGTAAAATAACAACCGTTGATATGTCTGAATTATTGTAAACCTTCATTTCAACATCCCCCCAAAATATCAGTTCAGATACACTGACAATATTATTGCAAGTCTTTAACCCAACTCAAAACTCTAGAAATATTAAACAGCAGAGTCTCTTTGCAAAAAAAGAAATCTTTGGAAAAAAAGGAAATCTTTGCAAAAATACGAAACAAAATCTGGGTGTCACTCATCACAATCACTTTCAAGCATTCGATCGTGCACAGAAATGCATGCAGAAACAAGTGTACTATTCACCTTCTGCACACACATTCATAAAGCCACGCATGCACATACCTATGTGTATACTAAAACATGCACACATTACCTTTTATATACATAGTGGCACTCACAAGGCAGACTCAGTCAAGGCATAGTGGTTGTTAACCCTTTAACTCCCGCACCCTATCCACCAATTGCAAAAACTTTATGCTTTGAATCCCTCACCCTATCCACCTGCTTCCTGCAGGAAGCTGGCGGATAGGGTGAGGGAATCAAAGCATTAAGTTTTTGCTTTGCTAGAATGGTTGGCAATGCGGGATGCTGATGGACAGGTTGCGGGAGTCAAAGGGTTAAATACTGCTGTAGCAATCCAATGATGACGGCTACCGTCGATAGACAGTCCAAGCCCACACTAGCAGCAGCTAAGGTGCAAATGTCTGCCATTCAGGTTCATACAGCTTACAGCCCAGCCGACTACTAGAGCCATATCAGGGCTAACACCACTTACAAAATAACACCCATGTTAACCCTTTGACTCCTGCACCCTGTCCACCAGAATCATGCATTGTCAACCATACTAGCAAAGCAAAAACTTAACCCTCTGATTCCCTCACCCTATCCACCAGCTTCCTGCAGGAAGCTGGTGGATAGGGTGAGGGAATCAAAGGGTTAAGTTTTTGCAACTGGTCGATGGGGTGCGGGAGTCAAAGGGTTAAAATAAGAAGACAACAGTAAAAAACCATGCTCACCATTATCCTTGCAAATCTAGAATATATATGTGACCTCCCACCACAAAATCAGTCTTAACTAGCATTTTGGGCATTTTGAGATATACATATCACTGGGAAGTGTACATTCTGCTGATTATTTTGGTACTTGAATAAAGCTTGTACTCAAAAAAATGTAGAAGTTATGTATGTTTAAAGTCATTAAGTTGTATGACGGCCATTTTGAGAAAACGGCCTCTAAAGTTTTTGTGTACTCTCCCACACATTTTATTTAAATTTCTGTATTTGGTGGCTTTGACCCAGTTTGTTTCTATTTTTCGCTGTCATTATCTGAAAGGTGCACCAAAGAGCTTTCCATCAGTATATTACATGTGCGGGTACTGTATAGGTTACGGTTCATAATATGAGACAAAAATAGGTACTTTTGGTAGGAAATTGTGTTCTTTCTGCTGCGACCAGTGCATTAAAATACCGATTTAAATTGATTAATAATATTTTTTCAGAACAAAAATTTCTATGGGGGATAGATTATAGCCTACAGAAATCAATTTTGAGAAAAAGTCAAAACACCCCAGATAGACCCTCAGTCACCTTTTCAGCTTCTAGTGCTGTTCGACTGACTGCGAGTTAAGACTGATTTCGTGGTGGGGTGTCACATATGTTTAAAGAATAACATACTAATAGTAAAATCACATCAGATGAAATCTCCTGATCTCTTGTAAAAAGTGGAAAACTGCATTCAGAGGGACGTCTCAGAATAGCTCTTTAAAGAGTCCGCCGTGTAGTGCTTTGGTCTCACATCGTACAAGTCCCAGCATTCAAGAAGATGTATGATGCTGAACGCTGGTCACATGGTATACACCACGGTGTTTCTTCATTTTTTAAAAGATAGGAATGGGTGTAGGATGTGTGACCCGTGTGCAACCTACATAACTCTGTGTCTCTTTCATACAGTTCCCTGAAGCAGATGGGAGAATTTCTTTCAGGCTGGGGCAGATTTGCAAAAGTTTGTTATCTGTCTGTTTATTCCAATCCTCCTGCTAGAGATTTCTCACATAATTGTGCACTTTGGATTTCACATTGTCTAAGGAATGAAGGATTTAAACATTCTTTTCCCTTGTGGCGTTTCACTGGTATAAAAACTAAGAGCTGTATGCCATCCTCCGTTATCGACAGTTCACTATGAAATTCTCTCTACAATGAGGAATCTCAGCAGCAGCTGGTCAACATGTGGCAAACTTTCTCAACTGGTCAAGAATAACACTAACTGCAAAGCAACATCTGAAGCACAGCTGTGTCAAGCCACAATGCATCTCAGCGGATTCTTACCACCAAAAAAATCTTTCTTGCAGTTCCAGAAAAAAGCCTTATAGGTGTTATCGATTTCGATATCTCAACATGAATTGTTTGTGCTACATGAATAGGGTTATCGTCATGCTGATGCTGATGATGCTGCTGCTGTGCTGCTGGATGATGTTGTAGTCATCGTCATCATCATCCATTACTATCGTCACTGTCGTTGTCATCATCATTACTGTTAGTATCATCATCATCATCATCACATTATTATTATCATCATTATTAATCATTATCATCACTATCACCACACCACCACCATCATCATCATCATCACCATCACCATCAGTGAAATGTGCAATCCAAACAATGAAGAATGACAGTAATATCGGTGAAATCTGCAGTTCGAGTCACACGTGGTAAAATACTCTTTCAGTGAAAACTGTGGTACAATTCACAAAGGACCCTTAATACAGTACACAGTCCAAATCACAAATGGTGATAACACTTTCAATCACATGTACTATCCAAATCCAGAATAAGCGAAGTGCAAAGAATGAAGGGTGTAATCCAACTCGCAAAATGATAAATGCAAAAAAATTTAAAATGTGGTCCAGTTCACAAAGAAAGAAAATCCTGTCATTCAAATCTGCAGTCCAGTTCATATGTCAACAATGTCTTTTCATACGTGTCCAATTTTTTGTCATTCTTCGTTAACACATTGTACCACATCAACAAGAGAAGACTAAAATACATTGGCCATGTGTCACGCAGCAAGAACACACATCCCTCATGAAACCATCTTTCAAGGAAAAACAACGGCAAAAAGGAAGAAAGGTAGACCTCCAATCTCATACATCGAGAACATAACCAACATCAGTGGCCTAAATATTCAAGAAGTTGTCCACAAAAGTCAAGACAGAGCAGTCTGGAGGGAGATGGTGGTAACAAAGCGTGCAGCGGCCAACAGTAAACCCAGTGGACGCACGACAGGTGAGACACTGTGTTTGATGTCCATTTGTTGTGAAGCACAGAGGAATAAAACAAAAGGTGAGACACTGTGTTTGATGTCCCTTTGTTGTGAAGCACAGAGGAATAAAACAAAAGTGGAAAAAAAAAAAAAATCTGCCTTCCGAATCACAATAGAAACAAATGCAGTTTTTAATGAACTATACAGTCTAATTCCAGAACAGTGACAGTTGTTCGAGAACATAGACTGATACTCAGTTCCACCATGCACAGACCTGAAAAAGATCTCACAAAGACCGACATATCACCTGACCTGCATACTACAAACGCCAGTAAGGGAATCATGTAAAACATGATGATGACGGTAGTTTGGACCTAGACACCAAGAACGATCTCAGACAAGCATCTAAGCAGCTGGTGTTATTGCCACTTAAAGCCCAGCCAACTGCGTCCACTGGGGATGCTTGTGCATATTTCAGTATAATCAGGATTCCCAACTCTGACCAGTCGCCATGGTGTAGTGGTTAATGCAACGGACTACCGACTGGAAGGTTGTGGGTTTGAATCCCCATCAGTGTCTTCAAAACTATATCATTGTGGTATTTTTTGGTTCTAACTGGCTCCTACCCGAGTTGGGCATGCTATGGGCTCATTGGGAAGACTGAGACCACACAGTCGAGTCTCATCCACTTCACAGACGCGTCACTAAGGGCGTTGCTCAAATCCTCTGACCAGCACCGCAAGTGTCTGTATCTCTCGGGCCTGGTTGATGCCAGTACATATTATGAAAGTAAACACAGAGTACAGCCCTGTCACGCAGTCTAAGTCCTAGACAGAACTTCATAGCATCATGATTATCATCCTCAACGACATCATCATCATCACATTGTATACAAAAAACAAAAAAAAAACAAACACAAAAAAAACTGTGCCAGCTTCTGTGGCCATTAATGATGGCATAGAAAACGGGACGAAAAAAAAATGGTGAGCACAAAGGTAGCTTCCAAAAGTGCGATGATCCTACAAAATAAAAAAAAAATTCAAAATTCAAAAACAAAAACAAAAAAAAAAGATTCCCGACTCCTGGAAATTCTGATTTCCTCTTTTTTCTATTACTCTCTTCTTTCCATCTTTTTCTTTCTTCGTTTCTACCTTTTCTTTTTATCGTCTCTTCCCTTTTGTAACTATCTCCCTTACTGGTCCATACACCTATACATCTTCAAGAAAATTTTGTATATTTTTTTTTTCTCTTTTCCCTTCCCCATCTAACATAAAATATGCTGACTGTGCAGCAGTTTTGTTATGCCTGCACAGAGAGGGACAGAGCAATCTGCATACATGTATCTGAGCTAAAATAAAGATGCCTCTGGTGGCTACACAGGCCATCTGGGGTAAGACCAAAATTGAATCCAGATGAGGAAGAACATACTTCAAATGTGGTCTAGTACTAAGCTAATGAAAGTACTTTCCATGAATTATGCAGTCAAAAGCACTGCTTGACATGAGAAAGCATGCGGCTCAATTCACAATCAACAAAAGAAGCACTGTCCATGAATTATGCAATCAAAAGCACTATTTGCAAATGACAGACATGATAAAGCATGTGGCCCAATTCACAATCAACAAAAGTTTTGTCAATGATTTCATCTGTCAATATCACACACGTTGCACAGCAAAATTCTTGGGTGTGTATACATGTACGACTGTTATGAAGACAGAAACAGTCTGAAGTCTGAACTAGGCAGTCTAGTTCACAAGTATTGAAACCCAAGGTACTCTCAGTTAAATTTGTGGTCTAATTTGTGGATGAACCATGGAATCCGATGTCAATTAAAAATGAAATCCAATTTATGACCATTGTTTATGATGCGATGTCATCAAGTTCTGTTTGATGAACTATCTGATCCACCATCAGTTAAAAAATGTTTTCCAGCTCACGAACGATCAGTGATGTCTGATGGTGATGCAGTTCGTCCTTGATGCTGAAAACTCGTCTCATTCCCTTCAGCTTCTTCAGCTGGGCATGCTCATAAATCTGGCCCAACTTTCTGTTAAACAGCTGTTCCGATGAAAGGCTGGCTGAATTTGTGTCATTGAAGATGATGATGAACACCTCCACTGAAAAGACAACAAAAACAAACAAAAAATCAACACTAGTTAATATGAACCAGAAAAAACACAAAAAACGAATAAGAGCACATATTTAATACAACCAGACAAGACAGGTGCAAATTTTCGGCCAACAGGCCTTTGTCAAGCAAAAGATCACAAAAAAACAAACACCAGATACAAAAATTAGGAGAAAAAGACTGAAACTTCCCTGCTGTTCTGTCCTGTGTGAGAAAAGGAAAAAGGCCAGTTGTCTTGTCTTGTTGCATTAAATACGCATTCTTATTCATTTTCGTGTTTTTTCTGGTTCCTGTTTGCTTGAATGTGGGCAGTCACACTTGTTTTGGATTTTATACTAGATAATGTGGTAAAAAGGTTGTCAAAACAGACTGCTGATGAAGAAATCATGGGTTCAAATCCCACGAGTCCAAAACATGATCGTGGGACTTTTTGGTCCCCAACTGTCAGGTACCAGCTGCTGAGAGAGATCAACAAAAGAAATCTGAAATATATAGGCCATGCGAACAGAAACACCAAAACAGATCTGATGTCAACAGTCCTGCTGGGGAAAGTTGAGGTGAGGAGAAGAGAGGGATGACCGCACACCTCCTATTTCAACAACACACTGAAGTCTGTGGTCTGGAGATCCAGGAGGTCGCCCACAGATGTCTTAATTATGTCACCTGGAGAAAACTTGTGACATCAAGGGTGACTCCTACCGCCAATCCCGACGAGGGAGAGAGACGATAGATGATGAGATGGGGTGGGGGGGGGGGGGGGTGAAGAGGGAGAGGCAGAGGGGGGGAGGGGGAACTAGTTCCTATTTGCTGGGTGTGTGCTATGGGCTAGCTGGTAAGACTGGAACCAGTCCGGTCTCACCTATTTTCAGATTGTAACTGACAAGTGTCGCTCCTATTTTCTGTTCAGCAGCGCAGACTGGAAGGCAGGGGACTTAACTCTACATTAACATTACATTTCATGAGGAAAATTGTTTCATACTGTAATTGGAGAGAGGTGTGTGTAAGTGTGTGTATGCCTGTCTGTCTGACCAAATTAAAACCAAGACCAGGACCGTTAAGAAGTCAGGAATAAATGTTTGAAAGGAAACAAATCAAGATCACTTGGACCAAATGAGTGACAAAAAAGCAACATTCTTATTCTTACTGCTCAAAGCTCAGCCAACTGCACAAAGCCATATCACGGTTATAATCATTTCAAAATCAACACTTTCCGGGGAGGAGGGGGGGGGAGGGGGGAGCGCAGTTCCACTATTTATACAGGGGGTTCCAGTAAAACAGCAGATGAAAATAATTGCACGCATACATACCACAGACTAAGCCAAGCACAAGAAAACTAAAACTAAGACTAAAAAGCTCACCATATTTACACTTTGTTCATAAAAGGATTCCAGTTGGTGATCTCAGGCAGATTTTAGAGACTTGAAATAAACACACTCATAAGATGCACAGTCACTGTCCTTATACTCCCTCTGTGGGGCAGTTGGTTGAAAAGTTCTTGGTAAACCATGAAGATTAGGTTGCAAAACTGGCAGTTGGTTGAAAAGTTCTTGGTAAACCATGAAGATTAGGTTGCAAAACTCATAGTTGGTTGAAAAGTTCTTGGTAAACCATGAAGATTAGGTTGCAAAACTGGTAGTTGGTTGAAAAGTTCTTGGCAAACCATGAAGATTAGGTTGCAAAACTGGCAGTTGGTTGAAAAGTTCTTGGCAAACCATGAAGATTAGGTTGCAAAACTGGCAGTTGGTTGAAAAGTTCTTGGTAAACCACGAAGATTAGGTTGCAAAACTGGCAGTTGGTTGAAAAGTTCTTGGCAAACCATGAAGATTAGGTTGCAAAACTGGCAGTTGGTTGAAAAGTTCTTGGTAAACCATGAAGATTAGGTTGCAAAACTGGCAGTTGGTTGAAAAGTTCTTGGTAAACCATGAAGATTAGGTTGCAAAACTGGCAGTTGGTTGAAAAGTTCTTGGTAAACCATGAAGATTAGGTTGCAAAACTGGCAGTTGGTTGAAAAGTTCTTGGCAAACCATGAAGATTAGGTTGCAAAACTGGCAGTTGGTTGAAAAGTTCTTGGTAAACCATGAAGATTAGGTTGCAAAACTGGTAGTTGGTTGAAAAGTTCTTGGCAAACCATGAAGATTAGGTTGCAAAACTGGCAGTTGGTTGAAAAGTTCTTGGCAAACCATGAAGATTAGGTTGCAAAACTGGCAGTTGGTTGAAAAGTTCTTGGCAAACCATGAAGATTAGGTTGCAAAACTGGCAGTTGGTTGAAAAGTTCTTGGTAAACCATGAAGATTAGGTTGCAAAACTGGCAGTTGGTTGAAAAGTTCTTGGTAAACCATGAAGATTAGGTTGCAAAACTGGCAGTTGGTTGAAAAGTTCTTGGTAAACCACGAAGACAAGGTTGCAAAATTAACTCCCTCCTCTTCCCCATTTTGCCTTCTTTCATGCTCCTATGCTCTTTTCTTCAGATTTTTAGCCAATTTTTTTATTTCACAGAATGCGCTGTTCGTATCCATATTTCCATGACACCCTGCCGAAATATATGGCTTTCCAGGATAAATACAGATGTTCTGTAAAGGTAGGCATGCTTGAATGAATATGTTAATGAACAAAAAAATAATAACTATGCCATCTTGAAACTCGTATCCATTTTCAATAACAAAACCAGGAATTATACAAGAAATTTAGAAATCAACAAAATATACTGTGACTATTTTCTCAGGGTATACTTGCAGTGACCATGAAATAACATATACAACATCATACTTTTCACAGGCAAGATTTTCGACAACACAGTGTAGATCCAAAACATGGTCAGCTTGTACAAATACATTGTCTCCTATTCACCAAAACACCATGGAAGTCTTACTTTTTCCTCCTAAATTTTGCACCTATCTTTCTGTCTTTTTTGTTTAAAGCCAGGCGACAGCCTACAGCCATATCAGGGCTATGACTATTGCAAAACACACACAAAACTTCAACAGGGGGAAAAAAAGAAAAGAAAATTAAGAACACATATCAATGCATTCGCGCTAATAATCTAAGGAGATGCCCTCAGCGCCGACCACTCCGTCCAATTTATCACACAGGGGATTTAAAAAACACACCTGAATACAAATTTAAACATATGTAAGTAAACCAAAACATATATAAAAACGGGCATAAAATACATAAATTACTTCCCCATATTTCACTTCCCTAGAGCCAAAAATACACTTAGTACATGTACCCAATTGTCAATCCTAAGAAAAAGTGCGTAAGACTTTATCGAACACATACAGGTGAATGGACCAGCAAGGCAGAACATGTTAGGAAGAAATGACAGAAAGCAAATGACAAGGCAGAAACAGAGAGAATGACAGAAAAGAGGAAATTTCTCACACAGAATTTCCAGAATGTTGGGATACTATTTATACTGAAAGAGGCCCCAGCATCCCCACAGGGGAATTTTCACCTATCTTCTTTGTTGTCTTTCATGTACCTTAGACAAAGGCCAGCTGGCCGAAAATTTGTGCATGTCCTGTTTTGTTATACATGTTCTGAATCTTCTATTTTGTGTGTTGCCGAGTCCTGTTTGCTTGAATGCTAGCAATCACTTTGGTTTGGTGTGTAAACACTATGCAGGCTGTGCAGTGATGTAACACACGCACAGTGTGAACCAGACAACCAGGACAACATACATACACACATTAAAGAAAACAACACTGTTCAGAATGAAAAATCTGAGAAACAAAATAATATAACTACAATATTTATATATAGCGCAAAATCTTGATAAAATCAAATCTAAACGCTGGTCGTCATCATCATCATCAGGTGCCTTGCCACATGGCCTTGGCGATCATGGCCCTCCATATGCATCTGTCCCTTGTTGCCGCAAGCACATCTTCCACCCTCTCTGTCTTCAGCCACTCTGCCAGTCCGTCCAATATTTTTTCTCTGGGTCTACCTGGTGCTCTCTTTCCCTCCACCTTTCCTGTTGTGACCAGGTGCTCCAATTCCCCTTTCCTCATAAAATGGCCTATAAATGGTGCCTGTCTTTTCCTAATCTTCCTTATGAATGATCATCTTGTGTCTGCCTCTGTCAAGACTGTCTTGTCTGTTTTCTTTGCTGTCCATGGAACTCTCAACATTCTTCTCAGAAACTACATCTCGGCTGCCTCAATCTTGTTCTGGCTTTGCTCGTTGACAGTCCACGCCTCACAACCGTATAACATTATCAGGTCAATATAACATTCAAGAACTCTCTTCTGGATGTTAATTGATGGGCATTTGTTGGTAAGAATGCTTTTCATCTTCTTGAATGCTGTTTTGGCTTGGCTGATTCTGCTGGCTATTTCTGATGTGCATCTGCCATCTGGCGAAATGATCATTCCCAGATATTTAAACATACCAACCTGTATCAAGGTTGTGCCGTTTGCTGTTATTTTGCATGAGGGGATTTCATGTTTTTTAGTGATTACCATGACTTCAGTCTTCTTGCTGCACAACACTGTGCAGAAACAAAACTTTTAAAATCCTTACCTCCAGAGTCCAGCAGGCGTTCGACAGTATGTCGCCGCAGCCCCCAACCAATGTGGTATCTGGCATCCTCGATGATCATCTCCCGTCCATCTGGCTCCACAAAAACCAGTGCTGCACGGCATGCTGGGATGTCTTTGATGTCATCCATGGAATCAACAACATAAGTTTGCTGCCTGATCCGTTGATTGCCACACTGCTGAAGCAGTTTCCTGCCCAACGCCTCTGAGCGCTCTTCCTCCATAAAAGAGAACGACACACAGGTCAAGTTGCTGTTGTTGGTGTTGATCAGCACTGGTGCTGGTGCTGCTGCTGCATTCCCATGGTGACCTGTCCCTACCTGTACATGCACATCATACACATCAGAATTAAGCTTCCATCTTGACCATCATCATCATTATCATCATTACTGTTTAAAAGCAGATCATCATCATCATCATCATTACTGTTTAAAGCAGATCATCATCATTATCATCATAACTATTTAAAAAGAAGATCATCATCATCATCATTATCATCATCATTACTGCTTAAAGGCCAGCCAACTGCAAAAAGCCATATCATGACTATAACCATTGCAAAATGCGCACAATACAGCGCTGACCTTGGAAAAAAGCCACAAACACACACATACACAAAAATGGAAAAGAAAATTTTAAGTACACATCAATGAATTTGTTCACTAATCTAAGGATTTGGATATGCCCACTGTTGTGTTATTGTTGTTTAAAGCCCAGTCAACTACGTAGCGCCATATCAGGCTATAACCGCTTCAAAACATACAAAACTTCAAAACAAAACAAAAAAGAAAATTAAGCACACACATCAATGCAATCACGCACACAATCCAAGGACATGCCCTTGGCACCGACCAATCCGTCCAACCTATCGCACAGGGGACTCAAAAAACACACCTGAATACAAATATAAGCATACATAAGGACACCAAAATATATATAAAAACAGTTATAAACCACCCAAAACCGATGCCACACAGCTCATCTCCCCAGGGCCAAAAATACACTCAATATATGTACCCACTTATCAATCTTAAGAAAAAAGTACGTAAGACTTTCTCAAACACATACAGGTGAATGGACCATTAAGGCAGAAAATGATAGGCAGAAATGACAGAGGCAGAAAATGATAGGCAAAAATGACAGAAAGCAAAGGAATAAGGCAGAAACAAAGACAGTGACAGAAAAGAGGAAATTTCTAGCCAGAATTTCCAGAAGGTGGGGATATTGTTTGTACTGAAAGAGCCCCCGGCATCCCCATGGGGGGTATCACGGCTATAACCACTGCAAAATGCGAACAATACAGCGCTGACCTTGAAAAAAGCACACACACAAAAACTGGAAAAAGAAAATTTTAGTACACATATCAATGCATTTGTTCACTAATCTAAGGATAATACCCCCTGGTCGACCATACCATCCATTTTATCCCAGAGGATTTAAATAAAACGAACAAACCTGAACACAAATTTAAACATACCTAAGGGCACTAAAACATACATAAAAACTGGCACACATTACCTGAAATTGCTTTCGCACATCAATATCTAAAATTGCTGCTGCACATATTTTCTTAGAGCCAAAAATGCAGTTTATACACGTACCCAATCACCAATCTTAACAGAAGGCATTAAGACTTTATCGAACACATACAGGTGAATGGACCAGCAAGGCAGAAAATATCTGACAGATGACAGAGAAAGCAACGGAGCAAAGCAAAAACAAAAGAGTGACAGAAGAGACATAAATGCACAAACTTAACTATGTATATATACACATACATCAAAACTGGCCCTATGTACATAAAATTGTCATCAAGCATTTCAAAAAGTTAAATATGCAATTAATACATGTACCCAATCATTAATCCAGATTAAATAGGCAAAGTATGAAAGGCTTTCTGGAAAACAGGTAAGTGAATGGACCTGCAAGGCAGAAACAAGACAAAGGAAGAGACAGCAGGCAGCAAAGGAACAAGACAGAAACAAAGGGAAGACACAAAAGAGGGCATTTCTAGAACCGGAACATAATTTCCAGAAGGCGGGGATAGTATATATGCTGAAAGAGCCCTGGCATCCTCACAGAGGAAACTTAGCAGGGAATGGTTACATGCGAGACAGTCACATCACAGAGTTCAACAGAACAAGTTGCCAATCTTGGCTGCCAAGTCATTTGAAGAGATTGGCAATTGGCCCTGTCACACTGTGTGATATGATTGCCTCACATTGCCACAGAGATTGTGAGCATACAGAGCTATATAATATATTTGTTCTGTCACACTGTGATATAATTGCCTCACATTCCATAGAGAGCTATACAATTTGTTTGCCCTGTCACAATCTGTGACATAATTGCCTCACATTCCACAGAGATTGTGAGCATACAGAGCTATATAATATGTTTGCCCTGTCACAATCTGTGATATGATTGCCTCACATTGCCACAGAGATTGTGAGCATACAGAGCTATATAATATGTTTGCCCTGTCATAATCTGTGATATGATTGCCTCACATTCCACAGAGATTGTGAGCATACAGAGGTATATAACACTGCTGTCATTCAACCGGCTTCAAATTGTGGCAAATCAGAAAAACAGAAAACCAAAAGCAATCAACTCACAAACTGCTCTGTACACAGAGGTTTGTGATCAAAACTGCCCAAGACTGAAACAGGAAACATAAAAGACGTGAGAAAAAACCTCTTATCTTGGTCAATAACAGAAGCAAACTTTCACAACATCAATATAATATTATTTACTGAACAACAATCTATAACCGATCTCAATATCATTTCGAGATGTAATAGAAGCATTAATCCAACAAAACAAATAGGAATCGATGCTGAAGCTACCACAGACCAAAAGTTCACTGAATAACCGTTTATATCTGATTTGGATCGAGACTGCATGAAAGTTTACCTGAGGGGTGTCGTTATTGGGTACACTCATAGCACCAACTTGACGCGAATCTGGTGGAGAGGCAGCAGAGCGGTCGTTAACTCGCACGAAGAGAAAACACACACTGAACAAGAGCAGAATTTCCAGGAAGCCAAAGGCAATCAACACAGGGCCAAATGTATCTGTAGACAAGACATTCTGCAGTGGTAAAAAGATAATCTGATGATATGTCATGACAGGTGGATAACTCAGATATGATAAGACATTATTGTATTGTGGTGAACAGATAACCTGAAGGCCAGTAAATAGATAACTTAGTACACCATGACACACCGTTATGGTAAACAGATAATCGGTTGAACAGGCAAGACACATCTGTAGTAAACACACTGTCTGACATGTTAAGACAGTGTATTGCTTAAATGCATGTGCACACATGCACACCACAGACACTCACGCACACACATGCACACAGACACACACACGCATGCACAAGCACACACACACACATACACACAAAACTAATATGACTCATGATCAAGCCATTCTAACAATTTCCCTTTTTAAATATGAACTTTTGCTTCTAAACAGAAAACCTAGATTTTACGCTTCTCGAGTTCACTGTGACCTTGAAAATGCCTCAGATGCAAGAAAACTTCACACGAAGTGAGAACAGTGGCAGACCATCACAACAGTGTGAAAACAAGCACTGTCAGAAGTTCCTACAGAACATGCTGTTTTTAGGCACTTTTTGGGTCCATGTGACCCTCAACTGTTATTGTTATTGTTGTTTAAAGACCAGCTGACTGCCTACAGCCATATCAGGGCTATAACTACTTCAAAAACATACAAAACTTCAACAGGGAAAAAAAAAAAGGAAAAGAAAATCAAGTACACATATCAATGCATTTGCGCACACAATCTAAGGAGATGCCCCTGGCATTGACCACTCCGACCAATTTATCGCACAGGGGATTTAAAAAACATACCTCAATACAAATTTAAACATAACTAAGACACTAAAACATACATAAAAACAGGCCTAAAATACCTAAAATTGCTTCCACAGATCTCATATCCCTAGAGCCAAAAATTCACTTAACACATGTACCCGGTTATCAATCCTAAAGAAAGTACGTCAGACTTTATCGAACACATACAGGTGAATGGACCAGCAAAGCAGAAAATGATAGGAAGAAAATACAGGAAGCAAAGGAAGAGGAAAGAAACAAAGACAGTGACAAAAAAGAGAAATTTCTAGCACATAACTTCCAGAAGGTGGGGATACTATTTATACTGAAAGAGCCCCCTGCATCCCCACAGGGGGGTGACCCTCAACTTGACCTCATGATTTCCTAACTTGCATATTAGTGAATCTTCAACAGTGTCTATCTTTGGGCTAAATTTGGTTAAGATCCATCCAGAAAAGCTGACAAAATCTTGCTTACAACTTTTTTTCCCACAGCTAAAGGCACTTCACTTTAATCAATATGAAATAACATTATCTCCCTTCTTTAAAACAAAAAATTTGTCTCCCTTTTTCAGAACACGATAAAATGTTTCCCACAGCTCTGAGGTCAGGGGTATACCATACACTTGTTATTGTTGAAACCCTCCATGCTCCAATACGAGTAAAAGGATAATTAAGATAATAAAAAAGCTGAAAATTAAAAGCTGAACAATTGTGCACCACACACTAAGGCGTACACACACACACACACACATACACATGTGCACTCACACTCACTTTCTTCTCTTCTATCCACATCGCCTTCCATGCCCATTCACACATGCACACACACACACACACACACATGCAAGCCCACACACACACACAAACAAACACACACAACAACACACATACAACACACACACCATGCACAAACATATTCATACATACACACAACCCTGAGCAAACTGATGAAACCTGATCATTCTAATGTTCTGATTGTTTTTCTCTTGTTCATTAAATTAATTGATGTTACCTTATATGGTATAGTGCCTACATGATTTCATAGATTCATTCACCACATAGACACCACTTTATCTTTTTTATTTTTTTGTCTAAAAGCATGCATGTGAATCGACGTTAAAAGAAATAAAAGAAAAGCGCACACACACACACACACACATGCACACACACACACTATACCTAATGTCATGAAGCCCATCCTCTCCTTGACCTTTGGGTCAATGTCCAGACGAGCCTTAAACTCGACCTGCTTATCTTTTAAATCTTCAGTCTCCGTTTTAATCATGGTCTCTCTCTTCGTCCTCTCCACGCTGAGGTCATCGTCTATCTTTTTGATCAGTGCAATTTTCGTTGTGATCGTGATGTTCGTAATAGTGTTGCTTGTGTTGCTATAGTGCGAATCGAGTTCAGCTCTGATATTCATCATCTCGTCCTGGAACTTCTTCTCATAGCTGTCTTGCAGTTTCCTCTCCACATTTTTCAGCTCTTCCTGAAAGAAGAGAGATTTTATGTCATCATCTGTCGACATCAGGGCCATCACCACTAATCATCACTGTCATCATCATCATCATCACTGTTATCATTGTAGTCATCATTATCATCATCATCATCATCACTGTCATCATCATCATCCTAGCAATTGTACTAGGTTGTAAGATAGGAACAGATTCATCGATTTAGTCATACTGAATGGGAAAATGTGCCAAGTATCCTTAAAACAAAACCCTCAGCATCTGTTTTTTTCCCCTTCCAATCAAGTTTTGAAAGAGAATTTGAATTCAGAATGTCATGCTGTATATACTGTCTGCATCACAAGTAGAAAACACTGTCTGCGGTTGTTGCTTTCAACATTTTGACACATTTCATGCACACATGCTAATGTGTGAACATACACTGATACATGCACATACATTTGAAAACACACTAGATCATGTCAAAAAAAAAACACACACACAAAAAAACAACTAAGTATGGAGACTACAAAAAAAAAAAAAAAAACGTACCTAAAAAAAAAAAAAAACGCACAGAAAGATAATAACTAATACAGTCATAAGATGGGTATATTAGTTGTTGATAATGTGTATATGTCTGCCACATGTACACCAAATGATTATACATCTTTTAAATACAACAAACATACATCAACTCACAAAATTATACATGTTAGCATATGGAAAATTCCCTGACAACACAAAACAATCAAGAAACTTTTAAAAGAAATGTTATTACTAGTCCCTCTTGTAGACAGACATGTATTTGTGACAAGAACAACTACAAAAAAGAAAAAGAAAAAGAAAAAAGAAAAACAAACATGAAAAAGAAAAGAAAAAGAAAAAAAAAAGAAAGTACCAATGAAGGAGACCATGTGTAGCACCACACGCACACACTTCCCCATGATACATGTACCCGTATGCAGTTATTATTGTTAGGGTTATTGTTGTTTGAAGCCCAGCGACTGCATAGAGCCATATCAGGGCTATAACCGCTTCAAGACATACAAAAACTTCAACAGAAAAAAAAAAAGAAAAGAAAATTAAGTAGGCCTACACATATCAATGCATTTGCGCACATAATCTAAGCACATGCCCCTGGCGTTGACCATTCCATCCAATTTATCACACAGGGGATTTAAAAAACATACCTGAATACAAATTGAAACATAACTAAGGACACTAAAACATATAAAAATGAGCCTAAGATACCCAAAATTACTTCCGCATATCTCACCTCCCTATAGCCAAAAATGCACTTAATACATGTACCCAATTATCAATCCTAAGAGAAAATACGTATGACTTTATCAAACACATACATGCAGTTAAAAGTCCATGAAAACAAACAGAAACCCCCCCCAAAAAAAAAACCCTCCACCATATACTGCACTGAATTTTAAATCACAATGAATTACAATCATACCAGTAAAACAAAGTATCCACCTATCAGATAGTACCATACATATACCAACAAAACAAAGGCCTCACCTATCAGACAGTACCATACATATACCAACAAAACAAAGGCCTCACCTATCAGATAGTACCATACATATACCAACAAAACAAAGGCCTCACCTATCAGATAGTACCATACATATACCAACAAAACAAAGGCCTCACCTATCAGACAGTACCATACATATACCAACAAAACAAAGGCCTCACCTATCAGACAGTACCATACATATACCAACAAAACAAAGGTCTCACCTATCAGACAGTACCATACATATACCAACAAAACAAAGGCCTCACCTATCAGACAGTACCATACATATACCAACAAAACAAAGGCCTCACCTATCAGACAGTACCATACACATACCAACAAAACAAAGGCCTCACCTATCAGACAGTACCATACATATACCAACAAAACAAAGGCCTCACCTATCAGACAGTACCATACATATACCAACAAAACAAAGGTCTCACCTATCAGTACCATACATATACCAACAAAACAAAGGCCTCACCTATCAGACAGTACCATACATATACCAACAAAACAAAGGTCTCACCTATCAGTACCATACATATACCAACAAAACAAAGGCCTCACCTATCAGACAGTACCATACATATACCAACAAAACAAAGGTCTCACCTATCAGTACCATACATATACCAACAAAACAAAGGTCTCACCTATCAGTACCATACATATACCAACAAAACAAAGGCCTCACCTATCAGACAGTACCATACATATACCAACAAAACAAAGGCCTCACCTATCAGATAGTACCATACATATACCAACAAAACAAAGGTCTCACCTATCAGATAGTACCATACACATACCAACAAAACAAAGGTCTCACCTATCAGATAGTACCATACATATACCAACAAAACAAAGGCCTCACCTATCAGACAGTACCATACATATACCAACAAAACAAAGGCCTCACCTATCAGACAGTACCATACATATACCAACAAAACAAAGGTCTCACCTATCAGACAGTACCATACATATACCAACAAAACAAAGGTCTCACCTATCAGACAGTACCATACATATACCAACAAAACAAAGGTCTCACCTATCAGACAGTACCATACATATACCAACAAAACAAAGGTCTCACCTATCACATAGTACCATACATATACCAACAAAACAAAGGCCTCACCTATCAGACAGTACCATACACATACCAACAAAACAAAGGCCTCACCTATCAGACAGTACCATACATATACCAACAAAACAAAGGTCTCACCTATCAGACAGTACCATACATATACCAACAAAACAAAGGCCTCACCTATCAGATAGTACCATACATATACCAACAAAACAAAGGCCTCACCTATCAGACAGTACCATACACATACCAACAAAACAAAGGTCTCACCTATCAGACAGTACCATACATATACCAACAAAACAAAGGCCTCACCTATCAGACAGTACCATACACATACCAACAAAACAAAGGTCTCACCTATCAGACAGTACCATACACATACCAACAAAACAAAGGTCTCACCTATCAGACAGTACCATACACATACCAACAAAACAAAGGTCTCACCTATCAGATAGTACCATACATATACCAACAAAACAAAGGCCTCACCTATCAGACAGTACCATACATATACCAACAAAACAAAGGTCTCACCTATCAGACAGTACCATACATATACCAACAAAACAAAGGCCTCACCTATCAGACAGTACCATACATATACCAACAAAACAAAGGCCTCACCTATCAGACAGTACCATACATATACCAACAAAACAAAGGTCTCACCTATCAGACAGTACCATACACATACCAACAAAACAAAGGCCTCATCTATCAGTACCATATATATACCAACAAAACAAAGGCCTCACCTATCAGACAGTACCATACACATACCAACAAAACTAAGTAGGTTACCATACACATACCAACAAATAAGTAGGTTACCATACACATACCACTCAAAACTAAGTAGGTACCATACACATACCAACAAAACTAAGTAGGTTACCATACACATACCAGCAAAACTAAGTAGGTTACCATACACATACCAACAAAACTAAGTAGGTTACCATACACATACCAACAAAACTAAGTAGGTTACCATACACATACCAACAAAACTAAGTAGGTTACCATACACATACCAACAAAAACTAAGTAGGTTACATACAATACCAACAAAACTAAGTACCATACACATAACAACAACACAACAAGTAGGTTACCATACACATACCAACAAAAAAGGTCACTAAAAGTACCATACACATACCAACAAAACTAAGTACCATACACATACCAGCAAAACTAATACCATACACATACCAACAAAACTAAAGGTTACCATACACATACCACAATTACCAACAAAACTAAGTAGTTACCATACACATACCAACAAAACTAATAGTTACCATACACATACCAGCAAAACTAAGTACCATACACATACCAACAAAACTAAGTACCATACACATATCAACAAAACTAAGTACCATACACATACCAGCAAAACTAAGTACATACACATACCAGCAAAACTAAGTACCATACACACACCAGCAAAACTAAGTTTCCATATACATACCAACAAAACTAAGTAGGTTACCATACACATACCAGCAAAACTAAGTACCATACACATACCAACAAAACTAAGTACCATACACATACCAGCAAAACTAAGTTCCATACACATACCAACAAAACTAAGTACCATACACATACCAACAAAACTAAGTACCATACACATACCAACAAAACTAAGTACCATACACATACCAGCAAAACTAAGTTCCATATACATACCAACAAAACTAAGTTCCATACACATACCAGCAAAACTAAGTACCATACACATACCAGCAAAACTAAGTACCATATACATACCAAGAAAACTAAGTACCATACAGATACCAGCAAAACTAAGTACCATATACATACCAAGAAAACTAAGTACCATATACATACCAGCAAAACTAAGTACCATATACATACCAAGAAAACTAAGTACCATACAGATACCAGCAAAACTAAGTACCATATACATACCAAGAAAACTAAGTACCATATACATACCAGCAAAACTAAGTTCCATATACATACCAAGAAAACTAAGTTCCATATACATACCAACAAAACAAAGTAGGTTACCATACACATACCAACAAAACTAAGTAGGTTACCATACACATACCAACAAAACTAAGTACCATACAGATACCAGCAAAACTAAGTTCCATATACATACCAAGAAAACTAAGTACCATACACATACCAACAAAACTAAGTACCATACACATACCAGCAAAACTAAGTTCCATATACATACCAACAAAACTAAGTAGGTTACCATACACATACCAGCAAAACTAAGTACCATACACATACCAGCAAAACTAAGTACCATACACATACCAGCAAAACTAAGTACCATACACATATCAACAAAACTAAGTACCATACAGTAATATCAACAAAACTAAGTACCATACACATACCAGCAAAACTAAGTACCATACACATATCAACAAAACTAAGTACCATACAGTAATACCAACAAAACTAAGTACCATACACACACCAGCAAAACTAAGTACCATACAGATACCAGCAAAACTAAGTTCCATATACATACCAAGAAAACTAAGTACCATACACATACCAACAAAACTAAGTACCATATACACACAAGCAAAACTAAGTACCATACACATACCAACAAAACTAAGTACCATACACACACAAGCAAAACTAAGTACCATACACATACCAACAAAACCCCAATATCATACACACACCAGCAAAACTAAGTACCATACACATATCAACAAAACTAAGTACCATACACATATCAACAAAACTAAGTACCATACACATATCAACAAAACTAAGCACCATACACACACCAGCAAAACTAAGCATCAACCTATCAGATAGTACCATACACATTGCAGCAAAACAAAGTATCCACAGAACAGAATGAACAATGCATCTACACACCCAAGTACACACACACACACATGCACGCACACTCACACACACTCACTCTCTCACACACACACACACATCACACACACACCCATGCACACACACATCACACGGACACACGCACATCACACGGACGCACGCATGCACACACACACACACATGCGCACACACACACACACAACACACACACAAACATCACACACACACACACACACACACACACACACAAACATAAACACTGTCTAATATCACTTACAGTGAAAAGACGTTAAATCAAAGAACAAACGAACGAACAACATAAACACTACACACCTCATGTGCTTTCCACATCATCATGTCCTTCGCCAGACACTTGTACTCAATGCGCATGAACCTGGTGACTTTGTTGACGTTTTCGGGGAGGGCAGGGACAATGAACGGCGCCAGACGACTGCCAAATGTGCTTAGCGTGTCATTGTTATGAAAGTATTTGTGCGTCACGTTGGACAGAATATGTTCTTTCTGCAGTCTCTCGACGGCTTGGTCCACTGCATTCTGTACAATGAACTCCTTGTGTTGTGGTCCCACTAGCCAGTAAGTAAACAATGACCCAGTCATGCTGCACACACACATACATGCATGCACACGCACGCACACACACGTGCACACATATATGCACGCACATGCACACATGCACGCACACACACACATGCGCACATACACACACACACACACATCCTCATGGTATCGATATCATGAACATTTAGATAAACGGTTTGTGTCACAACAACTGATAAAACTTTCAGTTCAAAATGTATGTAAAAAAATTGCAGTTTTATTCCATGTATCATTTGAGATCGATTGTTGCTGCTCGTTTTCGTATTCAGCTAAACACATTGAAAACAAAATATTGTACACATGTCAACAGTGCTTGCGGTGAACAGTTCACACGGTTTCAGTTTATTTTACTGCAAAAAAATATGTTCCTTTTTACCAAAAATGTTTACACAAGAAAACTATTCTGAAACACATTTTAAATAAGTAACATCAGATCAATCTTTGTTACTGTTAGTTAAAATTTCGGAATCATTAGTTCACAGTCCTGTTAATACATTATTTTAAATTTATGCAGTTTCTATTTTAGTGTACAAATTTCCCTTCATATTGTTGAAGTCAATTGTTAGTGTTAAGTTTCCATTCCATTTTTCTATTCTCCCACCTACATATAACTTTTTACTCTGTCTCCCCTCTGCCCCCAATCCAACCCGTCCAACTATAGTCCTCCACTTTATTTTATTTTATTTTTATTTTTATTCTTCCTCCCCCCCCCCCCCCCCACTCCCCCATCTAATATCACTTACAGTGAAAAGATGTTAAATCAAAGAACAAACACACACACACACATTTACACAGTGTATGAATACACACACCACACATTAGTAGGTGATGTTTATAGTAGAGTCAGTCTCCAGAACTGGGGCCAGTTAAGTTTCATTTTCAGTTTCTCAAGATGGCATCTCCGCGCTCAGAATGAATTCCATATGCACTTACGTCACAGGTGCCATGTGATGGAGAAGATCCAGAATGATTACAGCAAAGCCTTAAGCCTGCACATAAACCCATGAGCTGGCCAGGTCCTGAGGTCCTACCTAGATAGTTCCATAACCCTGAGGTCGTAGGGGAATGAGGTGGCAGAGACCTCAACTTTTCCCGGGGCCAGCACCACGAAGGCGGCACACATCCCCTCTCTCTCGATTCTAATTCACTTTTTTTTAAACCAAGAAGGCTAATTGGTCTTCAAGGGGTGGGACCTGGGAAATCAACTTTTTATCTCCAATGATTTTTACCAAGGCAGCCAGGCAATGCCCTGCTCTTCCCGATTTTCAACTGCTGTGGGATCTTTAGCCTGCGTAGCCAAAAGGCACATGGGTCCGACTTGTTTTTCATTCCCTTCCAAAGGACTAGACGTTCAGTTTGATTTTGCAGTCAAACTGAGGATAAAAGTTGAGGCCTCTATGAGCCAGTTAATGTGATATGAACCACTCAAAATCAAATTGCTTGATTCTTACCATTTCCTGTGACACCACAGGGAGAAGAGTGGCAGAATGGTTCAGACGTTTGCCTACCAATAACTAAACTCGAGGTTCCAGGGTTCACTCCCCATAGAGGCCTCGACTTTTCTCCTCAGTTTGATCACAAAATTAAACTGAACATCTAGTCCTTCAGAAGGGGACAAAAACGAGTTGGACCCGTGTGCTTTTTGGATGCACAAGCTAAAAGTCCCACGGCAGTTGGAAATC
Source organism: Monoplex corrugatus (assembly GCA_030674185.1). Taxonomy (NCBI): domain Eukaryota; kingdom Metazoa; phylum Mollusca; class Gastropoda; order Littorinimorpha; family Ranellidae; genus Monoplex; species Monoplex corrugatus. The sequence goes on from JAPXFY010000028.1 coordinate 23,216,536, forward strand.
ATGAAGAATAGGGCATTGCCCAGCTGCCTTTGTATAAAACTTTGGAGAGATAGGTTGATTTCCAAGGTCCCACCCCTTCAAGACAATTAGCCTTCTTGCCTTTCTGAAGTCTCGGTTAAAAAAAAAAAGTGAATATGAATTTGAAGCGAGGGAGAGGGGATGGGTGCCATCCTCGTGGTACTGGCCCTGGGAAAAGTTGAGATCTCCGCCACCTCACTCCCCTATGACCCCAGGGTTATGGAACTATCCAGGTAGGACCTCAGAATCTGGCCAGCTCATGGGTTTATGTGCAGGCTTAAGGCTTGTGCCATGATCATTCTGGATCTTCTCCATCACATGGCACCTGTGACGTTGGTGCATATGGAATTCATTCTGAGCACGGAGACATCATCTTGAAAAACTGAAACTGAAACACCACACATACTATACACTCAAGCATTACAAACATGCATGAGCTCACATACATAACATACAACAGTCAAATATCACTCAGAATGAAAAAGGCGTTAAAGAAGAAACGAACACTCATACATATGGACTCAGAGGCACATGCATATGCACACAAGTGTGCACACAAACACACTCATGTATCCACAACAAATATGATTTCCTTCTCTATCTTTGTCTTGAATCTGCACCCACCCTCACCCCCCCCCACACACACACACAAACTCAAATACACACACACACATACACACATAAACTCAAATACACACACACAAACTAATGTACACACAAAAAACACACATTTTAATTATACATATGTACACACACACTTTTAATTATACACAGATACATAATTATTCAACTCATAGATGCAGGCATATACATTTGCTCTGTCTTGCATATGTCAGCATACATACTCATGTCCTGCACACACACACACACACACACATACACACACACACACACACACACACACATGCACGCACGCATGCACACACACATATGCACTCACACAAACACACACATTTGAAAAGACAACAGTTGAAATAATAAACACAGACAGACGCACGTGGCCATGTGTGTGCACACGCCCACACACACACACACACACACAAACACACAAATCAAAGAACTCACAAGGCTATGGAGGTGAGACTGAGGTAAGTCATTGCAAATCTATGACGGTAACAAAAGTCAGTCACACGCCTCTTCAAGTCTCCTGGGTCCTGAGGAGTATCGTCCTGCATGCATGGGCTTCTCTCGTCTCCAGCAACACCAGAATCAGTAGCTTTACGAAGCTCTCCAAGCAGATCTGTAGCTGTTTGGTTTTCACCTGAGATGCCTGCCCCTTGCTCAAACGTTGCTGGAGATGCGTTTCTGTTGGAAACAGATGACTGGGCACCTTGACCTTGACCTTGAGTGCAGGCAGACATCAGGACAGGCTGTGCGTGCTTATGAGGACACCCCACCGAAAACTGCACTAGCACTGAAACAAACAGAGGACAAACAGGTACACGATCTTCACACCTAGACTTCCTTTTTTTTTTTAAAGTGTTCTAAATTATTTCTTCTTTGCAAATCTTCTGATTTTTTTCTCAAATACAAGGATGTATGTATGCTGTTGTGAGTATGTATGTATGCTGTTTTGCCCATGCTGCGCAGGCAGAATGTTCCTGCACAGGCTGCGTACTTCGTCTTTGGTGGGCATGCACGTTGGGTATTTTCATGTTCCCGGACACTGACATGACACTCAGAATAAATTAACGTGTAATTGGTGCTCAATTTGAGTGCCATGCTGATTAAACAGAGGTCGTGGATTACACTGTCCAGTGGGCCACAGGTTTTTAGACCTCGTTAGCTCAGCTGGTAAAATGGTTTTGAGGAAGTTCGGTTCTTTGGGTGTGGTGACGAAAAACGGTTCAGTAAAGAACTGAAAGAAAGATTTTGCAGTAGTTTCTGTCATAGCTGGTGAAAACACTTAGATACCAGTGCATGTCGTTCATTATATGGCAAATTTCAACCTTTATTTGCAAGAGCAAAATATACTGAAATACTGTATGTGGAGGTGTTCAGGAATGCTATAGCACAATTTAGGATGGGTGTGTCCCAGTTAAACGTTCACAGATATCGCTTTGCACCTACAAATGTCAACACTTCATGTCCATTTGTCCAAATGTGCAGGAAAATGATATACATTTTCTGTTTGAATGTCCTCTGTACAATTGGGTCAGACAATCTTATCATTTACATATCACTGAAGGCAACAACTTAAAGATATTTTTATTAGAAAAATGACGGATGACTCTGCGAAGCATAGTGAACTTGGCAAGGTTTTTGGTCGCTGCCTTTAAAATATGAGAAAAAAAGTGTTTTGAATGTACGGATTTGAAACAATTGCCCTCGTCTACATTGGTAGTTTACAAATATTCCCATGTACATATATGAAGTGTTTTTGTTGTTGTTTTTTAAAAATTTTTTTTACGATCATCGCACTCAGTGAGGTTACCGTTGAGCTCACTTTTTTGTTAGTTGGTTTTTTTGGGCCCATTTCGTACGCCACTTTAATGGCCACAGAAGCTGAGGCTTTTTTTTTTAATATTTCTTTTTTACTAATGCGATGATGATGATGTCGATGGGGATGATAATCATGATGCTATGGAGTTCCATCTAGGATTGAGATTGCGTGACAGGGCTGTACTCTAGCTTACTATCACAATGTATCCTGTCATCAACCAGGCCTGAGAGATAGCGGACACCTGTGGTGCTGGTCAGAAGATTTCAGCAACACCCTCTACGATGCATCCGTGAAGTGGATGAGACTCGACTGTGTGGTCCCAGTCCTCTCAATGAGCCCATAGCACGTCCAACTCTTGGTAGGAGCCGGTTAGAGCCGAAAACCCTCACAATGACTTTGAAGAGACTGTTGGGAATTCGAACCCACAACCTTCCAGTCGGTAGTCCGTTGCATTAACCAGTACACCACGGCGACTGGTACATTGAAATATGTTAATTGTATGTTGAGAGGAAATGTGTGTCTCATGATTTCTTCCATCAACAGGGCTGGTGGCCTATATTCATTAACCCTCTGGCTCTCGCACCCTGTCTACTAGCATCCTGCACTGTCAACCATGTTAGCAGAGCAAAAACATATCTCTTTGACTTCTTCACTCTATCCACCAGGTTCCTCGATGTTGGTGGATAGGGTGAAGGAGTTAAAGCTTAAAGTTTTTGCAGTTGGTGGATAGGATGTGGGAGTCAAAGGGTTAAAATTCCGAGTTTCTGAGTTAGCTCAGCTGGTTAGAACACTATGCTGACAATGCAAGGGTTGGGGGTTTGGCCCTCAGATGTACCAGTTTTCTTTTTTTTTTCTTTTTTTCTTTTTTTTTAAAAAGTTTTCTTCTTCGTATGCACATTTGACATTACGTGTGCTTTACAATTATACGAGTAGGGGATTAAGCACTAACAGGTCTGCACATACTTGGACCTGGAAGATTGGGAAAGTTTCCACCTTTCGCCCACCTGGAAGGAGGTACCCAGGCATGATCGAATCCAGATTTTCCGATTGGAATTTCTAACATCTCACTCACTTGACTACTGTGCTTGTCACACCTAAATTTCGATCTCTCACCTTACAGCAGATTTACACCTAGCTTCAGTCTCTGTTCTCACACCTATACTTGCACACAGACTTGCAATGTTGACTTCAGTCTCTATCCTACACATACTTGTTCTCAACCCAATTTTAAAATAGACTTGCACGTTCACTTTTCAGCTTACCTACAACTATGATACAATTTACAGGACTTTTAAGTACATTTCACAGCTAATAAGATGAGCTAAGAGTATTTAAACATGAAATTCACAGCTGAAGGAAACCTGTGGCCAGTTCAGGTATTAACATATCACCATGAAATTTACAGCTGAAGGAAAGCTGTGGCCAGTTCAGGTATTAACATATCACCATGAAATTTACAGCTGAAGGAAAACTGTGCCAGTTCAGTATTAAACATATCACCATGAAATTTACAGCTGAAGGAAAGCCTCTGCCAGTTAGTTCAGATATAAACTATACCATGAAATTCACAGCTGAAGGAAAGCCTCTGCCAGTTAGTTCAGGTATTTGTAAACAAATCACCAGTCTACAGACCACACTGGTGTCAGTTCATGTTTTTGTAAGTCAACAGTTGGTCAGAGCTTCCTGGCCATCCAGTCCACCATCAAACTGATTCCACTGTAACCACATCACATCCGTACCTAATATTAACAAAACATGGGTAACTGGTATTAACATGGGTACCTGGCATCAATAAGATGAAAAGTATTCTAGCCAACAAATGCCTATCAATCAACATCAGGAAAAGAGTTCTTCAATGTTATATAGAACCGATAATGTTATACAGTTGAGAGGCGTGGACAGTCAACATGCAAAGCCAGAACAAGTTTGAAGCAGCCGAGATGTGGTTTCTAAGAAGAATGTTGAGAGTCCCATGGACAGCAAAGAAAACAAACGAGACAGTCTTGATGGAGGCAGACACAAGAAGATCATTCATATGAAAGATTAGGAAAAGACAGGCAACATTTATAGGCCATTTTATGGGGAAAGGGGAATTAAAGCACCTGGTCACAACAGGAAAGCTGGAGGGAAAGAGAGCACCAGGTAGTCCCAGGAAAAAATATTGGACGGACTTGCAGAGTGGCTGAGGACAGACAGGGTGGAAGATGTACTTGTGGCAACAAGGGACAGATGCATGTGGAGGGCCATGATCGCCAACGCCATGTGGCAGGGCACTTGATGATGATGATGATGATGATGAACGATGCCTGGCACCACAAAATTGTGGCCAATTAACATGGTAAGCTGACCTTAACCCTTTGACTCCTGTGCCCTTCCACCAGCATTCTGCATTGTCAACCAGCTAGCAAAGCAGAAACTTAATCCTTTGACTCCCACACTTTATCCACCAGCATCCTGCATGCACATGCAGGAAGCTGGTAGATAGGGTGTTAATTTTTTGCAGTTTGTGGATAGGGTGTGGGAGTCAAGGGGTTAATACAACATGGTTACATGGTATTTACATGAGTACTTGGCATCACTGAAATATGGGTACCTGTTATCAACATGAGTACCTGGTATTATCACAAGCACAACATACCTGGTACTAACACGGATATCTGGTATTAATAAAAACAAGAGTGTCATTATCATCATCATCATCAAGTGCCCTGCCGCATGGCATTGGTGATCATGGCCCTCCATATGTATCTGTCTCTTGCTGCTGCAAGCACATCTTCCACCCTCTCCATCCTCAGCCTCTCTGCAAGTCCATCCAATATTTTCTCCCTGGGTCTACCTGATGTTCTCTTTCCCTCCAGCTTTCCTGTTGTGACCAAGTGCTCTAATTCCCCTTTCCTCATAAAATGGCCTATAAATGTTACCTGTCTTTTCCTAATCTTCCTAATGAATGATCTTCTTGTGTCTGTATCCATCAGGACTGTCTTGTTTGTTTTCTTTGCTGTCCATGGAACTCTCAACATTCTTCTTAGAAACCACATCTTGGCTGCCTCAATCTTGTTCTGGCTTTGCTTGTTGACTGTCCATGCCTCATAACCGTATAATATTATCCATTCTATATAACATTCAAGAACTCTCTTCCTGATGTTAATTGATAGGCATTTGCTGGTAAGAATGTTTTTCTTCTTCTTGAATCCCGTTTTGGCTTGGCCGATTCAACAAGAGTGTGTGTGGTATTAAAACGGGATCCTGGTCTTAACTCTTCGAGACGTAACAGCGGATATTCCGCTGCTGCTGGTCAAACCATTAGAGACGTGACAGCGGACATTCCGCTGCAGCTGGCCAAACCATTAGAGACGTGATAGCGGATATTCCACTGCGGTTTTTAAAAATAGATGCAAGCCGATCGCTGGTCTAGGGAACTAACTACAACACATAGGAACACTCTTTGGTATCTTCTGAAGTGTTTGTTACTTCCCTTGCATCGATTTTATCCCGATTAGTCACAGTTTTTGCCTTTAAACCAACCGGAGTGACGTCCTTGCACCAAAATGGCGACATTTAGGCCTTCTTCTTCTTCAAAGGATCATCATAATCATTTTGCTGCTTCACCTGTGTGAAAACAAAGCTGTATTTGTTCTTTTATATCTTCTGGTCATACCAAGGACTTGTGATTATCTGGATTTCTGGATTACCTGGTCAAGAATGGTGTTTCACTGACTGTATGTGTTGGATTACTGTCAATCAAAAACTTCTTTCCCAGAGCCAAAACCCTACCCCATTTTACCTTCTAGGAAGGTAAGTAGAATAGATGTATCGTCCTTGTATGTAGCTTCAGCTCAAAGAGCGTAAACTGAATTTTATTTTGATATAAAATATGTCTTGTGCTGTAAAATCTGTATTTTTGAGAATTTTTTGAAAACCCCCCAAAATCGTGCGTCACCAAGGGTTGTGGCAGGTTCCGTTGATCGCGTCCACAGTGGTTGTGCAAGGCAACTATATTATGTCTTCAAAGAGTTAACAGAAACATGGGCATCTGCTATTAACACAAACACAGATATCTAATATTTTAAAAGGAACATGGACATCTGGTATAATCAAGAACATAAGCTGTTTTATCTGGTCTGTCAATTTGTTTTAATGCTTTGTTACAGTAACAATCACGCTGGCTGTTATATGCATCCTTGTTGGTTTGCTAGAACGTTGTGTTTAAATTGGGCATCTTGGCTAATCTAAAACAGACAGACTGTTAAATCTGTCTTGTTGGTTTGTTAGAATGTTTTGTGATGAAATCAGGCACAGTTAAATCTGTCTTGTTGATTGGTTAGAATGTTTTGTGATGAAATCAGGCACAGTTAAATCTGTCTTGTTGATTGGTTAGAATGTTTTGTGATGAAATCAGGCACAGTTAAATCTGTCTTGCTGATTGGTTAGAATGTTTTGTGATGAAATCAGGCACAGTTAAATCTGTCTTGTTGATTGGTTAGAATGTCTTGTTATGAAATCAGGCACAGTTAAATCTGTCTTGCTGATTGGTTAGAATGTTTTGTGATGAAATCAGGCACAGTTAAATCTGTCTTTGATGTTAGAATTTGTATGAAATCAGCACAGTTAATCGTCTTAGTCAGATCACCCATTCGATTGCCATCCAGGGTGGATCAGAGAACCGAATAAAGCATCGGTTTCCCACAATGCTTTAAAATTATTGAAGGCTTCTTCAAAATTTTTTTTTCGCTAGTCCTCATATACTCTAAGAGTGGTAGGACTTTAAAACTCACTCAACTGAACTGAACTGTCTTGTAGGTTGGTCAGATTTTTATTATATTATTTTTTATTATTATTATTATTATTATATTCAGGCTCTGTTAAATCTCGTACCCTACTAACATCCATCCAGCAGAATAATTCCACAGTGTTCAAGGAGACCAATCCAGTTAATTAAAGACACCACTGGTTGCATAAATATTATCGAGAAAACCCAGAGACATGTAAAACTCATGTGCTATGACTGTAAGGGAAAACCCAATTCCCGAAAATAGTTATTCTTGTTTCTAATTAAAAAGATGACAAGTCATACAGAAAAGTGGATTGGTATTGGGAACTAGTCGATGACACAGCAGGTTACAGTTTGCAGATATGATAAGATTATATGGCTTGTACTTGCGTGACTGCACCAGAGAAATGGAACACCTCTGTGTGTGTGTGTGTGTGTGTGTGTGTGTGTGTGTGTGTGTGTGTGTGTGTGTGTGTATGTGAGTTTGTGTGTGTGTGTGTGTGTGTGTGCGCGCGCACGCGTGCAAGTGCATGCTCTGGTTCTGGTTAATTGCTCAACCTCCCTTGCGGAGTATCGCAGCTGCGTGCATGAGTGAGTGTGTGTGTGCGTGTGTGTGTGTGCGCATGCGTGTGTGTGTGCACGCACATGTGCATGTGTATGTGCACACACATGAGTGCATGCATGCATGGGAGTGTGTGTGTGTGTGTATGTGCCTGTGCGTGTGTGCCTGTGTGTGTATGTCACAATGTATGTGTGTGCCTCTTTGTGCGTCTGTATGTGTGTATGTGTGTGTGTGCGTGCGTGTGTGTGTGTGCCTGTGCGCATGTGTGTGTCACTGTGTGCCTGTGTGTGTGTGCATGCATGACTGCGAGCATTTGTGCCTGTATGTTACAAGCAGGGTGTATACTTCATAAATTAGCACCTATCTGTGATGTGTCAAGTTACATGTAAGTGACATTTAACATTTATGACTTATCTAGCTGATGAAATGTTGGTTATAGGTACATACGCACCTGTGACGTGTCAAGTTACATGTAAGTGTTATGACTTGTCTAGCTGATGAAATGTTGGTTATAGGTACATATGCACCTATCTGTGACTGTCAAGTTACATGCAAAGTGACATTGTCTAGCTGATGAAATGTTGGCTATAGGTACATGTATTCTGTTCCACTCTGAAGCCAGTAATGAGGTCATGAGCAAACAGAATCCAAAGTCCTGCTTTGCCAGTCATCATCATCATTATGTGCCCTGCTGCATGGCACTGGCGATCATGGCCCTCCATACAAATCTATCCCTTGTCACTGCAAAATACAACTCCGACCCTCTCTGTCCTCAACCACTCTGCAAGTCCATCCAATATTTTTTCCCTCGGTCCACCTGGTGTTCTCTTTCTCCCTCCAGCTTTCCTGTTGTGACTAGGTGCTCTAATTTCTCTTGCCTCATTAAATGTCCTATACGTCTTGCTTGTCTTTCCCTAATCTTCTTCGTTAATGTTCTTTTTATGTATGCCTCTTTCAAGACTTGTCTCATTTGTTTTCTTTGCTGTCCATGGAACTCTTAACATTCTTCTCAGAAACCACATTTTCAGCTGCCTCAATCTTGTTCTTGTACGAAGCTTTGAGAGTATGATTGCTAATTTTGCTGAATCGGTTACTTTGAGCCTATCCAGCGCATGTCTGAGCACTTTTAAAAGGCCAGCACTCTTAAAAGGCCACGTCCTATTGACTGTGATATTATCTGAGCACTTTAAAAAGGTCACGTCCTATTGACGGTGATATTTTCTGAGCACTTTAAAAAGGCCAGCACTTTAAAAAGGCCACGTCCTATTGAATCCAGGTTCCATTAGTTGAAACACAAAGCACATAGCTGATGTGTAGAGAAGTATCGTGCGCCGGGGGTGTAGTCTTGTAGGGGGAGGGGGCCCAATATTGGCTGTGTGATTTACGGGGCTGTCAGCTGGTCCTTCTGTGGTCTGCAGGGTGTCTCTCTTGTGTGGAGTGCCCCTCAACTCAGCCCCAGGTCAAGAATCCTTCCTCTTTACTGTCCTCCCTCTGTGTGTGTGTGTGTGTGTGTGTGTGTGTGTGTGCATGTGTGTGTGCATGTGTGTGTGTGTGTGTCTGCATGTGTGTGTGTGTGTGTGTGTGGTGTGTGTGTGTGTGTGTGCATGTGTGTGTGTGTGTGTGTGTGTGTGTGTGTGTGTGTGTGTGTGTGTGTATGTGTGTGTGTGTGTGTGGTGCTCGTGCCCACTCGGTACCCTTCCATTTCCTTTCTTGTCTACTTAATTTTACCCCCCACCCAGTCAGTCCCAACGGGCCATGTCATAACTTTTCGTTGTCTTCTTCCTCTCCCCCCCCCTCCTTTTTCCCTCGTCATCTTCACCCACCCTCCAGTGTAACCATCAGACTGATGATGCTGTCTTGACGTGGGTAGGTGAGCAAAGTGTTGGTGCATATTCGTGCATAGCGCATTGTCAAGGTCACTTCCACCCCACCCCCACCCCCAATGGGGATCCCGGGGGCTCTTTCAGTATAATTAATACCCCCACCTTCTGGAAATTCTGTTCTAAAAATTTCCTCTTTTCTGTCACTCTCTTTGTTTCTACCTTGTTCCTTTGCTTTCTGTCATTTCTTCCTACAATTTTCTGCCTTGTTGGTCCGTTCACTGTATGTGTTCGATAAAGTCTTACGTACTTTTTCATTGGATGGATAATCGGGTACATGTATCAAGTGCATTTCTGGCTCTAGGGAAACGAGATATGCGGAAGCAATTTTAGTTAACTTAGGCCTGTTTTGTATGTGTTTTTAGTGTCCTTAGTTGTGTTTAAAGTTGTATTCAGGTATGTTTTATAAATCCCCTGTTTGATAAATTGGACAGAATGGTCAATGCCAGGGGCGTTTCCTGAGGTTATGTGCGCGAATGCATGATATGTGTACTTGATTTTCTTTCTCTCCCCCCCCCCCTCCCCTTGTTGAAGTAGTATGTTTTGAAACAGGTTAGCTCTGATATGGCTGTACGCACTTGTTACCTGTCTACTTATTCTAATCCTCCTGCCAGCGATTTCTCACATAACTGTGCACTTTGACATTGCTTACCTGTCGTTGTTTAGAAGGAAAATAAAATGTAAATACCATACTACCAGCAATGGGTATCTCATGGCCAAACAAACACACAAAAATAACGAAACAATACCCCAAGATGGAGAATTTCTTCCATCTGCTTCAGGGAACCGTGAGAAAGAGACAGTGTTGTGTAGGTTACACACGGGTCACACATCCTACACTCATTCGTACCTTTAGACAAATGAAGAAGCACCATGTGCTACAAAAGCCTCAATAACGCAGCCCCCGATTACCTGTCAAGCCTGGGTGGGTGGGGGGTTGGGGGAAGGGTGTCAGTGGTGGGTTTTACAGTACCGCATGAGCAATCAACCGCCATAAGTGGATTAGGGAGAGGGGGAGGGGAGAAAGGTGGCGGTGGTGGGTGGTGGGTTTTGCAGTACACTCTTACAGTTTGTTGCAAAATCTGTCTGCTCTGTTGAAAAAACAAACAAACAAACAAACAAAAAAGTGACAAAAGACAAACCCTGATGATCTGACTGCATAGGTTCGAATCTGGCTATAGGAAAACTTTATGTGTGTGCAGCCTCCAGTCCACCCAATTGTGAATGGATACCTCACTCTGTTCTGGGTTGGGGAAGGTAAAGAGTGAGGGAGAAGAGATGAGCACTGCCCTCACAAGACTGACCCGGAGAAAAGTTAAGGTCTCTATGATCTCACTCCCTTTGATCTAAAGAGGAGCGGACTTCAGCCCAACAAAAGAAAAAAAATATTCTATTGTTTTCATTGCCAGGGTGGGGAACACTTGGCAAGAGTTTCCTCTGAAAATGGTTTGGGGTCCAGGGGCCGCCAGGCCCCTGGTGGGGTGCAGGGGCAATGCCCTGCTTGGGGGTCAGGGGGGCGAAGCCCCCCTGAAGCTGAAGCATTTTTACAATTTTCAGATGTTTTCAAGGCCTCTCCTTGAAGTTAAATGTTGTTTTTTTTCTTTTTTTCAACTCCTACAATTTCAGTTCTTTTCAATGATTTTGTAACTGTATTCTGTGCACGTTTATAGTCATACATTGTGCAACAACACTGTGTTAGAAACAAGTGTATATTTCCTTTCCTTGTAAGTATCATGATAAAAGTTAACCAAGAAGCCTGAAAATACAAAACTACGTTGGTGTAAGGGCCAGTCAACACTACCGGTACATATCAACCCGGAAGTTGACCGAAACTAACCTAAAATGCGCAAAACTCGTCGAGGTTTTTTTTTTTTTTTTCGTTGCTGATTTTTTTTCACCGCTGAATTTTTTTTTTCTGCCGCGGAAATCCTGTCGTTTTCCGCTGAAAATAACGAATCCGCTGAGAATTCCCCAGCCTGATTGCTATTGTTGCTTAAAGTTAAACTTTAGCCCAGCCGACTGCATAGAGCCATATCAGGGCTATAAGTACAACCACCTCAAAACATACAAAACTTCAACATGGGAAGAAAGAACAAAAAGTTCAGTACACATATCAATGCATTCACGTACGTACATAATCTAAGGACATGCCCCCGGCGTTGACCACTCCATCCAATTTATCGCACAGGGGATTTAAAAAACACACCTGAATACAAATTTCAGCATACGTAAGGACACCAAATCATGTATAAAAATGGGCCTTGATTACCTAAAATTGCTTCCGCATGATATCCTCACCTCCCTAGAGCCAAAAATGCATTTAATACATGTACCCAATTATCAGTCCTAAGAAAAAGTACACAAGAATTTTTCGAACACATACAGGTGAATGGACCAGCAAGGCAGAAAGTGATAGGATGAAATGACACAAAGCAAAGGAACAAAGCAGAAACAAAGAGAGTGACAAAACAAAAAAAAAGAAATTTCTAGCACAATGTCTAGAAGGTGGGGATACTATTTATACTGAAAGAGCCCCCGGCATCCCCATGGGGGAAAAATTCCGCCTTGACAAAAATTAATCATATAGGCCTACATATCTGAATTAAATGAAATACATAAAACAATATGTATACAATATTTAAAGACCTTGGTTAAGAAAATAAACTGTCTGATCTATAACCAGAAACACAAGAAAACAGAACAAAAACATGTATTTAATCAACAAAACAAAACAGGTGCAAATGTTCTGCCTGTGTGAACTGTAGCACATGGCTGTTACTGTTATTTTTGTTTAACCCTTTGACTCCCGCACCCTAACCACTAACTGCAAAAACTTAACCTTTTGACTCCTTAACCCTATTCACCAGCTTCCAGCGGGAAGCCAGTGGAAAGGGTGAGGGAATCAAAGGATTAAGTTTTTGGTTTGCCAGCATGGTTGGCAATGCGGGATGCTGGTGGACAGGGCGTGGAAGTCAAAGGGTTAAAGCCCAGCGGGCTGCATAGAGCATATCAGGGCTATAACCACCCAAAACATGCACAATACTTCACGGAAAAAAAAAAAATTAAGGAACACATATCAACGCATACACACACAAAAGCCAATGAGATGCCCCTGGCGTTGGCCACTCCGTCCAAATTATCGCACAGAGGATTTAAATAAAATACTTGAACAGAAATCTAAACCTAACTAAGGACGCTAAAACATATGCACAACCGGGCCTAAATTACCTAAAGTTGCTTTTTGCATATCTCATTTCCCTAAGCCAAAAATGAACTTAATACAGGTATCCAAATATATCAATCCTAAGAGAAAGTATGTAAAAGTTTATCAAACACACACAGGTGAATGGACCAGCGAGGCAGAAAAAGACATAAGTAAAGACAGAAAGCAAAGGAAATAAAGAAAGAAACAAAGAGAGTGACAGAAAAAGAGGAAATTTCTTGCACATATGAGATGGAGCAAAGTGGTTAAGGGTTAAGCGATTGTGATGATGATTGCTGTGGTGGTCGTTTGTATCCAGAGCAGAAAGGGAAGTCTCTCAATCAAAAGACAAGTCCTTGTTTTGATACTTGACTCTTTATTATTAAGAAGACATCAAAGAAGATGTCAAAGAAGAAGTGTAAGAAGACCGAAAGAAGCATGTAGAAGAAGACAGTGCCTGTAAGACACAAAATAAGTTTCACAAATACATGACAAAGTACACATTTTGTGAACTAACAATGTCAATGTACAAGAGTGAACTACTACATTGCATCAAAGTAGGCCCTATGTGGTGTTGATATTTACACTCAAAAGCACTAACTAGCATTTGTAATCATGGAACAAGTAATTGATAACAAAACTTTGAGTAACCCTTCGATAAATTGAGGGTAAACTACCATACTGCTTGTGCGATAGCATTAGCATAGATGATAGAGTAGACTTCCAATAATGTACTGGCAAGACAATGCAGTCATATTAAGCTGTTCGGCTGCCATGGGCTGAGTAAGTAGTAACAGTAACGTCTGAGTGGGCAGCTATTGGACAGTTAATATTCAGTGGTGACGCAACATAGTATTTGACCATCATGGGAGCTGTCGACACAAACAGTAGGTCTACCTTATTGAATAGCAGTCAAAACATTGAGTCATCCATTAAATATTTGCTCCATGTAGTTATGTGTAATTCTATGTCTAGTGCTAGAGATAGTGATGACAAAATAGCATAGCATATTACTAATTAAGCTATGTCATCAAAGCAACACTCTATAATGATTATCAGTGTTGCTGAGCAGACAAGGGATACAACAATTGGATCAATTCGCCGAGCACATGTTTCATCAACTACCATTATGTACACACATACAACATTGTCAAGTATAAAATAGTGCTCCTCTGCACAATAATGCATTGCTCTTGGTAGCTATCAGACAGTTAATGTTCAGTGGTGATGACATAATATTTGACAATGAGCACCTAATCAAATAGCAGTCAGCAGTGTTGAGAGAACAACACACTTGAGTAATCATATTACCCATTAGCTCTATATAATTAAGTATAATTCTAGATCCAGTGCTAGAGACAATGACAACAAAATAGTATAGCATACTACTATTAAACCATGTCATCAAAACAACACTCTATACTATACATGATTATCAGTGGTGCTGATCAGACAAGGGATACACCAAATGGATCAATTAGCTGAGTGCGCGCGTTTCATCAGCCATCATGTCAGTATGTTGAATACAACCTTGTCAAGTATGAAATACTGTTCCTCTGCACAACAATGCCTTGTATCTTGGCTTTTGGCAGAATATGGTTGTCAATAGTCCTACAATAGTCACATGAAAATAGGGACTAATTCTATAGTGGTTATTACATTCAAACTTCAGTCCCATCTTTAGAATGGTGGCCGCCACGCTAAGTGCTACAGATCTTGTGAGATAGCACATCGTTTAGCTAGATCAAAACATACTTTCTCGCTGTGCGAATTCTGCAAATCTAGCGCGGTACTCAATAGACTCGAGCTAGAATCTAAAGAAATAAGAGGCATTAAGGTCTAAGCTTACTGTAAATGACAATGAATAATAAAGTGATAAAAATCCAGAACTTACTACAGTGACAGCAGTTTAGCACGGTGAAGTTGATCACCTCTGGTGAGAGTGGCGGCAGAAAATGACGAGCTAAGTATGAGTTGAGTTGAGTTGAGTTGGTTTTAAAGTCCTACCACTCTTAGAGTAGGCTATATGAGGACTAGCGAAAACTTTTTTTGAAGAAGCCTTTAATAATTGTAATGCATTGTGAGAAACCGATACTTTAATGCTTTATTCGGTTCTCCGATCACCCAGGATGGTAATCGAATGGGTGAATGAATGACGACGAGCTATGACGTGCCTTGTTAATTTATACTCTGGGAACCGAGCATGGTCATACTTTCAAATTTCAAACCTTTCAGATGACAAGGTCTGATTGGTTGTTCTCACCTAGTTAATCAATCAACATTTATGTGTGTAGTTTTAATGCAGCGCGTCAGTACACACAACTGGTACACTGGTCATTGTCGGGCAGTTTCGCGAGTGGCTATGTACATACTCGCCATCGCGCCACAAATACTTAGGACTATTGGGACAGAGACGCGCAACACACCCTGCGGTCATTGTGTAGGTCATTGTGTATGTTCCCGCCGGCTATGTACTGGCTATTACACGGTGTTTGTTTTGGTGTTCGTCTGTTGTGTCGTCGACAATGACCACGGCTTCATGAAGTTGCTTTGAGTCAGCGTGTCCGGAGGTGACTGATCAATCCGATCCGGGCACGGAAGTAACGTCCACAGGTTGGACATCTATGGTCGGTTACTGTGGTTGAAGGGTTTGCAGCCCTAGCTTTCCGTGCAGCTCGTTTTTCTTGTGCAGATTGGATACGAGACATTTCTGAAGTGGTACATCCGGTTTTGATTCTTCTACGCCAGACTGTACGGTCGAGGGCAAGGGTTTCCCAATTCTCCCAGTCTATGTTGAGGGACTTTAGCGATGCCTTCAAGCTGTCTTTAAACCGTTTTCTCTGGCCTCTTGTCTTGCCAGACGCTAGTTCCCATACAATGTTTTACAATGGGCTGAAGGCAGCATACATTAGTGACGGCCCCCTCTTGGTTCTGTAGGACTACAACGTAATACTGTGTGTACACACACACCAGACTGAAGATGACGACAAAATCTGTCGTAGGCCCAGCTTTAGAGTACATGTACACATTGTAGATCTGCTCATTATCTAGGAGTGTGTTATATGCGTCATTAGATCTTTGGAATGTTCAATGCATAGCTATGGGTAGGCAGAGGCTGTACAATAACAGTATAATTAGGCCGAGAGAACGCAAGGCATTTTTTATCTAGGCAAGTACACTACACTGTGTTGCCTTTGAGCGTTGTATGTAAACGGGAAAGATCGTAACAGAGCAAGGCACTCTGTTACACATAATTTCCAGAAGGTAGGGATGCTATTTATAACTGAAAGAGCCCCCAGAATCCCCACAGGGTTAGCACATGGCTACATACTATAGCCCTGAGAACCATCTGCTGCACAACACCATGTTAATACTGTTCATTTTGAGTTATAGTCTGACTTTTTTACTATCTACTGTGCAACACCTCTTTGGCACTGTGTCACACACTTACAATCTAACAACTGTTTATTGGACAACACTGCTGAGTCATGACATGGCTTTCGAACTACCTATTACATCACATCATGTTAGTGTTGAGTAATAATGGCATTCCTTCCAGTGTGTTGTAAGACAGAGTAGCTGTCTGTTTGCTTTAAAAAACAACAACAACAACAACAACAAAAAACACTCTACACATAACATCTCTTTCAAAAATAAACCTATCTCCAAAACGCATAAACTAATGCTTGTGGCTCTTCTTGATTCACTTTATTCCACTTTGACTGTGTGTGTGTGTGTGTTGTGTGGTGTGTTGGTGTGTGTGTGTGTGTGTGTGTGTGTGGTGTGGGGTGTGTGCGTGCGTGTGTGTGCGTGTGTGCGTTTCTGTATGTGTGTGCGTTTCTGTATGTGTGTGTTATGTGTGATGCACTGTCTATGTGTGTTTTGTGTGTGTGTATGTTTGTTTGTGTTTATGTGTGATGCACTGTGTATGTGTGTGTGTTTATGTGTGATGCTCCGTGTGTGTGTGTGTGTGTGTGTGTGGTTGTGCTGGTGCTGCTGCGTGCGTGCGTGGTGTGGTGTGTGTGTGTGTGTGTGTGTGTGTGTGTGTGTGTGTCGTGTGTGTGGTGTGTGTGTCTGTTGTCTGTCTGTCTGTGTGTGTCTGTGTGTGTGTGTGTGTGTCTGTGTCCATGTGTTTCGTGGATGTTAAGTGTTTTCATGCACATGTTTGTAAATATTTTTAACACAAAACCAAAACCGATGTATACAACAAAAATTACATTAAATTCCCTACATTTCTCTTCAGTATAAGCCTTTCATACTATTACTATTAGTGATATATCTGTTGTTAAGCTGTGTTACTGTATTGACCTGGCAACCTCTTCCACCCTCCCCCTCCCCTCCACTACTAATATGCATGTGTGTGCACATGCATGAGTACAATTATGTGTGCCTGTGTTTCCTTCCTTGAGTGTGTATGTGTATATCTGAAAGACTGCATTTATAAAGTGATTCTTTCTTTTCTAATGCACTGGTGTGTGCGTGTGTCTAATTATGTTTACACTGCGTTAATACATTGCAATGGCTAATACCCTGTCCCCCTCTCCCACCATTTCTTTTGTTGTTGCTGTTGTTATAAGGTAAAATACAATGAGTATTCTCTGACAGAGACTATTTGCACTACACAAATGTAATATCCATTGTTATCATTAATAATATTATTACTATCATTATTGTTGTTGTTGTTTTTG
>JAPXFY010000028.1:23239099-23256170 GCA_030674185.1 Monoplex corrugatus
TTTAGAAATATATCCTTATCTAAGTAAGAAAAGCTTCTCTAATAACTCCCAACATTTGATTTGCTTTATTAACTATTTTACCAATATGTCTAGGGACAATGAGAATAGTGAAATGATCGGAGCTTACGAATGGACTGTGTCTACAACCCCCCCCCCCCCCCCTTTATGTGCCGGAATGATCATCCTCAAGATCGTGGGCACCAAAGGAAAGGAAGGAATATGTAAATCGAAGGTGTATGGTGATCATGGCACAAGTTTTAATTTAACAAACCCATGAGATGGCCAGGTCCTGATGTCCTACCTAGCCCCTGTTTAACCTATATATTTTTGTACTGATCCTGAGTGGCTACACATCCTAACAGTAACACTACACGAAAAAAAACAACCCACCAAACATTCAACACTTACTGTACATTTACAACCGCAGCCTGGAGACAGCACTCATACGCATTCATAACGCTGCAGGAGGATATCTCTCATTATAAATGCTTACCCAAGCTGGTATTTCGAGTCGCCTACGGTTGTGCTGTCGCTTTGCCACTCAACTGTAACAAGTGCGTGAGCATGTCTGCAGCGTGCACAGTGACACTGGCCTTTTCTTCTCAGCTCTACTCAGCTATGGTCCTACCCACTCAGAGAAAGTCCGTTGCACATAGTGAGAGGCACTGATTAGATGTATAACGCTTCATATCGATTAAGTTCAAGAGAAAAAGTGTTTTTTTCTTTTTTTTTAAGGACAACTTGCGCAAGCAGGTAGCGTCCCGGATGTCGGCTGTCCAAAACCTGTTATTACTTGGCACCCATTACGCCAACGTTGGGAAATCGGGAATTCCCATTTCTCCGTGAAGTGTTTCTTCTTCCGCAATAAAAAATGTGCAGAGGTAGAGTACATTTTCTCCACAAATCAAAAGATATTTGCACATAAGATTGAGTGTGCACGCGTAAAAATAACTAGACTTTTAGGACAAATGGTTTAAACATCAAACAACTGATGCATAAAAGTTTTAACGTTTATGAATACAAGGCAGGTGTATGGCGGAAGGATATATCACAATCACCTCGTGCATGACGAAGATTCACAGATAAGGGCGGATAGCCTATAAGAGAATTATAACCTAAGTATCGCTTTCGACCCAACAGGTTAGGACAAAACCGTCACTCACACTGACGCTACAGGTGCAGCAAGTGTCCTAGTCTCCCAGTTCGCTGTGTCGGCTGTCGCTAACAACAAAAGAAGGTTGGTAAAAAATGTTGTCTGCTACATACGCAACTAGACCTAGTTCCTACATATCATAGTTCACTATTTGGAGTATTTCTTATACTAGACGGCATTACCCGATAGCGTAAATGGTTGGTGAGATAAAGCACAGTGTGTACGCGTAGGCCTAAATCTAGTCGGTTGAGACGTGATTTTGTTTGTAAAACTGTGGACCTGACATGGCTGAACAGTGCGTGTAGTCCCCAGCTACCCCCCCACCCCCCCGAGACTGTGAGACGTAATTTGTAAGATTAAAGAGCGCAAAAGCTAACTAGACTCTAGACTTTCGGCACCTTCAAGAGAAATATGAAGATGAGCACCCTTTGACTCCCACACCCTATCCACCAGCATCTTGCATTGTCAACCATGCTAGCAAAGCAAAATGTTAGCCTTAACCCTTTGATTCCCTCACCCTATCAACCAAATTCTTGCTGGAAGGGCTAAGGATTAAGTTTCTTGTAGTTAGTGGATAGGTGCGGGGTCAAAGGGTTAACGTAGATAGCGTACAAGTCAAACATTCGCTCCACCCTCGAGTTTTACATGTAGACCTTCTGACAGTGACAAGTGTCCAACAAGTGTGGCCGAAACTGAATTGGTTAAAACAACTGTGAAGTCAGTGAGTTGCCTTCAGATCTTGTTTTGTAAAGTTTGTGCTCAGGTGGGGGACTTGGTTTCAACAAGTTTAAAGTGAGTGATGGGTGGGGTGGGGTGATTTTCTCCGCATCTCTATTACAGAGGGGGGGGATTTTCTCCTGGGGATTTTCTCCGGGGGGATTCTCTCCGGGGGGGATTTTCTCCTACACCCTCTGACTGGGCCCCACACACCCAACAATTTCGAACAAACACATCGATCGTTGTTTCGTTTTGTTTGAAGCGACACACGAATGATACGTTAGAACAACGATAGCCTAATGCTACACGTTAACACTTTGACTCCCACACCCTATCCACCAACTGCAAAAACTTAACCCTTTGACTCCCTCACCCTAAAAACCTAACTTTTGACTTCCTCACCCTATCGACCAGCTTCATGTGGGAAGCTGGTGGATAGGGTGAGGGAATCAGAGGGTTGAGTTTTTGCTTTGCCAGCATGGTTGATAATACAGGATGTTGGTGGAAAGGGTGCGGGAGTCAAAGGGTTATGCGACAGTATAGATCTACAGGAACCTCCACTGCCTCCAGCCACTGATGTTATTATATATAACGTTTTTGCTTCTGGCACATCCGTCATGATCCAAGATCTAAAATGGACCCCTCTCTAAGATTGAAGAAAGACAGCTCGCTTGGCCGTGCTCAGCGAGATACACAACAACATAATTGATTACGGAGACATCAGAAACAATGTATGTGTAGGCCTGCACCCCAGAACCTCCGTTGTATGGAATAATATGTACACAGCACAACAAATATACACATTAATCCTTTGACTTCCGATCCTTGCCCACCAGCATCCTGCATTGTCAACCATGCTAACAAGGCAAAAACTTAACCTTTTGCTTTCCTCACCAACCCTTTGATTCCCTCACCCTATCCACCATCTTCCTGCAGGAAGCTGGTGGATAGGGTGAGGGAGTCAAAGGGTTAAGTTTTTGCAATTGGTAGATTGGGTGCAGGAGTCAAAGGGTTAAAACTTCTAGCAACTTAAGTGCAAGCTTTGTCAGTTTTCGTGTCAAATGAAAGCTTAATTTTAAAGTCATGTGAATGCCAGTTTACAAGTGATAATAATGATAATGATAATGGTAATGATAATAATACAAGTGATAAGAATAGTAGTAATGATAATAATGACAACAACAATAATACTGATAATAATAATGTACACTCATATTACATCTTACAGTGTTCTTGGCACTTACAATTCTACAGTAGAGAAAGAAATGAAATGTACATGCAATACATGTTCACTGTGTTTTTCATTGACATTAAACATGTACTCCCAGTAGCATCCATATGCAAGACTCCACAGGTATGCTCTAAAACAGGACGGGAAAGGGTCGGTGTAGCAAAGTGAATTCAAACAGAAGGATTTATAGAAGAGATGGGCTTTAAGTTGGGTCTGAAAAGAGGAAAAGTTAGGCAAATTTCTTAGTTCAAAGGACAGATCGTTTCATAGAAAAGGTCCAAAATGTGCAAAAGATCGGAAAGCACGAGTTTTGCCTCAGTCAGTGTATAGGGATTTTGAACAGCTGTGCTTCAGAAGAAGAGCGAAAAGTACAGGATGATGAATAGACATGGAGCAGTTCAGTTCTAGATATAATCAGGAGCAGTGCCAGAGACAACATTGTAACACATACAAGTGACCTTATATCTAACGCACTGTTGAATAGGAAGCCAGTGGAGTGTACAAAGCAGGCATATTGACCTATCATAGTGAGAAGCTTTAAGGACTCATAGCAAGAAGCTTTGAGGATGAGCCTTTCAGCAAAATTTTGGGCTTTCAGTAGGCTGAATAACAAACAAGGGAGCACCAATAAGAAGACTGTTACAATAATCTACACGAGAAAGTACACAAGATGTTACAAGAGTTTTGATTGCAGAATCAGTGAGAAGGTGGCGAATAGAGCTGATGTATTTAAGTTCTAAATAAGCCACTTGACATACTTTAGTAACATGTTGTCACATGGAAAGGTTAGAGTGGAAGATGGATCCAAGATTTCATACAGAATCAGAGAAGGGAATATCACATGCATTGAAAGAGAATGAACTTGGAAGAGGTGCAACTTTGTTGGCGTGTGAAAATAACAGAGCCTCAGTCTTATCATCATTAAGCTTAAGTGAGTTGTAAATTATCCGTTTTTTTTATTCACTTGTACATAATTGGAGTGTGGAAATCATTTCATTCAGTTCCACTAATGGTGCTAATTTCTGTTGTTGTGTGTTGTGTGTTGTGTATTGCCCTGCCGCATGGCGTTGGCGATCATGGCCCTCCATACGAATCTATCCCTTGTTGCTGCAAGTACATCTCCCACTCTCTCTGTCCACAGCCACCTTGCAAGTCCGTCCAATATTTTCTCCCTGGGTCTACCTGGTGCTGTCTTTCCCTGTAGTTTTCCTGTTGTGACCAGGTGCTCTAATTTCTCTTTCCTTATAAAATGTCATATAAATGCTGCTTGTAAAAATATGTAGAACTCATGAATTACGTAGAATCTCAACATCTTACCAGTTACACCAGCTTTGGCCCTGTAATCTGCTTGACAGTCTGACAGATCCTCTTTCATTTTGATCTTGTTCTGACCAATGAAGATGTCACAGCATATAAGAAAGAAACTAACATAGCTCACAGGATCTTCAGCATACGTACTTGATGTTCTGCATATCTATACTCATAATGGGGGTAAAGGCACCAGCAGGTCTCTACATCTACCTGACAGATTGGGAAAATTTCTACCCAAAACCCGTCAGGCGTTAACCTGTTGACTCCCGCACCCTATCCAACAGCTGCAACTTAACCCTTTGACTCCCTCACCGTATCCACCAGTTTCCTACATGATAGGGCGAGGGAATCAAAGGTGAAGTTTTTGCTTTTCTAACACGGTTGACAATACAAGAAGCTGGTGGACTGGTGCTAGAGTCAAAGGGTGAACCAGACAGGGCATTACTAGGGATCTTCAAATCGTAAGTACAACGTCCATAATAATATAATACAGCCACTTGGCAATCATGGCAGTAGTGCTAATGTGACCCACCATTGCACCTGCAGTTACCTGTTGCGGTCGAAATGTGTACGCCAGTTGGGCACCAAATCAATATTTGATGCTGTTTTGTGGGATCGTACCTGCAGCAGCTATTGTATCTAGCTTATTGATTTAGCATGCTCTGTTTTTCTGTCTCTATCTGCAGTAGGTGAATAGAGATAGGAGGGTGTGTGTGTGTGTGTGTGTTTTGTATATATGTATACTGTGTAACAGAGTGCCTTGCTCTGTTACGACCTGTCCCATTTACTTACAATGCTCAATATATATATATATAAATTGCAACCAATGCTTGTTTTTTTTAACATCTTTGTTAGATATGTTGATTTACATTATATACATTTCAAGATGTTTGTAAATGCTATGTATTTAAAAATGAATAAAAACAAGTTTCAAACAAATGAATAGGACGAGGGCAAAACTGACAGGGAACTTGCGCACTTGTTAAAGGCAACTGATATTTCTCTTGCCCCTTAACCCTTTGACTCCTGCACCTTATCCACCAACTGCAAAAACTTAACCTTTTGACTCCTTCACCCTATCCACCAGCGTCCTGCAGGAAACTGGTGGATAGGGTGAGGGAGTCAAAAACTTATTTTTGCTTTGCTAGCGTGGTTAACAATAATGCAGGATGCTGGTGAACAGGGTGTGGGAGTCTAAGGGTTAAGGACTGTTCTACCAACCATTCTCAATTTATTATTACCAGCCTGACACTGACACTGTTTTTCAGACCCACTCTTTTCAGCTCGGACAGTGATTTCCCCCACAAGGCCTACTCCCTGCTCTTTGCCTACCGCTGTAGTTGATTCGCGCAAGAGATGCCATTGTTCCCCCATGTTGCTTTTTCCCCATATTGCTGTTCCCTGTGCCACTATTCCACCAAATTTTTACAGTAAAAAAAACAACTGTTTTTGAAACAAGATAACATTCTTAAACCAGTTTTTATACAAAATTATGTTGACTATGTTTAATAGCATACTTAATTTAAACCAGTTATTATACAATGTTTATGTTGACTGTGTTTGAACTAAATAAGCAGTATAATTTATGACTTTCTGTTATCAAATTTATCAGTTTCTGTTATCAACTCCAGGCAGTAGATCTGATGATTTAGTCAACTTATTATAATTTCTTGCAGACGTTCAGTGACGATTTTCTTTTACCAGAGCGCATAAAACGTAAACATACCTGATTTGTGATTTGTAAACATGTGCAACACGCGTACACATGTGCCCCCATGCGACGCGCGCATACACACACACACACACACACACACACACACACACACACACACACACACACACACACACACACACACACACACACACACACACACCACACACACCACACACACACATACACACACACACACATACACACACACAACACACCACACACACACACACACACATCACCACCATCAACACCACCCCACACCACACACCCACACACACACACACACACACACACACACACACACCCACACCACACACACACACAACACACACACACACACACACACACACACACACACACACACACACACACACACACACACACACTGAAACAGCAGTATGTGGGAACAGTGGTATGGGGATACAGCAGTACGGGGGAGGAACAGATGGGGTACAGCATACAGGGAGAACGTGTATGGGATACAGCAGTACAGGGGAGGGGAACAGTGGTATGGGATACAGCAGTACGGGGGAGGGGAACATGGTATGGGGTACAGCAGTACAGGGGAGGGAACAGTGGTATGGGGATACAGCAGTACAGGGGGAGGGAACAGTGGTATGGATACAGCATACAGGGGAGAAGTACTGACCCTTCAGTTGACTTTACGCTCATGTTACCTGATAGGGCAAGGATACACCACACGTGACAAGTTTGCCATCAGCATAAGATTTCAGAAAACAGTGGGACAGAAGAGAAGAAATGACAATTAATATCAACAAGGCACAGGTTGTGGAAATAAGAGGTGATGTGGATAATGACACAACTGAAATTGTGATTGAAGCTTAAGGACAGAAAAAAAAAAGTTTCTACATTAAACGGAACTGACTCAGAAGTCTGGTACAACAACAAAGACACGATCCCCACCAAATGCCACATACTCTTTTTGAAAGGCCAGATGATGGGCAGCAGTTGCGTTTTATTTCATTGCTTTTCTAGGGGTAATAAAGTTTTTATGAATTAAATTGGATTGAACAGTCCACAAGGAAAAGATGGAATCACTAATTCCAA
The DNA here is from genome assembly GCA_030674185.1 of Monoplex corrugatus. NCBI lineage: Eukaryota > Metazoa > Mollusca > Gastropoda > Littorinimorpha > Ranellidae > Monoplex > Monoplex corrugatus. The sequence goes on from JAPXFY010000028.1 coordinate 23,246,294, forward strand.
CACTAACAGCTGTAAAAACTGCATCATGACAAGGCTAACAAAAACTACAATTACAGAAACTCTTGGAAAAAGTACAGCAACAGTAATAAAAACTACACTAATAGCAACAATTCACAAGAAACATCACGAGGGTGCGGATGGGGCCTGGTGCACCAGTGGACGTTCACCTCCAAAGCTCCTGACGCCAATTAACGGTCATTTCTTCAAGCAAAGAGGGGCTGTCTTTGCGTTGCATGACCCATTCGGACACAGTCATCAGTTACCTTGTTTTAAAAACTGAATGGCAAGGTGGGGAGACGACAAACCCCGGGACATAGCCACACAACACGCACCAACCAGGTTCAGCCCAGCCTATGATCAAGAGAGAATGAAACTTCACTAACAGCAACAATAACAAAAAGTATGATTACAAACAATAATGCTTACAAAAACTACACCACCACCAGCGTTAACAGAAACTACCATAGCAACAACAGTAACAAAAACACAGCAACGATAGAAAAAAAAATGCAGCAGCTATAATCAGAGAAAGTAGTCTCAGCCACCATGTAAAAAAACAACAATAGTAGTGTCAACCACTCAGACTATCTAGACTGGTACCCAACTTGCCATACTTTATGAAATGACTTGATCCTACCAGAGTCCCTTGTTTGTCTTGTCTGTTTCGATCTCTGAGTGAGGACTTTCTCAAGGGGAGTGATGGCTGTGTAATTGGCTATATCTCTTGCAACAGTGTTGGTCACATGATTTACAAACTTTTTTTTTTCTTTCTTTTTTTTTTTAGGATATTGCATGCAATCAGGGAGGTTACCTTTGTGCTCACTTTTTTTTTTCCCTGTCAGTCCCATTTTTCTACGCCACATCAGTGGCCACAGAAGCTGGAACAGTTTTTACAATGCAAAGATAATGATGTCGATGAGGATGATAATCATGATGCTATAGAGTTCCGTCTAGGATTTAGACTGTGTGACAGGCTGTTCTCTATGCTTACTGCCATAAAATATCCTAGCATCAACCTGGCCCGAGAGAAACAGACACCTGCGGTGCTGGTCAGAAGATTTAAGCAGCATTCTCAATGACATCATCTGTGAAGTGGATGAGACTCGACTGTGTGGTCCCAGTCTTCCCAATGAGCCCATAGCATGCCCAACTCTAGGTAGGAGCCGGTTAGAGTGGAAAAATCCCACAATGATTTTTTAAGGGACTGATGGGGATACGAACCCACAACATTCCAGTTGGTAATCCTTTGCTCTAACCACTACGCCACATCAACTGGTACATGATTTAAAAACTTGTCTATTGATTGCAGGAACCTCAAATCTACTGCTGTGTTCTCACTTGGTCGATCCACCATGATTTGCAGTGCTTCTCTTATTGTTGTTTATGAACTTCAGCTTTCAGAGTCAGAGAATTTTTGTTTCTTCCTTGAAAATTGTTGTTCTGTTTCATTACAGTGTTCTGAAGATGGCATCCTATTCAACTTCGAGCGAGGAACCAGAGTCAGGTGATTTCATGGTGCTGACTTCCACAAGTGGATCAGAAACACCAGTGTGTGTTTCGGAGGGACTGTCGATGCAGAGATCAGTGGCTCTGGAAGAGTTACCAAAGGAGCAGTTGATCAGCCTTCGTGAAGAGGCCATCTTGAAAATGTGTGGCTACTGTGGCCGTGATGGTGATAAGAGTGAGCGGGATGAGACACCTTTACGTCCTTTCAGGATCGTTATCGTTGGTGAACATGGTCAGTAGAATGTAGTGGGTTTTTTTTTAATAATCTCCATTTCTTTTAAAAGGAGATATCTCATAGTGATCAGAGATAGGTGTGTATACATGTGTGTGTGTGTGTGTGTGTGTGTGTGTGTGTGTGTGGTGTGTGTGTGTGTGTTGTGTGTGTGTGTGTGTGTGTGTGTGTCTGTGACAAACATGTGTGAGCAAGATTTCTTTGGCTGCCCTGTGATAGGTTTTTACCCAATTTCGGTCAGAGATGTGGACCATTGAGGAGTTACAAAATATATAAAATTGGAGGGCATGGTTCAAAGGTGAAGGTCATATGCATCCTCGGAACAAAAAAAAGTGGCTACAATGGCCACTTTTGGAGGAAGGTGCATGAACAGCGTCTTCCTCAGGAACTTCTGACAATGTTTGCATTCTGTTTTCACGTGTTGGGACAGACTACCATTGTCCTCACATTGTGTCCAGTGTTTGTCTGATGTTATGCTTCTTCAGGGTCAAAGTGACGCTGAGAAGTTCTCAAAATGTGGATTTTCTGTAACCATCTTTGTATAAAAAGGAAAATTGTTAGAATAATTTGACCATCTTGGTTTTCTTCTCATTTTTTCTTCTTGTTTTTGTTTGTGTCAGTCTTAAAGGGCAGTGTGTGTGTGTGTTTGTTGTGTGTGTGTGTGTGTGCGTGTGCGTGTGCATGAGTGTGTGTGTGTGTGTGTGTGTGTGTGTGTGTGTGTGTGTGTGTGTGTGTATGGCAGTGCATGCATGTGATAGCAGTGTGAAAAAAAGGTTTTTTGAAATATTTTTTGTTCAATGTTTACAGACATTGCATGTTACAGAGAAAATATGACTACCAAGTGAACAAAATCCATGTATACATTCATATCTAGTTAGTATTGAACTAATAAAGAAAAACCAAAAAAAAGTGATTTTACTCTGTAGGTTGATGAGCATGTTTAAGAGTGTTTCATCAGCATAGATCAACCTTAGAATATAATAGTTTGTTGCAGTGTGTGGTGCGGTGTGGCATGGTGTATTCTATGGAATTTCAGAGCCTTGTTTTGTATTATTTTTATGCTGTAAGTAGTTGAATTACTTTGGTTTGCTTAGAATGACATTGCATTGTCTTGTGTTGTGTTATATTGTGTTACGCTATATTGATTTGTATGTGTAGACATTGCCACACTAGAGGAGAAATGAATTGGATTGTGGTCAGACAGAAGAGAGAGAAGGAATGGTGCGGCAGTGACTACCCCAGCCACAGCCATCAGCCTCCATGTGCGGTGAATATGTAAAGGAGTGCCTCTCAAGAATTGGCTTGTTTAGCCAGAGTACTGTATGTTGCCGGAATCAGTTGCCAAACAGAGCATGAGATAAAGATTGATAAAACTCCTTTAGAAAATGTCAAAGACTTTAAATATCTAGGCTCATTCAAAACAAATGATGGATCATGTAGGCCTACCAGAGATGTAAAAACAAGAATAGGCATGGCTAAAAGCAGAATGATCCAAGTAAACAACATCTGGAAATATCGCAGCATTCCTCTCCATCTGAAAATGAAAATATTAAAATGCCTAGCATAGCCCGTCATGTTATATGGCCTGCGAATCCTGGACACTAAAGAAAAGATGATGACAAAAGAGTTGAAGAGGCTGAGATGTGGTTTTTAAGGAGGCTGCTCAGGGTCAGTTGGACAGATAGAAGAGCAAATGAAAGCATACTAAACAAATTGGGAACAGCAAGAAAACTTCTATCTTTAATAAATGAAAGAAAATTTAAGATATATAGGCCATGCGCTCCGAAACCAAGAGACTGACATTGTGAAGATTGTCTTTCAAGGCATAACTGAGGCAAAAAGAGAAAGAAGCAGACAATCAGCTTGTCTCACTGGCAACATCACCAAACCCAGCGGTATGAGAATCCATGAAGTCAACAGGGCCAGCGAAGACTGGAACAAGTGGAGGAGGACAACCCTGTCGGTGTCATTGACTGCAGTGGCCAACACCGCTCCTGGTGATGCCAAAAGATGAAATAGCCAGGGTGGACACTGTTCCACATCCATTTTTGAGTCCTGAACCACATGTATCCATTGTCTGATCAAACAGACGTAACCCATCACTTACCATTTTTAGACTTGTCAGACTGCAGTTTATGCTTTCAGCTCAACATGCATAATACACAAAATTATTTCCAGATTCTGGAAATTAAAAAAATTCAGAATGAAGGTCATAGGTGCCAGTTGATGTATTGAGCCTATTATGCAACCATGTACAGTAATTTACTTACCCTTTGACCAGAGTGGGTCCACCACATAATAATATTATGGTGATGTTTGTCTGTTGTTCCAGGGGCTGGTAAGTCATCATTTATAAACGGGGTGGCAGCAGCACTTTCTGGGGACAGATGGAACGAGTACGCCTACACTGGAGATATGGGCAAGGGGACTCCCATCACTTGTGTCAACCAGAGGTACATGAACTCGGGAATCATTATTGGTCATAAGAGCCCACATTGGGCTAAAATACATAAATTGGTCGTACTGAATTGAGACAAAGCAGTTAATGTTTTAACATGTTATGTTGCTGTCGTCAGCATCAACAGAAATGTATTGCATGAGAAACTAAGAATTGTACAGTTTTTTTTTCAAAATTCTGGCAGTCATGGACATATTCTGCAACATTGATCTGCAGAGTTTCTTCAGTTATCATATCACTTGTATTGGATTTAGCATACTGTATGAAGAATGATGATTTGCTGAAGATGTATATTTTTTGTCTTGGATTTGAACCAGAAAAAAACATTTTAAAAAAAACAAACATGTATTTAATACATGACAGGCGCAAATTTTCGGCCAACTGGCCTTTGTCAAGCATAAGATCACAAAGAAGCAAACACCAGATACAAAAATTGGGAGAAAAAGTCTGAAATTTCCTTTTCTCACATTGGAAGCAGGGAAGTTTCAGTATTTTTCTCCTAATTTTTGCATCTGGTGTTTCTTTGTGATCTTATGCTTGACAAAGGCCCGTTGGCCGAAAATTGTTGTATTAAATACGCGTTCTTATTCTTTCTCCATGTTTTTTCTGGTTCCTGTTTGCTTGAACTCGGGCAGTCATACTTGTTTTTGATTTTGTCTTGGACATGTTATTTGGTTTTGTTTTTTTCTTTTTGTGTGTAGTTTATGAGTGTAGTTTACATTGTTGTCAGATATATAAATGTGAAGTGCTGCAATGGTGTAGTTTACATTGTTGTCAGATATATAAATGTGAAGTGCTGCAATGGTGTAGTTTACGAGTTGCGAGTTGATTTAGTTTTAAAGTCCTACCACTCTTAGAGTATATGAGGACTAGCGAAAAAAAAAATTTTTTGAAGAAGCCTTCAATAATTATAATGCATTGTGGAGAAACCGATGCTTTATTCGGTTCTCCGATCCACCCTGGATGGCAATCAAATGGGTGAATGTGTAGTTTACATTGTTGTCAGGTATGTGAAGTGCTGCAATGGTGTAGTTTACATTGTTGTCAGGTATGTGAAGTGCTGCAATGGTGTAGTTTACATTGTTGTCAGATATGTGAAGTGCTGCAGTGGTGTAGTTTACATTGTTGTCAGGTATGTGAAGTGCTGCAATGGTGTAGTTTACATTGTTGTCAGATATGTGAAGTGCTGCAGTGGTGTAGTTTACATTGTTGTCAGGTATGTGAAGTGCTGCAATGGTGTAGTTTACATTGTTGTCAGATATGTGAAGTGCTGCAATGATGTGGTTTACATTGTTGTCAGATATGTGAAGTGCTGCAATGGTGTGGTTTACATTGTTCTCAGATATGTGAAGTGCTGCAATGGACACAGAGAACACTACAAGCAGGTTCTGTTGCCAACCTTAATAGATGTGGCTGGTCTGTCCAATGAAAATGATGATAAAGTGGAGGAACTGCTCAGACTGCTCTTCTACGGCCACATTCAGGTAAGATGATGATGATGATAATAATAATAATAATGGATAATAATATTTAAAGGTGATAAGAATAGTGGTTGGGGTTGGTGGGAAAGGAACAGAACACATTTGAAGATATAGACAAAATTTTAATTGATATAACCAGTTGCCGTGGTGTAGTGGTTAATGTAACGGACTACCGACTGGAAGGTTGTGGGTTCGAATCCCCATCAGTCCCATCAAAACTATATCATTGTGGGATTTTTTGGCTCTAACCGGCTCCTACCCAGAGTTGGGTGTGCTGTTGGGCTCATTAGGAAGACTGGGACCACACAGTCGAGTCTGATCTTCTTCACAGATGCGTCATTTAGGGTGTTGCTCAAATCTTTTGACCAGCACCGCAGATTTCTGTATCTCTTGACGCCTGGTTGACACCAGGATATATTATCTCTTGATCATACCAGGTTGTAGAATTATTTCTTCAGGCCAGGTTGTAGAATTATTCTTAGGCCAGGTTGTAGAATTATCTCTTGAGGCCAGGTTGTAGAATTATTCTCTGAGGCCAGGTTGTAGAATTATCTCTTCAGGCCAGGTTGTAGAATTATCTCTTCAGGCCAGGTTGTAGAATTATCTCTTGATGCCAGGTTGTAGAATTATCTCTTGAGCCAGGTTGTAGATATTCTTAGGAGTTGTAGAATTATCTCTTGAGGCCAGGTTGTAGAATTATCTCTTGAGGCCAGGTTGTAGAATTATCTCTTAGGCCAGGTTGTAGAATTATCTCTTCAGGCCAGGTTGTAGAATTATCTCTTCAGGCCAGGTTGTAGAATTATCTCTTCAGGCCAGGTTGTAGAATTATTCTTCAGGCCAGGTTGTAGAATTATCTCTTCAGGCCAGGTTGTAGAATTATCTCTTCAGGCCAGGTTGTAGAATTATCTCTTGATGCCCAGGTTGTAGAATTATCTCTTGATGTCAGGTTGTAGAATTATCTCTTGATGTCAGGTTGTAGAATTATCTCTTGAGGCCAGGTTGTAGAATTATCTCTTCAGGCCAGGTTGTAGACCATTCATTCTATCTGTTTGATGGTTGGTTGATTTTTGTCAAGGCAGATAACTCGGGCTGTCTCTCTTGGCGCTTAAGTCCTCTATCCTTTTTGCCTGTTCTTTGTTCAGGAGGATGAACCACTGATGGCTGTGTTTGAGTTCTGCAAGCACAACACTGTGGAAAAGATCCGTGAAAAGTACAGCCAGTCATATGTTAACATGCGAGTTGACCGCATCATCTACGTGGCCTCTGCCAAAGACGCTCTACCCAAACGCCTCATGGGCAACGTCCACAGAGCTGCCAGACCTTCACATCACAGAACTGAACGCAGAGGTACTTATATTTTTTTCCAAAATAAAAATTTCAAAGGCACTTACACCTAAACTGCACAGGGCACAGCTCTCTTCCTGTCTTAACTGAAACTTTCACATTTAATTTTTTCCAGATTACCAGGTGATTCCCCCTGCGGGGATGCCAGGGGCTCTTTCAGTATAAATAGTATCCCCATCTTCTGGAAACTCTGTGCTAGTTATTTCCTCTTTTCTCTCACTCGCTTTGTTTACTTCTTCCTCCTTTGCTTTCTGTCATTTCCTCCTGTCATTTTCTGCCTTAATGGTCCATTCATCTGTATGTGTTCCATAAAGTCTTACATACTTTTTCTTAGGATTGATAATTGGGTACATGTATTAAGTGTATTTTTGGCTCTCGGGAGGTGAGATATGCGGAAGCAATTTTAGGTAATTTAGGCCTGTTTTTGTATGTTTTGGTGTCTTTGGGCATGCTTATATTTGTATTCAGGTGTGATTTTAAATCCCCTGTGCGATAAATTGGACGGAGTGGTCAACGCCAGAGGCAACTCCTTAGATTATGTGTGCAAATGCACTGGTGTGTATACTTAATTTTCTTTTCTTTTTTCCTGTTGAAGTATTGTATATGTTTTGAAACAAGTTATAACCCTGATATGGCTCTGTGCAGTTGGCTGGGCTTTAAACAACAATAACAATAACAAACAAAAAAACAAGTGATTCCTAGTATTGACAGAAATCTGAAAGTGCATCTGTCTTTGTTCCTTGTTCCTACATGAACTACATCATCATTCATCTTGTGCCATGTCGCATGGCATTTGCGATCATGGCCCTCCATATGCATGTATCCACCCTCTCTGTCCTCAGCCACCATGTAAGTCCAGCCAATATTTTCACCTAGGTCTACCTGGTGTTTTCTTTCCCTCCAGCTTTCCTGTTGTGACCAGGTGCTCTAATTCCCCTTTCCTCATAAAATAGCCTATAAATGTTGTTCGTCTTTTCCTAATCTTCCTCATCAACATGAATTACAGACCAACAAAATCTGGATTGAAGATATGAAGGAGACCTTAATAAGCACATCTGTCGATTTGAAGCCTTCCAGCTCAAAGCTGACCATACCTTTTTCTGCCTTTGACCCGTATGATGTCATATGTGGATGTATGAAAGAAGAATGCTTTGGTGTATGTTTTCATTATTTCTTTCAAGCTTGAGGTTTTTAACCAATATGTCAGTTTAAGCTTGCAAAGCATTCAACATCACCATGGTATGTTTCAATGCTCGTTCATAAGTATTCATAGTAACATACACTAGCAACGCGGTAAGGTAAAACAGGCTAGGTAGGGCCTTAGGACCTGGCCAGCTCATGGGTTTATGTGCAGGCTTAAGACTTGTGCCATGATCACCATACATATGGCACCTGTGACATTAGCACATGTGGAATTCATCCATCCAGTGTTTTCTCCCTGGGTTTACCTGGTGTTCTATTCCCCCCAGCTTTTCTGTTGGGACCAGGTGCTCTAATTTCTCTCTCCTCTGTAAAATGTCCTATAAATGTTGCTTGTCTTTTCCTAGTCTTCCTCCTTCATCATATTGTAAAAATTGCTCAAAATTCTTTCTGTCTGCATGTGTTGTACAGCGGTGCCGTCTACGGTGTTATGACAAAGAAGGACAAAGTGGACAAGTACAGTGCCGAGTATGTGGAGAAAAAGAAGGGATTCATGGAGGGGCTGGGTCTGAATGAATCGAGATTCCTCCTCTGCTCCAACTACTGTGATGATCTTGACCCCGCGGTGACAGGAAGAGGAACTTGAGACCCGACCTTGACGTGCCGGTCATTGAATTCCTGCAAGAGGTATGTACTTGGCGTGTCTGTGTTCATTCACATCATGCAGAAGGTATGCCCTTGGCTTGTCTTTGTTCATTCACATCATGCAGAAGGTATGCCCTTGGCATGTCTTTGTTCATTCACATCATGCAGAAGGTATGCCCTTGGCATGTCTTTTTTCATTCACATCATGCAGAAGGTACACCCTTGGCATGCCTTTGTTCATTGACATGCAGAAGATACGGCTTTGGTATGTCTTTGTTCATTCATGTCATGCAGAAGGTACGCCATTGGCATGCCTTTGTTCATTCACATGTGCAGAAGGGCTAGAGTTAGAGTTAGAGTTTTCTTAACATGTCTTTGTTCATTCACATCATGCAGAAGGGCTAGGGCTAGGGTTAGGGTTTTCTTAACATGTCTTTGTTCACTGAAACTTCCCTGCTGCTTCGTCCAGTAGGAGAAGAGGACTGAATGAAATAATAATGTGTTGTGAATAATGGTGAGAAATGGAAGGAAGGGAGGGAAATATGATTCAGAAGGGAAGTGATCAGGGAGGTTTCAGTCTTTTTCTCCTAATTTTTGTATTTGGTGTTTGTTTGTTTGTTTGTGATCTTACGTTCATGTTTGACAAAAGCCAGTTGGCCAAAAATTTGTCCTTGTCTTGTCTGGTTGTATTAAATACGCGTTCTGATTCTATTTTCGTGTTTTTCTGTTTCCTGTTTGCGTGAACGGGGGCGGTCGTACTTGCTTTGGATTGCATGAAATGCACACAAAACAGGGAAGCTGGTTGTGACTATGGTGGTGGAACAGTGGTCATGTAGTTAAAAAAGTATATCTGCCTAGCATGCAAGAAGTGCAGGGTTTGAGTCATGGACTGGACAGAGAATTTTCTCGTTCATGTCCAAGACTTTTAACCCTTTGTCCACTAACTGCACCCTGTCCACTAACTGCAAAAACTTAACTCTTTGACACCCGCATTCCTTGCAGGAAGCTGGTGAATAGGGTACGCGAGTTGAAGGGCGATGCTTATGGACAGGGTGCGTGAATAACTTAACC
>JAPXFY010000028.1:23256270-23278770 GCA_030674185.1 Monoplex corrugatus
TTATTATTCTCAAGGGTAGTGGCACAAGCAGATTAATACTTATTTTTACAGACCTCCCAATGCCAAATGAAAAAATCTCTGAAAATCTAGGCGGGTCTGGGGGCGTGCTCCTCCGGAAACATTTTTTTAATATAGATGCAAAATAGTGTAATGTGACGTTATCTGGCACGACTTTAGGCTTGTTTACGATCCTTTGTCCTGAAGCAAGTAATTTATACACATTGGTTGGTGTCAGATTTCAACAAAAATAATTTGATGAGTATATTTCTAATGTAGGCTCCCACAAACATTAAACAACAACCTAGGCTGAACAGCTTCAAAGTTCATTGCAGTTTTCTGCCACATCTGGTGCTTCTTTGACTTGGAATGGTGTCAAAGTGTGTGGATGCCTGCTCAGTTATAGTTATTTTAATTGACTTCAAGTGGCACAAGACACAGAAGGCTATGGCAAACCAAAATAGGGTCACTCTGTTCATGAGTACACTGTGAGCATGTCTGATCAGATATAAAGCTAGAAATTTGTCAGGTGTCAGTAAACATGCTTTACTTCCATATCCAAGTGTCAGTAAACATGCTTTACTTCCATATCCACTGCTATTTTTGAAAGCCATGTGCTCATTTCCATGACATCCATTTTTCGTGAAATCCAATCCCAACACCGCTTATTTTCACAGTCTTCGCCAGCTGTTTTTGCTGCGGCAGACCCTCTCTCCACAATATCAGCTCGAGAAATGGTCACACTCTTCAAATGTTTTGCAATCGGTTCTGCAAACAAGCTGTGCCTGATAAACAAAAAACACCGGAAGTGACTTTACCAGAAAATGATACCAGATTTATCCCCCTTCCCAAAGTTTCATCGTCTGCTATGAGAGATCAACTACCTGACAAACAGCCGACTGTTTCGCAGAAGAAAAAAATATATGTCGAATACTTTAATTTTCTCAACAAACTTATTTTTTCTTGAAAGCAGCCTGTGGATTTTCTCAATTTACGAGAAAAATCGGAAAACTGGAAGCCCTCACCCATTAAGGATTTACATTAACGCTCTTGTATTTGTATTCTAGAGAGCTGAACTGCCCCTAGATTTCCAATTTTCTGAAGCTTTTTCCCCCAAAATAGGGTCACTCTGTTCATGAGTACACTGTGAGCATGTCTGATCAGATATAAAGCTAGAAATTTGTCAGGTGTCGGTAAACATGCTTTACTTCCATATCTAAGTGAGTATGTCTTTCTAACCACTGCTTGTCATGTCATTGTCACCAAAGATGTCACCAAACATGAATAAGTAAGTGATATATATATGAAAACAAGAGAAGCACACCTATACGTGACCACAACACATAACAGATGAGTAATGAATTAGAGAACGGCTTAGCTAAAGTGTCTAACAGCATTTCTATGTGATAGTACTCACAGTGGTCACCAAATGTCACCAAGTGCTCCTCAGGTATTTACACAGTTTGTTCAGGAAGTTTTTATCACTGTTTTTCTTTCCACTATAAAACTACATTCAATGTTCATAATACAGTTTACTAATTGTCAGTACAAAAACAGAAAGAAATAATCTAAAAGTTTGGCATCAGCTGGCAGCGTACAATTTGGTCCGACCGGGAGATCAAATTTCTTTACTGTCAGCAGAACCAGTGCTGGGTGCCACGTTCGCTGGAATGCGGCCAGCGGCGCGCTATCTTCTGTGTCGGTCTGCTCTCATCTTCCCCCTCACCAACCTCAATATCTGACTCAGCTACATTTTCTTCGTGTTTTTCTTATTCACAAACAGTAGTATTTAATTCCTCCTCTGAATAATCTGGAGAATCATCTGTATCGTGAAAACCGTCTGCTACAAAGGGCATCGCCATTTTTTCACACGCTACGAGGCATGAATGAAAGTACCCCAACCATATTTCGTGCCCAAGCATAAGTGAATGGATGTGAGTGTAGTGCTAATTTTCCCAAGATCACCTCATTGGATGATGCCAAGAATGTCTGACCAACTGTCAGTCTCCCAGGGCCAGAAACATGTGATCAGTACGTGATCAAAATAGCCCATGCTCGTGGCCGACTTTTACAGTCATGTACGGCCATAACGAAGCGCTAGGCAGTGCAGGCGGAACTGTTGGCTGCGGTCATAATGAAGCTAAAAGGGTTAATGCACTTGGAGGCAGAAAAAAAAAAACAGATCAAAGAAGAAATGAAAGGACATCAGAGATTGGACAAATCTGATATTTTTAAATTTCAATGGCTTACAGGTAGCTGCAAAGAACAGACAGGTGTAGAAAAATTATCAATCAGGATATCGCCTGTTTTTACTGTATGGGACGCAACGAAAATACTGATACCGAATTGTTTACTTAACCACCCTTCACATACCATATGCAGACATTTACAGAAGTGGCTTAACTGATTATTTATTTACTTTAGATGTTCTTTCTTTGTCAATGCTATAACCATCAAAGATGTTTGCTTCTAGTAATTAATTAAATAGAAATTTATGAACAGAATGAGTGAGTGAGTGAGTCACTGAGTGAGTGAGCGAGTGAACAAGTGAGTGATCAATTCATTATGTATGTATGTATGTATGTATGTATGTATGTATGTATAGATATACTGTATGTATGCATGTCACTTTGTGTTCTTCATAAAAACTCTTCTGTAATATTGACATGCAATTCTACAAAATATCATTAACGTGAGAACAAGAACTGTAAGCACAAACTCATTTAATTAAATATTGATGCGTACATGTTTACACATCAACAGAAATTTAAAAATGTCAAGGGGGAAGAATAGGACCTCATCTCTGCGGCCCCAATGACCAACCTTGAGTTAACGGGCAGTTGAAGGTGTAAGCAATTATCAGTTGGCAATTATCAGTTGAAGATATAAGCAATTGTAATAATTATTAGTTTCTTGAATTATCAGTTGAAGGTGTAAGCACTTACCAGTTGAAGATGTAAGCAATTGTAATAATTATTACTGTTTGTTGAATTATTAGTTGAAGGTGTAAGCAGTTATCAGTTGAAGATGTTAGCAATTATGAGTTGGAAATGTAAGCAACTGTAATAATTATTACTGTTTGTTCATTTGGTTTTTTCGTTTACTGTTATTATCATTATTATCATGAATTATCAGTTGAAGGAGTAAGCAATTATCAGTAGAAGGTGTAAGTAATTATAATAATAATTACTGTTTGTTGAATTATATGTGAAGGTGTAAGCAATTATTAACCCCTTGACTGCCTAGAACATAACTGTCATGTTGTGGTTTTGGTAGTAGCAGGCGCCGAACAACGTGAAATTCACGTTCATTTTTCATCGGCTTCACCTGGCAAAACTATAAGGGAAATAACACTACAAACTGTTTCACTGTTATCTAGGAAGGTAAAATCAGGGCTGTAGCCCTTCGATTGTTGGCCAATGATTGGCTAGTCACTAGTTTTTCTTGGAATTTCTAAGACTTTCGGAGAAACCGATTAGCATATCCAAGATGGCGGACGCTTCAGGCAGCTCGTCTGGTCGAGCAGTTCGATCAGTTTTCCGAACGGTTTTCCGTATTGGAAGTTTTAGATGAAGTCCTAAATGACCAAGACAGTGAGGAAGAAGACTTTTTGGGAGAAGATGACGATGTTTTTGATGAAGATGAAATATTCATGCCGAGAACATGCCTCCAGGCTTGGACTATGTTATCTCTTTTTGTTCATGGATTACCACATCAATTTTATCTACTTGGAGTACAATGAGTATCAGACTCTTTCCTTTGATATTCAGTGTTCAATAAAACTAAGTTTTGTACTGTTTTCATTGGTTTTATGTTCTGTAATATGTGTGTTTATCTTCTGAAACTGTCATTTTAAAAAAAAAACAACATATATATATTGTTTCCATACTAATAACAAACAAAACCAAATTATAGTTATATCACATCATAGACAGGGATATAAGGAAAAAACGTGCCAAAAATCGTAGAGATCTGTCAAAAAATGAATGACCAATGCACACTTTAGTAAACATACCGTAAAAATCAAAATTTTGCTCCGGCAGACAGGAGTTCAAAAATAGCTATTTTTCCAGCAGTCAAGGGATTAAATGGAGATCTAAGCAATTATAACAATTACTACTTTGTTTTTTCATTGTTATAATCATTACTATCGTGAATTACCAGTTGAAGGTCTAAGCCATTATCAGTTGAAGATGTGAACAATTATGATAATTATTTCTATTTGTTTTTTTTTATTGTTATAATCTTTATTATCATAAATTTATCATTTGAAGGTGTAAGCAATTATCAGTTGAAGATGTAAGCAATTATAATAATTACTACTGTTTGATTTTTTTTATTTATTGTTATCATCATTATAATAATTATTACCGTTTCATTTTTTTTATTTACTGTCATTATTATCACTACTGTTTGATTTCTTTTATTTATTGTTATCATCCTTATTATCACATACCCATCTGCCAACACAATGCAACGGTTGCCTTTCTCCAGAGCAGTCTTATAGGTTCGTTTGGTCAGCATTCCCTCTGCTCGGCAGTTGTTGGTCTCATATTCCAGTTTGTAGGGGTCACCTTTATGCCAGGACGGAACCAGGCCCCATTTCATCGGCTGAACAACACGCTCGCTGAATGACTCCAACTCTCCACGGTAATGTTTACTGGATAGAAGTACCGGACTGCACAAATTAAACAGCCAATTTTGCAGCACAAATTAACTCTACTGGATAGAAGTACTGGACTGCACAAATTAAACAGCCAATTTTGCAGCACAAATTCACAGTAGTGGATAGAACTACCGGACTGCACAAATTAAACAGCCAATTTTGCAGCACAAATTAACTCTACTGGATATATGTACCAGACTGCACAAGTTAGACAGCCAATTTTGCAGCACAAATTAACAGTACTGGATATAAGTTCCAGACTGCACAAATTAAACAGTCAATTTTGCAGCACAAATTAACACTACTGGTTAGAAGTACTGGACTGCACAAATTAAACAGCCAATTTTGCAGCACAAATTCACAGTAGTGGATAGAACTACCGGACTGCACAAATTAAACAGCCAATTTTGCAGCACAAATTAACAGTACTGGATAGAACTACCGGACTGCACAAATTAAACAGCCAATTTTGCAGCACAAATTAACGCTACTGGATAGAACTACCGGACTGCACAAATTAAACAGCCAATTTTGCAGCACAAATTAACGCTACTGGATAGAACTACCGGACTGCACAAATTAAACAGCCAATTTTGCAGCACAAATTAACAGTAGTGGATAGAAGTACCTGACTGCACAAATTAAACAGCCAATTTTGCAGCACAAATTCACAGTAGTGGATAGAACTACCGGACTGCACAAATTAAACAGCCAATTTTGCAGCACAAATTCACAGTAGTGGATAGAACTACTGGACTGCACAAATTAAACAGCCAATTTTGCAGCACGAATTAACGCTACTGGATAGAACTACCGGACTGCACAAATTAAACAGCCAATTTTGCAGCACAAATTAACGCTACTGGATTGAACTACCGGACTGCACAAATTAAACAGCCAATTTTGCAGCACAAATTAACAGTACTGGATAGAAGTACCGGACTGCACAAATTAAACAGCCAATTTTGCAGCACAAATTCACAGTAGTGGATAGAACTGCCGGACTGCACAAATTAAACAGCCAATTTTGCAGCACAAATTAACAGTACTGGATAGAAGTACCTGACTGCACAAATTAAACAGCCAATTTTGCAGCACAAATGAACAACCAGTTTTGCAACAACACTATATCAAAATTGTTTCTTGATTTTGTTTATTTACTTATCAACTCTGCTCCCACCAATGTTTGACAATGTTTATCTACTTATCAACTCTGCTCCCACCAATGTTTCACAATAAACAGCCTTTTTTTCTTTCTTTATTTCTTGCAATTTTACCAACCACAACTTCTGCTGACTGCAATTTTACCAACCACAACTTCTGCTGACTGCAATTTTACCAACCACAACTTCTGTTCACTGCAATTTTACCAACCACAACTTCTGTTCACTGCAAGTTTACCAACCACAACTTCTGTTCACTGCAATTTTACCAACCACAACTTCTGTTGACTGCAATTTTACCAACCACAACTTCTGTTGACTGCAATATTACCAACCACAACTTCCGTTCACTGCAATATTACCAACCACAACTTCTGTTCACTGCAATTTTACCAACCACAACTTCCGTTCACTGCAATATTACCAACCACAACTTCCGTTCACTGCAATTTTACCAACCACAACTTCTGTTCACTGCAATTTTACCAACCACAACTTCTGTTGACTGCAATTTTACCAACCACAACTTCTGTTGACTGCAATATTACCAACCACAACCTCCGTTCACTGCAATTTTACCAACCACAACTTCTGTTCACTGCAATTTTACCAACCACAACTTCTGTTCACTGCAATTTTACCAACCACAACTTCCGTTCACTGCAATTTTACCAACCACAACTTCCGTTCACTGCAATTTTACCAACCACAACTTCTGTCCACTGCAATTTTACCAACCACAACTTCCGTTCACTGCAATTTTACCAACCACAACTTCTGTCCACTGCAATTTTACCAACCACAACTTCTGTTCACTGCAATTTTACCTACGACAGCTTCCGTTGACTGCAATTTTACCAACCACAACTTCTGTTCACTGCAATTTTACCAACCACAACTTCTGTTCACTGCAATTTTACCAGCCACCACTTTCACTGACTGCAATTTTACCAACCACAACTTCTATTCACTGCAATTTTACCAACCACAACTTCCGTTCACTGCAATTTTACCAGCTACCACTTTCACTGACTGCAATTTTACCAACCACAACTTCCGTTGACTGCAATTTTACCAGCTACCACTTTCACTGACTGCAATTTTACCTACAACAACTTCCGTTGACTGCAATTTTACCAGCCACCACTTTCACTGACTGCAATTTTACCAACCACAACTTCTGTTCACTGCAATTTTACCACAACTTCCGTTCACTGCAATTTTACCAACCACAACTTCTGTTCACTGCAATTTTACCAACCACAACTTCTGTTCACTGCAAGTTTACCAACCACAACTTCTGTTCACTGCAATTTTACCAACCACAACTTCTGTTCACTGCAATTTTACCAACCACAACTTCTGTTCACAGCAATTTTACCAACCACAACTTCTGTTCACTGCAATTTTACCAACCACAACTTCTGTTCACTGCAATTTTACCAACCACAACTTCCATTGACAGATGGCAGTCTTCACTCTGCTATGTTTTGTTCAAACTGCTACAGAAAAAAAACCCACTGTGAAACAAGCATCATCTCTATCCAAGAGAACACTAAACAATGTCAAGTCTGCCACAGAAAAGAGCAATCTGATCTGGACACATTCTGATCCCTCATAGTCATTAGCTAAATCTGAATGTTCAGTTTGTTGTACATTCAGAAAGCAAAGCAAAGGACAGCGGCCACTGAAACCTGACCGCAGTGCTACAAAGAGAACAGGAACAGACAGAGACAAAAGGAACTTCACATCCACTTTCACCTACCATCAAGTTCCACTAAACAGAAATATCACCTGAAACAAAATCCGAAACAAGTGTGACTGCCCGCATTCAAGCAAACAGGAACCAGAAAAAACATGAAAAAAGAATCAGAAAATCAGACAAGACATGCGCAAATTTTCTGCCATTTGTCAAGCGTAAGATCACAAACAAACAAACACCAAATACAAAAATTAGGAGAATTAAAAAGACTGAAACTTCCCTGTTGCTTCGTTCAGTGTGAGAAAAGGACTAAATTGACTAAACTGGGAAGTTTCAGTCTTTTTCTCCTAATTTCTGTATTTGGCGTTTGTTTGTGATCTTATGCTTGACAAAGGCCAGTTGGCCGAAAATTTGCGCATGTCTTGTCTGGTTGTATTAAATATGCTTTCTGATTCTTTTTTCATCACCTGAAACAGCTGAGACAACATTAACAGAACAGCTTCATATATACCTGTCAAAGTAAGCAAGCAAGATGACAATGGTAGATTCATGGACGTCCCTTATTTTTCATAAAACTCAGTTGATCACATGTCTTGAAGAGGTACAACCACCATTCACAAAAGAAGAGGAGGCATACTATACAGAGTTTACCCAAAAGACAATGGGGCCCTCAGAAGGTAAGGAAACTGTCATTTGCAAAATAGGTAAGCAAATAATCCTCAAAAAAGTGAAACCTAGAAAATCATCAAGTTTAGCTAATGCCCCACAGAGAAACACAAGAGGCAAGGAGCTACAAAAACTGAGGGAACAGTTGTCAGGCACACCAACTGATGATTGTGTGCAACAGCATACCAATAGTGGATAGACTGAACTTTTCAAATGCTAAGTATGAATAGTCAGAATACTTTCACACATCACGCGCAAGTATGAAAGCTGAAGATTTATTCACTGTCAGTGCACGAACCTGTTGTGATGTCTTGTAGCACGGCATGAAAGTAAACCCCTATTACGCGCAGATTACTTTCTTCCTTCTCTGTTGTGTTTGTGGATGTTGTAAACTTCAGGGTACTTTCTCTTGGTTTTATCAAAATCTAACAGCTATGATGTAAAACCACAGGTACTACAATTTACTGTGGACAGTGGCTTGCAGCTTAAAGCTGGCACTGACAGAGCAGATCTTCGCTCTGTACGGTCCAGACTCACGTGTGAGCAGATGGTGCCACATTGTAGGATGGGAAGTACTGCTGACCACCTGGGGATCTTTCCAAACAGGATGCTGGTACTCTCCCTTCCGGCTTCGGAAACCACAGGCTCGAACCACATGATCTGGTGCCAAGGTGCTGTGCACACACACACACACACACGCACAAGCACACACACATCTCCCTCACACTCACACACACAAAAGACACACACACACACACACACACACACACACACACACACACACACACACACACACACACACACACACACACAAAAACCACACACACTATAATCAATTTCCGAGGCACACACACATTCAGGCACCATGGCAACTTACGTTTAGATAATACGAATAATGAACACAGGGAAACAAGTTTGCACTTCAACTGAGAGGCCACATGCATATGTGTGTGTGTGAAAAACAATGATATGTACGCGTGCACGCAGTGATGTACACACATGCATGCATGTATGTACACAGGCAGTCAATATACAAATGTATATATACACACAATGCAATAATACATGTTATATCATACACCATATAAATAAACAGCCATCAAGCATGTCTAAACACATGCACACATACATGCACATTAACTTAGATTAAGTGAGTTGTGCACACATACAATACATACGCACTAAGTGAGTTAGTCATAACAGACATCATAGAACAAACTTTTTTTTTTTAAATATAACAACAATGAAACAGAAAAGAAGAAAAAAAACAAAAGAAACTATATACCTCTTTTTGAACATCTCTGGCTATGAGCAAATTTATGCAGAAATGTGTGTACAGAAACAGAAAATGAAACATCATTAAGCTGTTCTACTAATTCCCCTTTTTATATCGGAAATTGTAACAGAAAAATCCCGATTTTGTATTTTTCAGTTGCTCCAACTTAATTTCCCCTTTTTATATGAAAATTGTAACAGAAAATCCTGAATTTTCATTTTTCAGAGTTACTCCGACTTAATGTGGCCTACATTTCCAGCAGCAGTACCAGATGAAGTAAGGACACAGCAGACTGTCTGAACAGTGAAAACTGAACACAAGTAATGAATATAGTCAGGGGTTCCAGAGACAATGTTGTTCACACATCTTTTAAAAAAAAGCATGCTAATTTTAGGCTTATTTTTGTTTGTTGTCGTGTGACCCTAGCACTACAACAACATCCAAACTTAGGCAATCATGACTCTGCAACAGTCCACATTGTTGATCTACATTTGGTAAGTATACACCCAGAATCAGCTAAGAAAATCCTGGTAATAATGTAATCTTTGTGTGTCACACACACACACACACACACACACACACACACACACACACACAACACACACACACTATCACTTATAGTGAAAAGACGTTAAATCAAGGAACGAACACATGTTGTGACAGTTGCTGTGCAGAATGTACAACTTCACCAAAAAAAATGTAGCTGTTATATTGGATTCTTTGTTATAACACATAACACACTGAACCACTAAAAGGACACATATTATAGGCAACCATGCACTGCAACAACCATGCACTGCAAAAGACATAATATTGATAGTCAACAGAGATGTTTCAAGTCAAAACCAAAAGTAGACAAAGACTGTATAAATCGTGCCTCTGCTTGTCATTGACTGTATGATGAGAAAAACAATCAGCGACCGGCCCAAAAGACTGTTTGAGGGCCTCACCAAATAACTGTAAAAAAGTAATCATGTAAATGACACAGGCCTGCTCTCATATTCCCAGAACAGAAAAAAACATGCAACATCACAAAATCAGTAGGCCTTGAGATCCATTCAAAGAAAACCAAGATAATAAAACTGAAGACCAAAAGCACACAGAAGCATCATCATCTCTACTGACAGCACTACTGAGACAGATATCTCTGCAAGAATTGCAAACTCAGGCCACAGAGGCATTCAAAACTTGGCACTGCTCAACATGAACATCAAGCTGAAGATCAACAAAGTCCAATTTTCAAACAATCTACTCTACGCTTCGGAGGCCTGACAAACTAAATGCAAGACTGAGTCACCTGAGGGGTGTAAACTTAAAGAGCCAAGAGGACTGATCATGTATTTTTTTAAATGAGAACAATTAAGGAAAACAATCTATTTAATTCTAAATCATTCACAAACAGTTAACCACTTCACTGCAAGTGCTTTACCAACAGAGTACCCTGAGAAAATTGCCAGAAAAACTACATTTCATTACAGTTTACACTTACGATTTTTGTTTCACTGGTATCTCCAAAGTTACAAAAGTATGAGAAATTACTTAGAAATGAATAAAGATTCTTAAAGTTAAATGATATAATTTGCAAATATTTACTATTTAGCCACTGTCTCACAATCTTCCAGAAATGACAGACTTTTTAAATTACATCTTTCTCTCTCATTCACACACACACACAC
The DNA here is from genome assembly GCA_030674185.1 of Monoplex corrugatus. NCBI lineage: Eukaryota > Metazoa > Mollusca > Gastropoda > Littorinimorpha > Ranellidae > Monoplex > Monoplex corrugatus. The sequence continues at coordinate 23,267,417 of JAPXFY010000028.1, forward strand.
ACACACACACACCCCACACACACACAGACAAACACACACACACACATATTCATGTGCCCCACCCCTTTCATTTACATTCCCTCTCAAAATCACCTCTTGTCAACATTTCTGCAATGCTAAATGAAATACTGTCATTACTTTATCTGATGTACAGCACATGCCACCAACACATTGCCAATAATGAGACCACTGCATACATCGTACGCTAACAATGCAGTCAAGAAGTCCAGAAAATAAAGAAAGAAAAAAATGAATAATTACATCACTTAAAATCACGCTTAGTTCAAATAACAGAATATGGCATCTGAAAATTCTGCTGAACTTGAAATCGATGTTGCTGTTCTTCTGTATTGGGACAGGACAATAAGCTATGTCTACATCAACAAGACATATCATCCTGGTATCCTGGCCTAAAGTGGGTAAACTCTAAGGTATATTCACTATACTCCACATATGATAATTCCCCATGATCTGTATTACAGTTACACACAAACACATCACCACACTTCTGTAACACTGACACACACAGCGCACACATCAATCACGCACACACAATGAGGTTAAATCCCCAGGCTTAGACGAAAAATCCTTGATCTTTGCAACCTACCAGATTTTTACAGCTTCTGATAACATTTGCCAAATAACCCAAACATTAACCATAACCATCCCTCTTCATGGCTGGGTTGGCAAACCGTTCCCAAGGCCTTGGGTGAGGATTTGGGGCTGGGCTGTGTTACTGTTAAAAAAAGAGGCAAATTTTCGCCTATGCTTTAGGATTTAACCAAACAACACAATATCATGAGTGTGATCATGATCATGGCAATATCCACATGTTTACACACAACTCCTACTTTTGCGTCAACAACAACATGTGCACATTCAACATTTCAAGACATTCACAGGGTGACAGTGTGAGTGTTGGCATATTGATATTCTGATACTGTTCGAGAGGGTGGGGGATGGGGGGCAGGGGGTGGGAAGGCATATGCGTGCGGGCAAACGGTGTGTGCGTGCGCGTGCGTGCGCGCGCGCGCGTGTGTGTGTGTGTGTGGTGTGTGTGCACGACTGCGTGTTCTTGACTTCTGAGATCGACCTTATCAAGTTCAACACCACGCTCATGATTGTGCGAATCGACCAAGAAAACCCACAGTGTGACAGTAACTGACAACAACAGTATGAAATTTAGTAATTTACTATTTAGGCAATTAGGGTATGGGTGCAGTAGACTCTACATCGTCAGTTTAAGAATGTTTACGTTGTATACTTTACATATATCACACAAAGGCATTTCGTCTTTTACCAGGCTGTTCTTCCACACATCTTGCGCGATCAAATCTTTGACAGGACACCCTTTCCAATCTTCAGTGACCCGTGTAGCCGTGTTTGGCAGCCTTCCCGCCATCCACCATTTTTTGTCGTCTGCTCTATCTAAGGGAACTTACTCTCAAACCTACTGAAGGTCAGTGTAAAATAAAAAATACGATGTATTAGGCCAGGTTTCAGTCTGTAGCAGGAAAAAGTAAATGGCGTAGCTGGATCTCGACTTGGCACACGAAAGGAGAGGGCAGAGAAACTTGCTAAGTGGGCACAACACAAGTAAATGAATTCATAACAGAAAACACCTGGTTTGAGCAATCTAACAGAAGAAAATGTACGTGGGTGAATCCAGGAGACAGCAGCAGAAGAAATCAAATTGATTACGTTGTGATAAATACGAGATTTAGACATTCTTTACTAATAGCAAAAACATTACCAGGGGCAGACTGTAACAATGGGGAAAATGTAGGCTGAAACTGAAGAGAAGACAACAAACTTGAAATAACATCAAACAAAATCTTGGACTCTTAAAGATAGATGAATCAACTCGTGCAGTTTGAGCGTAGGCTATCTGTTCAAAACAAATTCAGCGCCCTGGAAAATGTTGGAGACAGTGAGGAATAATGGACAAATGTGAAAAACTCAATAAATGAAGCTTGTAGACTTGAATGATAAACGTAGGAAGGCAATGGGAAAGGAGAGAGAATACAAAAAGCTTCATAGGGACACCAGGAATAAGTGGAAGCTAAGAAAGGTTGGCTGGCAACAAAGTGTGTAAACAAATTTAAAAAATAGAAGAACGACACAAAACAGACCCTAAGTTTACGTACAGAAATACTGAAGAAATTGCTCGCAGGAAAATGGCATGCACATCAACTGATTGCTTAAAATCAAAAGATGCACAATCATTGTTGAAAACGAAGACAAAATATTAGGTACATGGGGAGGGTACATCTAAGACTTTTTGGACGATGACACAAGGGAGGAACATATTATTAGAATGAACTGTGAAAGACCACCAATCATGAAAGATGAAGTTAGAGTAGCGATGTAAAAGGTGAAACAAAGAAAAGCCCCAGGACCAGACAATATTACCATAGAAATGATTGAGACTCCAGATGAATTTGCTATTGAAAAAGTATAAGTCCTCATAAATGAAATGTATTACAAAAGAAAATCCCTACAAATGTGTCAAAGTCAATTTTCATCGCACGTCCAAAGAAAGCAGGGATAATTATAGAATGCGAACTCCATCGTACAATCAGCTTGATGAGTCATGTGACAAAAAAGTTATGAAGAATAATTACACGAGGACAAGAAATAGAATCAAACCAGAAATAGCAGAAGGATAATATGGACTTGTTGAAGGGAAAGAAACTGTTAATGCCATATATATCCTTAGAACTCTCATATATGGCGTAAATATAGAGCAAGTTTCTGAGCACCGTATACTTGGTGTATACATAGATAAAAAAAAAATAAATAAATAATGAATTTTTTTTTAAAATTTACATAGAAGTCCAGATTGATCATCTGAATAAAATTCTCTCTAAAAATCTACTTGTTCTTAGTGTAAATGGGCTAAAAGCCTATCGCAATAAAACATTTCGCATTTCACATTACTTGTTCTGAGTAAACTCCCGTATTTCATCAACAACTGAAGAAGAAAAAGTATTTTACGTGGCCCATTTCAAATTCCATATTGACTATACAGCAATGATATGGGATGGTTGCAGTGAAGCTTCATTGATGAGAAGGAAAAGTTCTAGTAACTGACATCTCCCTGTCAATAGACTAATTTTTGTTAAAAAGCGGAAATATTATCCCCCTCCCCTCCAAAAAAAAATTAAATGACATAAAAAATAACAACAACAAACAAACAAACAAAACTTGTGGACGACCCCGAAATATTTAACAGAACTATTGATACCAGGCCAAACACCTTACATAAATTCAAGATTCAACCTCCATCTTCCAAAATCAAGCTTGAAACAAGCATCTCCTTTGCTGGTTCATATTTCTGGAATATTTTGCCAACGAAGATCAAGTCATGTCCATTAATAAGCAGCTTTAAACGAAAGCTTCACAAATACGTACTTGAAATAATTTTTCTGATCAAACACTCCTTTTCTAGATCTACACACACCGTGTTAATAAAACATACAGTGAGCCATGTTCATCCCAATTTTATGCTATAATCTTCCTGTATCCAAAAATCTAAATCTTTCTTCTCTTTACTCCCTTCCTATTAGTATTACTTTAATTTTGAAAAATATTTAGCCATTTTTGATGTGACAGAAACTAGCCTACCGAAATATTACGTCATGATTTATGACGCGATCACACTACTCCGGAAAAACTCGTCATTAGTTGCGTCATTGCCCGAAAGCACTCGTCTGGAATGGAATGGAATCTTTATTTAATGTCTGTTCACAATAGTGATTTTAGACACACACACACACACACACACACACACACACACACACACACACACACACACAACACACACACACACACACACACACACACACACACACACACACACACACCACACACACACACACACACAGAGGGTGAAAAAAAAAAGGTGGGGGACGGGGATGGGAAGGGGTAGTGGGAGTTTGAATGTAAGAAGGGGAACAATTACAATTAAGAATTCAGAAAATTAAGTTAACAGTGTCAATTAATAACAGACAACAATTAATTAACTCTTCATAACAATCTGCCAACAGGGGATCTGAGAATCAGCTGGATTACCGAAATAATACCATTATTTTTGTTGTGAAGGATATCTCTAGAGTCAGTACATGAAAAATCGAGATTGTTATTTCTATATGTCGTAAGTAAAATATGACATTCAAAGAGCACATGGTGGACAGATAATGCTTTTGAACAAATACATACATTCTGTGTATATTTTGTTTCCCAAGAGTTTGTATATCAAGGACGCTAGCTGTCTGGGGCAGTTAGGTATCAGGCTTTGGGTATTGGAAAAAATTGTATAAAGTGAGCATTCTAACACAGAACCAAGTTCATAAACTGACAGTCGTATGTTATGGAAAGTTACGGTATTTGCATTATTGGATGCACCGTCTTTTGCTAATTTGTCCGAAACTTCATTCCAATAAAGTCCACAATGTGACGGAACCCAGCAAAAATTTATACCAACACCACTGGATGAAATAAAATGTATCAAATGTTTGATCTCACATATAATGTCATTTCGTATTACATTTTCTGTTTGTTTCAAGCTACGTAGCACTGATTTAGAATCAACACACAATAGTATATTGCAGATATCGTATGAGAGGCTATTAATATAGTTAAGAGCCATTAATATTGCGTATAATTCTGATGTAAAAATAGAGAAGCCTTTACCTATGTAAAAAGATTTTTGTACCTTTAAGGCAGGAATGACGAATCCAGCTCCACTATCAGCTGTATCTAAAACAGACCCGTCTGTGAAAATTTTTAGGTGATTAGGATAATATGTGGTTAAATGAGATTTGACTTCTGATACTAGAATATTTATTTCTACTGTTTTATTGAGATTTATGTAGTCTATGTCAAAGTTAGCTTTTTCAAGTTCCCAGGAAGGTATGGATGGAATAAGAGGCATTACTGGAATGTTATTTATATCAATATTGTTTTTGCTCAGGAGAACTTCTGCAAAATTTCGTGCACCTTTCGAGCTTTCTGAGGATAGTCAGTTTCCGAGGTGTATAGTAATTCATCCTTAACTGAGTTCTTTACGGCCAGAGCTCTAATAACATACTTTGTCACCGCTAATTCACGTTGATCTGTAAGCGGTAATATGTTACTTTCTTTATAACACTTCATTGTGTTTGTATGTACGGGCACACCAAGAGCCAATTTAATAGCTTTGCTGTCTGCACTCAGTAATTTTTTTAAGAGTGTATTCGAGGCAGTAATATATACCTCTTGTCCATATAGCAGTTTCGATCGAACCAAAGAAATCGCTAGGTGTAACATAGTTTGAGTGTCTTGGCTCCAGGATTGTCTGTTGACTATTTTTAAGAAGATAAGTCTTTTGTTTGCTTTTGTAATTAAATATTCGATATGATGTCTCCAATTCAACTTTCGTGTTATGTACACTCCTAGAAATTTAACGGTGGGCTTATAAGCAAATGGACTGTTGTCCAGCGATAACGTAGGGAGAGTTTTAGGGTTTTCACCATTGTTAAAAAGCATAAGTCTTTTCACTCGATAACTCCAGACCATTGTCTTTCATGTAATTACTCAGGTTATCAAGATCATATTGGTAAAGCTTTTGTACATGGGTGATTGTTCTTTTGTTTGTATTTTTTCGAAGAGTGGTATTCATCCAAATGGCAATATCATCTGCATACTGTACGACATTAGTGTTCTTCGACAAATGTTGTGGTAAATCATAAAGAAGTATACTGAACAGGATGGGGGCTATGATTGACCTCTGAGGGATCCCCATGTCTATGTCTTTAAATGAAGAGTATACAGTCCCTAATCTTACACACATTGATCTACAGGATAAAATGTCTTTAATGTAATAATACATTTTACCTGTTACACCAATGCTCTTTAATTTGTAAAGTAGTCTTGAATGCCACACAGTGTCATAAGCCTTCTTCACGTCAAAAAAGGTAGCCCAAGTGCTTTTTCTACGAGAAAATTGTTTTTTGATTTGACTTGTAAGTTTTACTAAATGATCTGTTGTACATCGCCCTTTTCTAAATCCTGCCTGATGAGGTGGAATAATATCATTTCGCTCACAATAATGGAACAAACGCTTCTGAATAATCTTTTCCATCAGTTTCCCAACGTGAGAAGTTAAAGCTATTGATCTGTAACTGTCAATGAGTGACCTTGTTTGCCTTTTCCTTAATGATGGGAATTATCACGGACTTATTCCAGAGTTTTGGAAGAGCTCCATTCAACCAACAATTTTGGGAAAATGAGTGTAATAATTCCTTCCACTTAAGAGGCAAATGAATTCGCATCTGATAAGAAATACCATCTAAACCAACAGAAGATTTATTGGATGAAAAAGACGCCAAAGATTCCATGAATTCGTCCAGTTGAATGGGAGAATTGATATAATGATTCTCCCTAGAAATTGGATCAACATAGATGTCATTTTTCTCCTGTTCTATTCTGTGTTGACCATTAGTTGACTTTAAAGTAACTGATCGGCTATGGTCTGAAAAAATATTAAGAAAGGCGTTACTTTTTTCAAGGAATTTGGAAATAAATTGTCTTTAAACTTAATTGGGTAGCTTGGCAGTGTATGACCATGTTTCATTTCTTTTGTTTTTTCCACATTTGTACATATCCTTTGATTCAGATACTTCATCATTACAGAAACTGGTCCAGTAAGACTTCTTTGCTTTGTGCTATTACTCTATTACATAAATGAATTTTAGCTTTCTTCATGTTCAAATGATGTGCAGGTGTTTTATTTTTCAGCCAGATTTTAAACGTTTCTTTTTTTTAAAGGCAACAGCCTGTTCACATTCGTTTGTCCACCACGAATTTCCACGGTATTTGCCTAGTGTCACCGACTTGCACACTGGAATAGAAGAGAAAGCTGCCTTTAAGACAGCTTCGATGAAATTAGAATAAAATACATCTATATTGTCATGTTTTATCAAATCTGTGTTGTGCGTCTGAAGGATATTACCAAACGTATCCAATCGGCGTTCTTGTATTTGAATTTCGGGATTCTGTCTTCAGTGTCAGTGCGTGTTCTGAAAGTTGTTTTATCCAAAAGTTTAATTTCAATTGGAAGATGATCACTACCCAAACTATCATCTCCTACGAGCCAAGTACAATTTGTTGCAAGCTCTGGAAAGATGAGAGACAAATCCACTGTGGTTGCTCTATGAGTAGAGACATCAGGTACCTAAGAACCATCATAGAGAGGTCAATTGAGATGAATAAGGATTTGTATTTATGCTTTGTTGACTATACCAAGGCTTTCGATCGGGTACGACATGAAGAATTGATCAACCAACTGGAGAGACTCAATGTTGATGGAAAAGATCTACGAATAATCAGGAATATGTACTGGGAACAAACAGCTGCAATGAGAATAGAAAACAATATAAGCTCTTTCCAAAACATCAAAAGAGGAGTCAGACAGGGTTGTGTTTTGTCACCAGATCTGTTTTCACTATACAGTGAAAACATCATGAGAAACCTAGAAGAAGACCCTGAATTAAAGGTTGGAGGGAAAATGATAAGCAACATTCGGTACGCAGATGACACCGTGCTAATTGCACAAAATGAAAGGGACCTACAAAACCTTGTGAATATACTAGAAATAGAAAGCAAAGGTAAGGGGTTGGAACTAAACAGCAGGAAGACTGAAGTCATGGTGATCAGTAAAAAACATGAAATCCCCTCACGCAAAATAACAGCAAATGGCACAACCTTGACACAGTCATCAGACGGCAGATGCACATCGGAAATTAGCTGGCAGAATCGGCCAAGCCAAAACAGCATTCAAGAAGATGACAAGCATTCTTACCAACAAATGCCTATCAATTAACATCAGAAAGAGAGTCCTTAAATGTTATATAGAACCAATACTGTTGTACGGATGCGAGGCGTGGACAGTCAGCAAGCAAAGCCAGAGCAAGATTGAGGCAGCCGAGATGTGGTTTCTCAGAAGAATGTTGAGAGTTCCATGGACAGCAAAGAAAACAAACGAGACAGTCTTGATGGAGGCAGACACAAGTAGATCACTCATAAGGAAGATTAGGAAAAGACAGGCAACATTTGTAGGCCATTTTATGAGGAAGGGGGATTTGGAGCACCTGGTCACAACGGGAAAGCTGGAGGGGAAGACCAAGGGAGAGAATGCTGGACGGACTTGCAGAGTGGCTGGGGATGAGGAGGGTGGGGGAGATGCTGGGGGCAACGAGAGATGTTTGGAAGTCCATGGTCGCCAACGCCATGCGGCAGGGCACCTGATGATGAATGTCTTCCTAGTTGGTGATGGTGATGCCAGACCTCATGTGGTTGACACTTGTTCTGTTACAGGTAATGTCTTCCCAGTTGGTGATGTTGATGCCAGACCTCATGTTGTTGACGCTTGTTCTGTTATATGTAATGTCTTCCCAGTTGGTGATGTTGATGCCAGACCTCATGTTGTTGACGCTTGTTCTGTTATATGTAATGTCTTCCTAGTTGGTGATGGTGATGCCAGACCTCATGTGGTTGATGCTTGTTCTGTTATATGTAATGTCTTCCTAGTTGGTGATGTTGATGCCAGACCTCATGTTGTTGATGCTTGTTCTGTTATATGTAATGTCTTCCTAGTTGGTGATGTTGATGCCAGACCTCATGTTGTTGACGCTTGTTCTGTCACAGATAATGTCTTCAAGATTTTAAAAACTTTCCACTTCCACAATGTGTCTGTCTGTCTGTCTGTCTCTGTCTGTCTATCTCTCTCTCTCTCTCTCTCTCTCTCACTCTCTCTCTCTTCCTTTTCTCTCTCTCTTTGTCCCTCTCTGTCTTTCTTTCTTTCTCCGTGTTTCTCTTCTCTGTTTTTTTCTTATCAGTGAGAAAGAATGGTTACATGGCTTGACCACTATTTAATGAAACAAAGCAGATGTAGCTTGATGATGATGATGTGGTGGTGGTAGTGGTGGTGATGATGGTGGTGGTGGTGGTGAGGTGATGATGATGATGGTAGTAGTGGTGAGATGATGGTGGTGATGATGATGGAAGTAGTAGTGGTGATGATGGTGGTGGTGATGATGATGGTGGCGGTGATGATGATGGTGGTGGTGGTGATGATGGTGGGTGATGATGATGGTGATGGTTGATGATGATGACAGCGATGTGACAGTAACAGCAGTACTGATAATGTTGGTGATGAAGATTATGGTGAGTGTGGAAGTGATGGTGAGTTGCTCCACATTTCTGTAACATTTTTGTTTTATTCTGTCTTTATATATATATATATATATATATATATATATATATATATATATATATATATATATATTTTTTTTTTTTTTTTTTTTTTTTTTTTTTTAAGATCACGCATGGCCATGATAACACATTGCCAATAAAAATGAGTGTGAGCCACGGAAGATGGCAAGGAATGACTATACATGTAAATAATCTCGTATTGATGAAAGAGTTATGTTGCACTATGTCCCGGGAAGCAGGTTCCAAACCGCTTTGTATTTCACAGAAGCTGTCTCCACGAAGACGTACATCAACACTAAATCAATGATACACACACAACAAGGAAGAGGGATGGCGGAATGGTTCAGATGTTTCGCCTGCCAGTAACTGAACTTCGAGGTTTCAGGGTTCGTTTCTCGTTGAAGCCTCGACTTTTCTCTTCAGTTTGACCGGAAAATCGGACTGAACGTTTGGTTCATCGGAAGGGGACGAAAAACGGGTCGGACCCGTGTGCTTTCTGGTCTGCGCAGGCTAAAGATTCCACGACGGTTGAAAACCGTACTATCTCACAAACATACACAAGTGTCATTATCTCACAAACATACACAAACAGCATCATCTCAAAAAGCATACACAAACAGCGTTATCTCACAAACATATACAAATAACATCATCTTACAAACATACACAGCGTTATCTGACAAACATACACAAATATCATTATCTCACAAACATATACAGACACCATTATGTCACAAACATATACAAACACCATTATCTCACAAATATACACAATAGTATTATCTCACAAACATACACAAATAGCATTATCTTACAAACATACACAAATAGCATTATCTCACAAACATATACAAACACCATTATCTCACAAACATATACAAACAACATTGTCCCACAAACATACACAAACACTCTTATCTCACAAATATGCACACATAGTATTATCGCACAAACATACACAAATAGCATTATCACACAAACATACAGAAATAGTATTATCTCACACACACACACAAACAGCATTATCTTACAATCATACACAAAAAGCATTATCTCACAAACATACACAAATAGCGATATCTTACAAACAGCATTATCTCACATACATACACAAACAGCATTATCTTACAAAAAGCATATCTCACAAACATACACAAACAGCATCATCTCACAAACATACACACAAACAGCATTATCTCACAAACATACACACAAACAGCATCATCTCACAAACATACACAAACAGCATCATCTCACAAACATACACAAACAGCATCATCTCACAAACATACACAAACAGCATCATCTCACAAACATACACAAACAGCATTAATCTCACAAACATACACAAACAGCAATCATCTCACAAATACACACAAACAGCATCATCTCATAAACATAACACAAACAGCATTATCTCACAAACATACACAAACAGCATCATCTCACAAATACACACAAACAGCATCATCTCACAAACATACACAAATAGCGTTATCTCACAAACATACACAAACAGCATTATCTCACAAATACACACAAACAGCATCATCTCACAAACATACACAAACAGCATCATCTCACAAACATACACAAACAGCATTATCTCACAAACATACACACAAACAGCATGCATCTCACAAACATACACAAACAGCATCATCTCACAAACATACACAAACAGCATCATCTCACAAACATACACAAACATATTGTCCCACAAACATACACAAACAGCATTATCTCACAAACATACACAAATATCATTATCTCACAAACATACAGAAAAGCATTATTTCACAAACATACACATAAAGCATTATCTCACAAACATACACAAACAGCATCATCTCACAAACATACACAAACAGCATTACTCACAAAACTATCACAAACAGCATTACCTCACAAACATACACAAACAGCATTACCTCACAAACACACACAAATAGCGTTATCTCACAAACAGATACACATAAAGCATTATCTCACAAACATACACAAACAGCATCATCTCACAAACATACACAAACAGCATCATCTCACAAACACACACAAACAGCATCATCTCACAAACATACACAAACAGCATTACCTCA
>JAPXFY010000028.1:23283770-23318770 GCA_030674185.1 Monoplex corrugatus
GTGGACAGGGTGTGTGAGTCAAAGGGTTAATTAAGTATTTTGCTTTGCTTGCATGGTTGACAAAACAGGATGCTGGTGGACAGGGTGTGTGAGTCAAAGGGTTAATTAAGTATTTTGCTTTGCTTGCATGGTTGACAAAACAGGATGCTGGTGGACAGGGTGTGTGAGTCAAAGGGTTAAAGCACTGCCCATCGTGCCAGTTATTCCGCCCATTTACACAGAGAGACAGAGAGAGAGAGAGAGAAAGAGAGACAGAGAGAGAGACACACACACACAGAGACAAAGAGAAAGAGAGACAGAGAGAAAGAGAGAGACAAAGATAGGCAGAGATAAGGAGAGACAGAGAGAGAGAGAGAGACAGAGAGACAGAGAGACAGAGAGACAGAGATAGGCACAGACAGAGAGACACAGACAGACAGAGACAGAGAGAGACAGAGGAGAGCAGAAAAGCCGGAAAGGGTAGACTGGCGGTGTTCCTCCCCCCCCCCCCCCCCACAAAACAACAACAACAAAAATGACAACAACAATTCCATCATCATTATTATCATTGTTTAGCACGGTAACGAGGGAGTTTGTTGTGAACACGCTAAGCATAAGGGAGACAATTGCTTTGCGTTCATAATAATCCTCATCGTGTGAGATGCCTTCTATCTTCCATCAATCAAGTCTCTTCTCCTCCCCTCCCTCCCCCCCCCCCCCCCCCCGCTTAAAAGAGGGAAGAGAAGAGGGTTAAATATGGATTTGTATGTGTGAGAAAGAGAGAGACAAACAGACAGAGACAGAGACAAAGAGAGAGACAAACAGACAGAGACAGAGACAAAGAGAGAGACAAACAGACAGAGACAGAGACAAAGAGAGAGACAAACAGACAGACAGAAAGAGAGAGAGAGAGACAAACAGACAGAGACAGAGACAAAGAGAGAGACAAACAGACAGAGACAGAGACAAAGAGAGAGACAAACAGACAGAGAGAGAGAGACAGACAGACAGACAGACAGAGAGAGATTGAAACAGAGAGAGCCGGAAACAGAGAGATAGAGACAGACAGAAAGATGACAAAATGTACGCAGATTGTCTGTGTACGTATACATGGATGCGCGCACGCATGTGTGTGTGTATATTATGATAAAAATGCCTATTAAGAGGAAGAGAGAGACGAGAGAATACGTGCGTATGTATGTATGTATTGCGTGCGTGTATACATGAATGTATGCATGTGTGTGTTCGTGCATGTGTATTTAATGTTCATACGTTCTGAGAGCGAGAGAGAGAGAGAGAGAGTATGCGCCGAGTATTTATAGACTGAGAGGATAAGGGATAGATAGCAATGTGCGCGTACGTGTGTGTGTGTGTGTGTGTCTGTGTGTGTGTGTGTGTGTGTGTGTGTGTGTGTGTGTGTGTGTGTGTGTGTGTGTGTGTGTGTGTGTGTGTGTGTGTGTGTGTGTGTGTGTCAGTCAACAGATCCTTCATTTGCTGACCTCATCTAATTTTAACGAAGAAACATAATAATCAGTACTTGACTATCAACAAGCTTAATCGGTCGGTGCATTAAAGCCTCAGTCAATGAATGCATAAAAAATCATTCCATTCTTCGATCTACTGTTCACGCATTAAGCCGAGAGAGAGAGAGAGAGAGAGAGAGAGAGAGAGAGAGAGAGAGAGAGAGAGAGAGAGAGAGAGAGGAGAGAGAGAGAGAGAGAGAGGAGAGAAACTGGGGGAAAGAAGTAGTTGTAGAATTCATTGTCGGGAAAGTAGAAGGGTTTTTAAATTGGATTTAAAAGCAGAAAGGGTAGTCTTAGGCGAAGGCAATGCAAAAGTCTATTCCAGCAAAAGAACGCTGGTCAACACTTGAAAGTTTAAATCTAGGGACCTGAAGGGAAAGAGTGTCTGAAGCTGAGCGCAAGGTGCGTGTTGGTGTATAGATACTGATGTTGTCGCAAAGATTATACAAGGTATCCAGGTTATATTCAGTTCTTTTTAAGACAGGCAACCAGTGAAGAGAGCGAAGGAGAGGACTGAAATGATCAAACTTTTTCTTTCTGAGAACAAGACGAGCAGCTGTGTTTCGTATACATTGCAGACACAGGAGAGAAGAAGCTGGTAGTCCAGTAAGAAGAGCATTACAGTAATCAAGACGAGACAAAATGAGAAATATCACGAGCTTAGATGCAACCTCAACTGAAAAGTAGATAAAGTAGAAGATATCCTCTTGATATAGCAAGGTGTACTAAATGCATGAAATACCGGTCAACTTACTACATTGCCAAAGCAAGACTATGGAAATAAGCATACATGTGATTTTTTCTTTTTTTTTCTTTTTTTTTTTACATACGAGCTGTATAACGTCAGTTGCATGCAGTCCACAGAACACCTTTTTAAGGTGCTTCTACATGTCTTGATTATGAAACGTTATTGTTACAAAATCAGTTTGGAACATTTAACCAGGTGTCACAAGTAAGGAAAATACTAGCTGAACATGGTTCTGGTATTGTCTGGTAGAACCAAGACGTTGGTTTAGAAACGCTTGTTGTTACTGAACATGTAGGCCTACACAGCTTCGGTGCTCATTTAGACAAAACTGGCACTCATATGGAAAACGATGAAAAATACGTCAAATGACATAACTCTTAGGAATTATCTCCCATGTATTGTAGAACTTCTCAAATCTAACACAGTTCGCGCTACCCATTCATGAAAGCTAGCATAGAAGCAGCTGTAAGCTCAGAACACTCTTCAAAAAAGGAGCGTCCAATCTTGAACATAAGACCAATATATTGTATGTAGTTCTCTCTCATAGTTGTGTGTAGGGTAGTTGCAGAGTATCTGAAGCTGAGCGCAAGGTGCGTGTAGGCATATAAATGTTGATGTTGTCACAAAGATATGATGGAGCAGACTGATGAATAGATTGCAACACAAGGTATACAACTTATACTCAATTCTTTTTGAGACAGGCAACCAGTGAAGAGAGCGAAGGAGAGGAGTGATATGATCAAACCTTTTTACTTTTGAGGACAAGAGGAGCAGCTATGTTTTGTATGCGTTGCAGACACAGGAGAGAAGAAGCTGGTAGTCCAGTAAGGAGAGCATTACAGTAATCAAGACGAGACAAAATGACAGATGGCATAAGGTTAGATGCAGCCTCATCGATCATATTGAAGCCATCCAGCGTCCAGCAGCGCATTACGTCATGCAATAATAATAATAATGATGTAATAATAATGATAGTCGTATTAGTAGTAGTAGTAATAAGATAATAATAATAACAATAATAATAATGATAATAATAATAATAATATGATAACAATAGTAGTCATACTACTACTACTACTACTACTACTAATAATAATAATAATAAACGAACCCCCAGAGCATCTACTATGATCCAAGAACTAAAGCAGACCTCTTTCGAAGACGTGAAGAAAGACAGCCCGCTTGGCCATGGTCTACAAACTATACAGTAACATCATTGATACTGTAGACATCAGACACAAGCTCAAACTACCACCACCACGCCAGTGACCAGGACACAAACAGCATACGTTCTCAGGGCCACACTGCAGAACCCAATACCAGCAATTTTCTGTCTTGCTGAGAACACAATAATAATAATAATAGTAATAATGATAATAATAATACAATAATAATAATAATAATGATAATAATAATAATATGATAATAATAATGATGATGATGATGATGATGATGATGATGATGATGATGATGATGATGATGATGATACGACACCAAATTTTGATAAAATACATCAAATCAAAGCAAGCATTTTATCATTCAGCAAAGCATTCACTCGAAATGGCAAAATGTCGAGGGTACAAAACACAAACTGACCAGAAGGGGGAGGGCAGTAGGACAAAAGGGAGAGGGGGCATATAGAGGAGGGAAATCATTGCTGGACAAAAGGTATGTCTTAGTTAACCCTTTGACTCCCAAACCCTATCCATTAACTGCAAAAATTTACCCTTTCATTCCCTTACACACCAGCCTCCAGCAGAAAGCTTGGTGGATAGGGTGAGGGAGTCAAAGGATTGTGTGTAGGGTAGTTGCAGAGTATCTGAAGCTGAGCGCAAGGTACGTGTTGGCATATAAATGTTGATGTTGTCACAAAGATATGATGGAGCAGACTGATGACTGTCTGCCAACAATCTCCTCAATCCTTTCCAGTCAGCCTACCGCCAGTGCCATAGCACTGAAACTGCCCTGCTACACATTCTCAACAATCTCCTCCTAGCAACTGATACTGGCAAAGTCTCTCTCCTCACACTCCTTGATCTGTCTGCAGCCTTTGATACCATTGATCATAGTATTCTCCTTTCTAGACTTCATCATACTTTTGGCATCTCTGACATTGCTCTGTCCTGGTTCACTTCATATCTATCAAACAGAAAACAAACTGTTCTCATCAATGGCACTTACTCTCAACCTGCATACCTGACCTGTGGTGTTCCACAAAGAACTGTCCTTGGCCCTGTTCTTTTCACTCTTTACACCTCCCCCCTGTCCACCATCATCAACTCCCACTCTATAAAACACCACTTCTATGCTGATGACACCCAACTTCAAGACAGTGACTCACCTGACAATATACAGCGCCTCTTGACTCGCACCACTGAGTGTTACTCGGACATTAAGAACTGGATGGCATACAATAAACTTCAGCTTAAAGACGACAAGACAGAAGCTATCCTCATTGGCACCCGTCAGAAACTTTCCCAGCTGCCTCCTCTTTCTCTCCCATTATGTAACACATTAGTCCCAATTTCTGATTCAGCTAAAAACCTTGGTGTCTACATTGACTCTACCCTCTCCATGAACAACTTTGTTTCTCAAACTGCCAGATCTTGCTAATATCACCTCCATCGTATAAGCCTGATCAGGAAGTATCTCTCTGTTGAAACAACTGCAAAACTTGTTCTCTCCTTCATAATGTCTCGCATTGACTATTGCAATTCACTCCTGTCTGGTCTTCCTGCCTCCACCATTCACATCCTACAGCGCATTCAAAACAATGCTGCACGCCTTGTACTCAAAAAGAAAAAAGCTGACCACATATCTTCTCTCCTGGCACTTCACTGGCTCCCTGTATCAAAGCGCATACAGTACAAACTAGACACCATGTGCTACAAACGCCTCAATAACGCGGCCCCTGATTACCTGTCAAGCCTACTTGAGATCTATGTTCCCTCACGTACCCTCCGCTCTGCCTCCGATCCTCTGACTTTTCGCTTTCCACGCACTAAGCTCAATACCTACGGTCCACGAGCCTTCTCTGTTTCTGGTCCACTCTCCTGGAACAAACTTCCTCTCTCAGTCCGTCAGCAACTACTTTTGTCTCCTTCAAGTCCGCTCTCAAAACTCACCTTTTCTCCTCTGCATAAAATTCTGACCACACTCAATCCCCTCTGCAGCCTGTCTCCACTCGGAGGGGAATCACATTGTAATATATAATTGTATATAATATGCTCTCTATAATTTTCCATTGCTTTTATTCTTTCTCCCCATCTGTGGCCGTGTGCGTGTGTGTGTGTGTGTGTGTGTGTGTGTGTGTGTGTGTGTGTGTGTGTGTGTGTGTGTGTGCGTGGGTGTGTGTGTGTGTGTGCGTGCGTGCGTGTGTGTGCGTGCGTGCGTGTGTGTACAGTTCAGCGCTTACATTTGATTTTATCAAGATTTTGCGCTATATAAATATTGTAATTATTATTATTATTATTAAGCTTTTGATTTGTTAGCGTGATTGACAATGGGGTTGTAGGACGCTGATAGACAGGTTGCGGGAGTCAAAAGGTTAAACTTGAAGCAAGGCAGAGTATGTGACTGTCACATAGACACGGGAAACTCGTTCCAGTTGTATGGACCAGACACAGAAAAAGAACAGCGACTGGCCGTAGAACATCTGTACTAAAGACTTTCTAAACAAGTAGTATCTAAAGCAGAACGAAGAGGTCAGGTAGGGGTGATCACAACGATAAGTAGGTGCAGTAGCACTGATACACTTGTAAGATCATGTGTTGATAATGTATTGATTTTCATGTGAAATCCTTCGAGAAACAGGTAACTGGTGGAGAATATGAAGCAAGGGGATCATATGATCATGCCTCCTTTTACGAAGGGTAAGACGGGTCGCAGAATTCTGAGTACACTGGAGGAATGTAATAGAAGAAGCAGACAAGCCAGAGAGCTGAGAGTTACAGTAATCAATACGAGACAAAATAAGAGAAGTTGCGAGTTTAGATGCTGCTGAAGTTGAAAGATAATGATGAACAAAATTGAAACTTCGTGACTGACAGTAACACGACTGACAGTTTGGGTGATGAATTTCTGCATGGAGAGTTGAGAACCGAGAACAACGCCAAGCTTCTTGACGGAATCAGAAAGTACAATAGTGATGTCCCTAGTTGGATAGAACAAACTTTTTACAATGAACAGCATATATTTAGTGCCAGTGAGCATTGCTTCAGTCTACTTCCATTTAATTGTAGCTTACTCTGTATCATCCAGTTCTGGATCTAAAATGAAAAGGTCAGAACTTTGGAAAAAAAAGAGCTGAAAGATTTTCAGGAGATGCACTGTTGTAGACCTGGGAGTCATCAGCCTAAAAAGATATTTGATGCAATGCTGACTGATGACATTTGCAAGTGGTGAAGTGTAGAATGTGAAAAGGACTGACCCGGCCGGGTACAGAGCCTTGTGGGATCTCATATGCAAGTTAAACCGGCTTGGACGTAGACTCATGAAAATCAATACATTATCAATACATGATCTTACAAGTGTATCAGTGGTACTGCACCTACTTATCTTTGTGATCACCCCTACCTGACCTCTTCGTTCTGCTTTAGATACTACTTGTTTAGAAAGTCTTTAGTACAGATGTTCTACGGTCAGTCGCTGTTCTTTTTCTGTGTCTGGTCCATACAACTGGAACGAGTTTCCCGTGTCTATGTGACAGTCACACACTCTGCCTTGCTTCAAGTTTAATTTGAATACATACCTTTTTTGTCCAGCAATGATTTCCCTCCTCTATAATTATGCCCCCTCCCCCGCTTGTCCTACTGCCCTCCCCCTTCTGGTCAGTTTGTGTTTTGTACCCTCGACTTTTAGTCATTGCCAGTGAATGCTTTGCTGAATGATGAAAGTTCGTGCATTGATGTGATGTATATATCAATGATTTGGTGACGTATAAATGTCATTGTATTTACTGTTATTATCATGTTCTCCTCAGGAGAGAAAATTGCTGGTATTGGGTTCTGCAGTGTGGCCCTGAGAACGTATGCTGCTTGTGTCCTTGTCATTGGCGTGGTGGTGGTAGTCTGAGCTTGTGATTGATGGCTACAGTATCAATGATGTTACTGTATAGTTTGTAGAGCATGGCCAAGCGAGCTGTCTTTCTTCAGGTCTTCGAAAGTTGTCTGCTTTAGTTCTTGGATCATAGTGGAGGTGCTGGAGGGGTATTATTTTTATTTTTTTAAAATTTTTATTGTTGCATGACGAAATGCGCTGCTGGACGTTGGATGGACTCAATATGATTGATGTGGTATTGCGTATGCCGGTCACACACAGTCCTTGCATACCCGAGGATGGGTCGAATGTAGCCGAACTCCTTTATCTTCTCTTGAGGAAGACTGGAGTGTTGTTTATTTTTGAGCACGCGCTGTTGATGTGTTCACTCCAGATTAAGTCTCGCTGACGGTATGAACAGAACAAGATTGAGGCAGTTGAAATGTGGTTTCTAAGAAGATGTTAAAGAGTTCCATGAACAGCAAAGAAAACAAACGAGAAAGTCTTGAAGTAGAACCAGACACAAAAAGAACATTTAAGAAGAAGATTAGGAAAAGACAAGCAACATTTATAGGATATTTTACGAGGCAAGAGAAATTAGAGTACATAGTCACAACAATAAAGCTGGAGGGAAAACGAGCACCAAGTAGACACAGGGAGAAAATGTTGGTTGGACTTGCGCAGTGGATGAAGAAGAGACAGTAGGAGATGTACTTGCAGTGACAAAGAATATATTCATAAGGAGAGCTATGATCACCAATGCCATGCAGCAGGCCACATGATGATGGTGGCATCCAAGTACTTGGCTCTGCTGATCATCTCTAGATGGCCATGTAGTTTGTGCTGGTGCTAAAGAGGGTTTCTGCTTCAGTTGCCAAAGGTCCAAATAAATGATTCAATACTTGGACTGCTCTATTGTGTTTGTATTGGTATCTGTCTTCGTTTCTATTTATAACATGTCACCACGGCGCTATGCCACCCCCATTTTCTTCTTTTTTTCTGTATGCGTCTATATCTGTTTCATCTTTGAACGTAATTTTTGCAACAATTTTTTTTCCAAGGATAACTCCTTTGTTGTCATGGGATTTTTAACGTGCGCTGAGCACATGCTGCACATGAGACCTCGTTTTATCATCTGAAAGATTGGCACCTAGACCAGTGCTTAAGATCTTGTGGAGTCGGGGTAGGGGGTGGGGGTGGGGGGTAGAGGAGAAAAATCCCTGTGATTCAGAGCAGGATTTCTTGGGTTTGAGGCAGGTGTGTTAACGACTAAGCCACACACTGCATTTACTCACTGCCCGTCATATTATAGATGTGTTCGGACAGTAACGAAGATTCTCCACTTCTGTCTGTTTTTGGCAAGCCTCTTTATAACACCCAAAGTGTGTTTCAGGGCCTTGTGGTCTCCTTCCCAGGAAGACCCAGGGAGAAAATGTTGGATGGACTTGCGCAGCAGATGAAGACAGACAGGGTGTGAGAAGTACTTGCAGCGACAAAGGATAGATTCATAAGGAAAGCCATGATCGCCAACGCCATGCGGCAAGGCACATGATGATGATGAAGATCTCCTTCTGTTGTTCGTTGCCAGGTATCCTCAGGTCTTCCTCACTGACATCTTGTTTCTGCATGGTGTCAAGTGAAAGGAAACCAGGTGACGTTGTCCTGCTCTCTTCAGTTGATGTGTCCATCCCGTCTGTCACAATACCACCACTGCTCCCTACTGTCTAGGGATATGAGGTGCAGAGAGTGCACTGAATTATTATGTGTATACTAGTGTTTTGTAAACAAAGAACAAGATTGGGGCAACTAAAATGTGGTTTCTAAGAAGAATGTTGAGAGCTCCATGGACAGCAAAGAAAAACGAGACAGTCTTGAAGGAGGCAGATACAAAAAGAACATTAATAAAGAATACTAGGAAAAGACAAGCAACACAGGACATTTTATGAGGCAAGAGAAATTAGAGCACCTAGTCACAACAGGAAAGCTGGAGGGAAAGAGAGCACCAGGTAGACCCAGGGATCGAATATTGGACGGACTTGCAGAGTGGCTGAAGACAGAGAGGATGGGAGATGTACTTGCAGCGACAAGGGATAGATTCATATGGAGGGCCATGATCACCAACCTCATGCAGCAGGGCACATGATGATGATGATGATGATGATGTGATGATGACGATGATGATGATGATGAGGGATGGGAGTGGGGGCGGGAGGGGTCTGGTCTACGTCATTTCACCACGATATAAAATGTTGCCTAGTTTGTTCTATCCTTTAAAATTCAAAGGTTCCAGGAAAACTATGCTCTCTCTTTCTCTCTCTTTGTGTTTGTGTCTCTCTCTGTCTCTCTTTCTCTGTATCTCTCTGTCTCTCTGTCCTGTGTCTCTGTCTCTCTCACTGTGTCTCTCTCTGTCTCTCTCTGTCTATCACTCTGTCTCTGTCTATCTGTCTGTCTGTATGTATGTATGTCTCTCTCTCTCTCTGTCTTGATACAATTTGTTCTTTGTTGTCTAGTGTTTGACGATCTTCGATCAAGGTTTATCCTGCAAAAATGCTACAGAAATCGAAACATGTCTGAACAATGTTTAAGCTCAGTTCGCTATGGCTCGGTTAAGAATTTCGGCTTGTTTCTGCTCAGAGCGTTTACAACAAAGGAAATTGCGACCTCCTACTATGAATTTTGTTATTTTATTGTTAACTGTTCGGCGTGTTCTCTGTCATTGTCATTTGTCATGTAACGCATTTTAACACACTCACTGAACCCCTCCCCCACCTCCCCCACACACAGACATATGCTTACAAACCCTTGCGCGCGGGTACACACAAACACACAGACACACGTACACACACACACACACACACACACACACACACACACCCGCACACACATACACACACACGCGCACGCGCGCGCACACACAAACACAAACATAAATACACACACACGCATGCACACACACACACACACACACACACACACACACACACACACACACACACACACACACACACACACACACAGTCACGTACGCATTTATTTGCTCAGGAATAATCCGGCCTGTTCACTAATCTTTCCTGGTTTTCTTTTGTTTTTTCTACGGCAAGTACGCCTATATGCTCACGTATGCACGCACGCATACACATACAAAGAATCATACGAACTCACAGACAGACAGACAGACAGACAGGTAGGCAGACAGACAGACAGACAGACAGACAGGTACACCTCAACATCAAGTGATCCGATCCTGTTCATTGTGCTGCCCAAGTAGCAGAATGTGTCTACAATCTTGATGCCCTAAGTGCTGACCACTATGGGGAGGTGGTGAAGCGCCACAAGTCTGAGATGATGTCGTCTCAATCATAGTGTCTTGCTATGCTGCTGAAGCTGATTATAAGGCCGAACCATTTGCAGGCCACAAAAAAATTGGTCAACTTGATGCACTGGTTGTCCTCGTGTGAGTGTGCAGTCTCTATAGAAAGAAATGATCACAGGACAGCTTTTAGAACTTTGGTTTTGGCTTGGAGTCTCCTCAGGTTGAATAATTTTCCGTATGAGAGGAGCTGGATGTTCACCACCTGTCAATGTCTCTGAATGCATCAATCAGCATTGCTACAAACAGAACGGAGACGAGTGTGGGGTGTGGAACGCATCCCAGTTTCATTCTGTTTTATAGCGGCGAGGGTTCAAATGCCTCTACATTCTCTTGTACTCTGGCCAGCACTTTCATAATATCTCTCGGAGGCCTTTCCGGTTCATGGTGTCAAATGCTTTGGTGAGATCTAGAGACACCATGTGGCTCTCCTGGCTTTGTCCTTGACACTTCCCCTGAAGCTGGCAGCATATGGCAGACAGCATATCTATCACTCGTGCCTTTTCCATTGCAACGTCGTTGTTTCGGATTGTCTGTATGCCTGACCAACACAAGGAATTTTTAAAGTGTGAAGGGGGTATGCAATTGTGTCCCAACTATTCTGCCTACTGTCGCTCATAGTTCCACAGGTGGAGGGGAGAAGAGTGGCAGAATGGTTCAGACGTTCGCTTGCCAAATAACTAAACTCGAGATTCCGGGGTTCGCTCTCCGTAGAGGCCACGGATTTTCTCCTCAGTTTGACCGGAAAATCGAAATGAACGTCTAGTCCTTCGGAAGGGGACGAAAAACGAGTCGGACCCGTGTGCCTTCTGGCGGTGCACGTTAAAGATCCCACGGCAGTTGAATATCGTGAAGAGCAGGGCAATGCCCGGCTGCCTTGGTAAAAAACATTGGAGAGATAGGGTGATTTTCCAGGTCCCACCCCTTGAAGACCAATTAGTCCTCTTGCCTTTCTGAAGTCTTGGTTAAAAAAAATGTAAATATGAACATGAATCTGAAGGGAGGGAGAGGGAATGGGCGCCACCCTCGTGGTGCTGGCCACGGGAAAAGTCGAGATCTCTGCCACCTCACTCCCCCACGATTCCAGGGTTATGACAACATCTAGGTAGGACCTCAGGACCTGGCCAGCTCATGGGTTTATATGCAGGCTTAAGGCTTGTGCCGTGATCATTCTGGATCTTTTCCGTCACATGGCACCTGTGATGTCAGTGCATATAGAATTCATTCCGAGCGCAGAGACGTCATCTTGAGAAACTAAAACTGAAATTCCACAGGTGCAGTGACTGCCACGTTTAGAATGGCCTCTGTAGGCTCTGCTTTGTGATCCGTTTCCTGGTCTCTTACGCATACATACACAAATGCACACAGATATACGTACACAGATATACAAGTACACATGTACATACACACATACTTAACAATACATATACACAACTTGTGTTTATCATCCACCAGTAACTTAACAAATAATACTGAATCAAAAATGTTCTAGACTGAATACAGCAAAAGGCTAGAATGATTACGACAGTAGTAGTTGCACTGAAAAAGGACAAACATATCCACATATTCATTTTCATACGCAACCATTTTAAGTTGAAGCATGTGTACATATATCTTTACACAACCAGTGTGAAACCCTCCTGTATTTACATATCTTACAGAGAAACGTCCCTTAATATTTGTGCTTTTTCAGCCTTTTCTTTGGAAAACACAGTTTCCATATGCAATACAGTCCTACACAGCCATCGTTTGTGTTAGAGCAAAATCTTCGGCAGACGTGTTGATCAGTTTTACATAGTTTGGTTTGCATCTCAATATGTGTGGTGCCTCACTTGTACATTTTCATGTTTTCTCCTCTATCGTCATATGTCTAGGGTATTTTCATGGTGATATCAGACTGTTAGCTAAATAGAGTTGGCAGAGTGAGCGCGTATGTATGCATTTTTTCAAAGAAAGATTTACAGATACACAATGTAGCCAAGACTAGTCAAATGATACACTGATATAAATACTAAGATACAGAACCCATACGCTAAGTAGGACCCCAGCACCTGGCCAGCTCAGGGGTTTATGTACAAGCCTAAGGCTTGGGCCATGATCATTTCGGATCTTGTCCATCACATGGCACCTGTGACATCAGTGCATATTAGTGCGGAGACATCATCTTGAGAAAATGAAATCAAAACTGAAATTGATATACATGCGTTTGTGAGACGGAAACAATAAAGAGAAGCCTGTCTAAACTTGTCTCGTTACTCCCAACACGATGGTAATCCATGTGAATTGTCACAGTGCCACAAAATCAATGTAACCAACTGTACGTGTTTTCAGTCAAACAAGAAAGAAAGTACCACAAAACTAGCATTTCTGCATGCACAATCTATTCTGTATAATTGAAAAAAAAAATTCCTGGAAAAAACAAACAAACAAACGTTTGACATTCACTGGCAGCTTGTGTGAAATACCAGTAATGAGTTGGATTTCGTTCAGCTGAGTTACCATTGCAGCGTGTCACCATGTTGTCCACAATTCTGTTAGTGGTACATGTCCTTCAGGATCGCTTTCTTCCTCATCTTCCTTTTCATCGTGGTCACCTAAAGCAATATCAACATATGATCCCCCGTCTTTGTCTCTCTGAAACTGGTTATTTATACTAAAATGACTTCTAATTCTTCTGTTTGTTTTCCTTCCACTCATGGCTTTCCCGTCCTTTCATTTCTAAGCTTCAGTTTCAGTTTCAGTTTCTCAAGACGACGTCTCCAGGTGCCGTCAGTATGGTGATCAGGACAACCTTACAACAGTATCGGTTCTATACAACATTCAAGAACTTACTTCCTGATGTTACTTGATAGGAATTTGTTGGTAAGAACGCTTTAAATCTTCTTGAATGCTGTTTTGGCTTAGCCGAATCTGCTGGCTATTTCTGATGTGCATCTGCCGTCTGGTGAGATGACCGTTCCCAGATATTTAAACTTATCAACCTGTCTCAAAGAAAGTTGTGTCATTTGCTGTTATTTTGCATGAGCCATGGGAGGATTTCTTGTTTTTTACTGATTACCATGACTTCAGTCTTCTTGCTATTTAGCTCCAGCCCGTTATTTTTGCGTTCTATTTCTATTATATTCACAAGGTTTTGTAGGTCTTTTTCATTTTCTGCAATTAGCACAGTGTCATCTACGTAACGAACACTTTATATCAACCAAGAGAATTAGTTATGTGAGGCAGAGTGTTGATTTTGATTTACTGTTGATGAAACTATATAGGGGTAGGGGAACAGGATCATCTCTATGGAACACGGGGTCTGGCTTTTGTCAGCGCCGGTATATTCCATCTTCCTACATGTTTGTGAGGCATGGATCCTCACAGCGGATTTGGAGAGTCAGATCCGGGCCGTGGAGGTGATGTGTTGTTTCAGGATGCGTTGGTCGTGTTACCATTGAACACATGCGCCAGGCCATCAGACAGCATACTGGACCATATAAAGATCTGCTGACATCAGTGAAGAAATGAAAACTACAGAATCTGGTGGCCTTGCTGGATCGGTTCTCCAGAGAACTGTTGGGGGAGGGTGAGAGTGAAGACGGGAGGACAAGGGGGACGCACAGGAGACAATTTTCGGAGACCCAGGCTTTGGCACGTAGCGGGCATCATCATCATCATCAGATGCCCTGCCGCATGGCGTTGGCGATCATGGACTTCCATCTGTCTCTATCTCTCGTTGTCCCTAGGATCTCTCCCACCTCCCTCGTCCCCAGCCACTCTGCAAGTTCGTCCAGCATTTTCTCCCTGGGTCTACCCGGTGCTCTCTTTCCCTCAAGCTTTCCCGTTGTGACCAGGTGCTCCAAATCCCCTTTCCTCAAAAAATGGCCAATAGATGTTGCCTGTCTTTTCCTAATCTTCCTTATGAGTGAACTATTTGTGTCTGCCTCCATCAAGACTGTCTCATTTGTTTTCTTTGCTGTCCATGGAACTCTCAACATTCTTCTTAGAAACCACATCTCGGCTGCCTCAATCTTGTTCTGGCTTTGTTTGTTGACTGTCCACGCCTCAACAGTATTGGTTCTATATAACATTCATGAACCCTCTTCCTGATGTTTATTGATAGGCATTTGTTGGTAAGAATGCTTGTCATCTTCCAGAATGCTGTTTTAGCTTGGCCGATTCTGCCGGCTATTTCTGATGTGCATCTACCGTCTGATCGTTCCCAGGTATTTGAATTTATAAACCTGTGTCAAGGTTGTGCCATTTGCTGTTATTTTGCGTGAGGGGATTTCATGTTTTTTACTGATCACCATGACTTCAGTCTTCCTGCTGTTTAGTTCCAGCCCCTTACCTTTGCTCTCTCTTTCTAGTATATTCACAATGTTTTGTAGGTCCCTTTCACTTTCTGCAATTAACACGGTGTCATCTGCGTATCGAATGCTGTTTATCATTTTCCCTCCAACCTTTCATCCAGGGTCTTCTTCTAGGTTTCTCATGTTTTCGCCGTAAAGTGAAAACAGATCTGGTGACAAAACACAACCCTGTCTGACTCCTCTTTTGATGTTTTGGAAAGAGCTTACATTGTTTTCTATTCTCATTGCAGCTGTTTGTTCCCAGTACATATTCCTGATTATTTGTAGATCTTTTCCATCAACATTGAGTCTCTCCAGTTGGTTGATCAATTCTTCATGTCTTACCCGATCGAAAGCCTTGGTGTAGTCAACACAACATAAATACAAATCCTTATTTATCTCATTTGACCTCTCTATGATGGTTCTTAGGATGTATATGGCATTAACAGTTCCCTTCCGTTCCACAAATCTACACTGTTCTTCTGCTATTTCTCTTTTGATTCTATTCCCTGTCCTCATCATGATTATTCTTAACAGGATTTTTGTTACATGACTCATCAAACTGATTGTGCGATGGAGTTCGCATTCTATAGCCCCTGTCTTCTTTGGAAGTGCAATGAAAATTGATTTTGACATATCTTTTGGGATTTTTCCAGTGTCGTAAATTTCATTTAGGAGGACTGTTATTTTTTCTATGCCAAATTCCTCCAGGGCTTCAATCATCTCTGTAGTAATGTTGTCTGGTCCTGGGGCTTTTCCTGGTTTCATCTTTTTCAATGCCGCTCTAACTTCAAAGTTCTTGTTTATAATGTGTTCTTCGTTTCTGTCATCCTCAAAAAGGTCTTTAATGTACTGTCCCCATCTATCTAATATTTTGTCCTTTTCCGTGATGAGCATGGTATCTTTCGATTTTAAGCAACCAGTTGATGTGCATGTATTTTTCCTGTGGACGATTTCTTCAATTCGTCTGTACATACCCTGGGGATTCGTTTTGTGTCGGTCTTCCATTTCTTTGCACTTTGTTTTCAGCCAAACTTCCTTAGCTTCATTGCACCTATTCCTGATATCCTTGTTTATCTTCCTGTAGAACTCCTCATTTCTCTTTGCCTTCCTCCTTTCCCCCATCAATCCCAAAATTTCATTTGTCATAAAGCTCTTTTTTCTTTTCTATTTGCCCTAGGGATTTCCTCACAAGCTTCATTTATCGAATTCCTCAACGTTGTCCATTGTTCCTCACTGTCACGAGCGTCTTCCAGAGCACTGAATTTGTTTTAAATTTTTTATGTATCACTTCGTCTGTCTTTATGAGTCCAAGGTTTAATTTGATGTTGTTTTTGGTCTGTTTCCTTTTCCTCAATTTCAGTCTAAGTCTTCCCACTACAGAATTGTGGTCACTGTTGCAGTCTGCGCCTGGTAGTGTTTTTGCTGACAGTAAAGAATTTCTAAATCTTTTGTTGATCAGGATGTAGTCAATCTGATTTTTGGTATTATCTTCTGGAGGAATTGGGTGAAGAATTCTGCAGTGTGGCACTCCATATTCTTTACGGAGTCATGGGAGAAGATTAAGATTGATGAAATTTTGCAAAGAATTGTTTCCAAAACTGTTTTATTGAAGGAAATTTAACAAACACAAGACCTGAAGAGAAAGATTTCATGTTTGTTCGTTTGTGATCTTACGTCTACGCTTGACAAAGGCCAGCTGGGCCGAAAATTTGCGTCTGATTTGTCTGGTTGTATTAAATACGCGTTCTGATTCTTTTTTCTTGTTCTTTTTTTCTGGTTCCTGTTTGCTAGAACGCGGGCAGTCACATCTGTTTTGGGTTTCTAGAGGCGATTATGCAAATGGTGTCATGACTAGATTTGTCCACAAGTTTTAGTCTGAGGCCATCAAGCATTACACACAAAGACTTTAGGGCAAACATGTACCAAACTATATCGCAGGCTTTACCTCAACAGATGGTATATACTACGTACAGACCAAAATGAAAGTATCAAAACACATATAATGGAATGGAATCACTATGGTCTTATGGTCACTTTCTATAAATTCTCTTAATGTTTTCTTTCTGTCTATCTTTCTTCTATGACTATCAATCAGACAACAAGCTTTCGCAAATCTGCACAAACTTAAACAGTTCCTGTGAAACGCAGGAAGAAGACAATTTCATGTAGGCTACACAGTGGATCACGTTTTAAAACATGAAGGAGAACCATGGCGAACACCATGCGATGAGCAACTTAGTATCATACATCACCTGGGACTTGTACGATGTAATAAAGAAAACTACTCTGGTATAGTCAGGTACTACATAGAACACACACACACACACACACACACACACACACACACACACACACACACACACACACACACACACACACAAACACACACACACGCAGGCGCGCACGCGCGTGCACACACACACACACACTTATAGTGAAAAGACGTTAAATCAAAGAACGAACGAACACACACGCACACACACACAAACACACACCCACGCACACGCACACGCACACGCACACACACACACACACACACAAGCACATACACACACACACACACACACACACACACACACACACACACACACACACACACACACACATACACATACACACACACACGCGAAAACACACACACACATACACCACAAACACACAACACACACACAACACACACACACACGCACACACACACACACACACACACAACACACGCACGCACACAAGCACACACACACACACACACACACACACACACCACACACACACACAAGCACACACACACACACACACACACACACACACACACACACAACACACACACACACACACACACACGTTATGCAGCAGAGTGCTTACAGAACCTTTTCAGAGATGTTTCTCTAGATGTAATTTTCCAGATTTGATAAGAAATCAATAAATTTTATCTTATAAGCTCATAGGTACAGGAACGATGACTAAATACATTTAGACTTGAAAGAATAATCATGTGCTTTGTTTTAACTGTTTGCCATTTAATCAGACTTGGATCTTATTTAACGTGGTGTTAGAGCCTAGTTAGGGCCAAAGTGGTTGGCTGGACTATAAGCAACACGATTTTGATTTCAATTCACTTTCAAACAAAATTTCCAGAATCATGTCCAAACTTAGCTGCGTATTTTGAGTAGTGGAAGGTCTCAAAGCTTTTAAACAGAAACCTGTTTGGATTTGACCAATAACGATGTAAATGTGCAAATCAAAGCAAGGAGTTTTTATCACTTGTGGTTGATATCTATGTATTTTGCCACAGTGGATTTACTGTGCAATTTGGGACGCTTTTCCCAACAGTGCATTGCCGTGGTTCAAGTCCACCCATTTCCTCTTTTTTCCAGAATATGAGTGTTTCGTTTTCTTTCTTTCGTGGTCATATATGATGTTTTATACACACACACACACACACTCACACACACACACACACACACACACACACACACACACACACACACACACACACACACACACACACACACACAATATATATATATATAATTATATATATATATATATACAATTATATATATCTATAATCATATATGATTATATACATATATATATATATGTATGTATATATACATATATATCTATATATATATATATATATATGTGGGGTGTGTGTGTGTGTGTGTGTGTGTGTGTGTGTGTGTGTGTGTGTGTGTGTGTGTGTGTGTGTGTATGTGTGTGTGAATGTGTGTGTGTTGCAAAGCAGACTTTATTTATTTGTTTTTAAATGACACATATGTCACTCATCAACAATGCAGTCATCCATCACGTATGAGAAAATAGATTTCATTAAAATTTTGAAACTAAATGAAATATACCTCAAAAGATGTAAAACTACCACAGACTACAATCTTAGCCCAGTATTCTACACACTTAAACTGATATCAGCACACAAATTTTTTGTTATAGCTTGAATGAACATTTGTGGGGATGCCAGGGGCTCTTTCAGTATGAATAGTATCCTCACTTTTTGGAAATTCTGTTCTAGAAATTTCCTCTTTTCTGTCATTATCTTTGTTTCTGCCTTGCTCCTTTGCTTTCTGTCATTTCTTCCTATCATTTTCTGCCTTGCTGGTCCATTTAGTTCATCATCGTCATCAGGTGCCCTGCCGCATGGCGTTGGCGATCATGGACTTCCATCTGTCTCTATCTCTCGTTGCCCCTAGCATCTCCCCAACCCTTTTCGCCCCCAGCCACTCTGCAAGTTCGTCCAGCATTTTCTCCCTGGGTCTACCTAGTGCTCTCTTTCCCTCAAGCTTTCCCGTTGTGACCAGGTGCTCCAAATCCCCCTTCCTCATAAAATGGCCTATAAATGTTGCCTGTCTTTTCCTAATCTTCCTTATGAGCGATCTACTTGTGTCTGCCTCCATCAAGACTGTCTCCTTTGTTTTCTTTGCTGTCCATGGAACTCTCAACATTTAGTTCATAAACAACAGAAACTGGAGTGTTCAATTTTTTCCTCACATTTTCATTACAATTATCCAGATATCGGATCATCAAGCTGAGACCTTACGCTAAGGGATCAAGCCTTATGCTGGATAAGTATTGCACATGTTGTAAAAATTCATCGATAAACCACTGATACATCGTAGCTGACACTTCATATAACCATTTAAATTTTTGCATTTGTCTTGTTTTGTGAATGAAATAAATACACGTTCTCAGTTTATTTGCATGTGCTTTTGGGTACTCATGAACATAACTTGCACACTCTTGATCTTTTGTGAGTGGGCTACTGGTTGAAAAGGAATTCCTATCAAACTTTTGTGAAAAAACTTTAAACTCTCACCAAACCTTGGCAAAACGTCCAATACATTATTTCCACCGTCAGAGAAGCCAACAAAAATCTACTTATGGCTATGAAACAAACAAAACAAAAGAAACTGAGACAACTTCAGACAAAACTGAACCCAACAGCGGAGACAACTCAGCCCTCAGAGGATTCAGGCCTGGTCGTCACAATCCCACCAGGAATTACCCAAAGATCAGCGCCAAATATTGTGTAGAGACTGAAATTTGTGCCACTTCAACCGACTACCAACAAATGACAGGTGCTTTTTGGTGTCAGCAGTTCTTCCGCAGGCTACGCCTCGCTGCCCACTTTGCTCATGCACAACCAAAACCCAGCACAGCCTCAGATGATGATGACCTGGCAAGACTGTTTCCACGACAGCCAGGCACATGGACTCCTTGCCCTGGGACTTTCCCAGCTCTGGTCTATTAGATAAGGATGTATAAGAAACACACTGACCAACTGCATCCTTCACCGTTGAAGCACTCCAACCTGTCAACCACTGAACAGAAGGCACTCAGGGACCTTCAAAAGAGAACAGACATTGTCATCAAACCAGCTGACAAGGGTGGGGCCATCACAGTATGGAGAAAGGACCTGTATTTGAAAGAAGCAAACTGACAATTGGCAGACAGTGCTTCCTATAGAGAGATCCCCAAAGCCACCACCAAGACAGACAACACGCTCATCCGCAAAACCATCAAATGTGCCATCGAGGATGGCAATCTTCCTCCAGAAGCCCTAATTGCAGTCAACAACGAGCCCAAAGAGCCTAATTTTTATCTCCTCCCCAAAATCCATAAAGGCAATACTCCAGGACGACCGATTGTCTCTGCCTGTGCATGGCCCACAGTACTCATTTCTGACACTCTGGACAAAATCTTTCAGCCTCTGGTCGCTCGTCTCCCAACATATGTGAAGGACACAAACCATGCCCTCAGGCTGTTGAGACACTTCAGCTTCACTGACAACACAGAACGCTACATTTTCACCATGGACATAAAATCGCTGTACACCAGCATTCCTAACCGCGACGGACTACAAGCACTTAAACATTTCCTGGAGAGAGACAACCATTAGCTGCACATCCCTACCATTCTTCGCCTGACAGAGTTGGTGTTGACATTGAACTAATTTGGATTTCAAGACCGCCATTTCCTACAGACTCAGGGAGTTGCCATGGGCACCAAGATGGGCCCGAGTTTTGCCTGTCTCTTTGTGGGATTTGTGGAAGACCAAGCCCTCAGGGAGTACAAAGGACAGGTCCCTCCCTTCTTGAAACGCTACACTGATGACTGTCTGGGTGCAACAGTTGGTCCAAAACAGGAATTACTTGACTTCATCCAACACGTTTCCACTTTTCACCCTGCCCTTCAATACATGTATGAGATATCTACCACATCCTTTCCCTTCCTTGACCTGTCCATTGTCATCCAACCTGATTCCTCCACCCTGTCTACCACTGTATTCTACAAACCCACAGACTCCCACTCCTATCTACTGTACAGCTCGAGCCACCCTGACCCACTAAGCACAGCATACCGCATTCGCAATTTCAGAGACTGAGACAGATCTGCAGCAGTGAAGCTGACTTTGAAAACTAGTCACAGAAAATTTCCAACTTCTTTACAGCACGCCAGTACCCCCAAGAGATCGTGCAGAAGGCACTTGAGCGTGCACAGTCTATGACAAGGGAGGATGCCCTTGTGCCAACTACACAAACCAAGAAAGAGGACCGTGTAGTCGCAGTCATCGCATTCCATCTCCACAACATTCCTGTGTGCCACATCCTGAAGAACAACTTCAACATTATCCAGCAGGACAGAGACTTAAAAGACATATTTCCAGCATTCAATGGTAACACTTCGCTTACTATTCCACAAAACCGAAAAGACGAGAGGTTTCTGGAAACTCAAAACATATCTTCTAAGGGATGAACAATATGTGAAAGAAAGAAATGAACAGATTTCAAATGTGATAAACGCGTATGCAGCTGACCATTATGATAAATCGAATTTAAATGAAATGACAAAATCTTACATTAAACTGAAAATCCCTGACAAACTCTTTTTAGATTTTCTATTAATGAAGGTACGGTCAAAAACCATAGCGTATGCCACGATGAAAAATTTTAAAAAATGAAAGAGAAGGAAAATAGACTTGTACAGGATATAGAAGCCTTTGAAAGGGTTGAAAACAAAACAGAAAAGGAAATAAAAGAACTTCGAGAAAGGAACCACGAACTTCAGATAATTCGGGACAAAAGAATGGAGTATTACTGAGATCGAAGGCAAGATGGATTGCTGATGGGGAAAAATTTCTAAATATTTTTTCCATCTTGAAAAAAGAAATCATGTGAGTAAACAGATGACAAAATTAGTGAGACAAGATGGTGCTATCCTAGAAAACCAACAAGACATACTTCATGAAGTTAAATCCTTTTATAAAAAATCTATATAAGAAAAGGCTCAATGCAGATTGTGAAATAGAAAACCTTATTGGAAAGATACCCAAATTATCAAATGAAGAAAAACGATTGTTGGAGGGTGAAATAACTATAAATGAAGCAAGTATAGCACTTAAAAAAATGAAAAATGGGAAAAGCCCGGATACTGACGGATTTAGCGCAGAATTTTTCAAATTTTTCTGGAAAGATATTGGACCGTTTGTTGTCAGATCATTGAATGAGGCATACATGTACAGAGATGGAGAACTGTCCTCAACACAGAAAGAAGGATTGATCACTTGCATCCCAAACGGTGATAAACCTAAAGAATTCATAAAAAAGATTGGCGTCCCGTTTCTCTCCTTAACGTTGTGTATAAAATAGGCTCGTCATGCATCTCGAACAGAATGAAAAAGGTTTTACCAATGCTTATTACTGAAGATCAGACAGGTTTTATGGCAAACAGATATATAGGTGATAATATACGATTAATATGTGATTTGATAAATTATTTAAATGTAAGCAACATGCCAGGTTTGTTACTTTGTATTGATTTCGAAAAGGCTTTTGATTCACTTGATTGGAGTTTCATGCACACGGTTTTGAGAGCCTATGGATTTGGAAGTAGCGTTTGTCGATGGGTTAAAACTTTCCATAAAAACACAAAATCAACAGCTATTATAAACGGACAGACTACAGAATGGTTTAGTGTAGAACGAGGATGTAGACAAGGAGATCCAATCTCACCCTACCTTTTTATACTTTGTGCAGAAATTCTAGCCATAATGATCAGGGAAGAAGACTCAATAAAAGGAATATATATTAATGGTGTAGAATACAAAATTTCCCAGTTTGCTGATGACACCCAATTAATAAATGTAGGAGATAAAATCTCTTTTGAAAGATCTATTCGTATACTTGATACGTACGGCACAGTTTCAGGTCTGTTCATGAACAGCGAAAAAACGCAAGTAATATGGCTTGGTAGTGAAAGAAAATCAAAAATAATATACTGTCCCCACTTAAAAATGATATGGAATCCTCCTAAGTTTAAAATACTAGGCATCTGGTTCACTCAAGATGTAAGAAACTACGAAATAATTAATTATAAAGACACATTTGGTAAAGTCGCGGTTCTAAAATCTCTGGTATTGTCTAAACTTATACATCTATGGATATTATTGCCTGATCCTCCAGATCATTTTACACAACAAATACAGACATTATGTTTTCAGTTTGTATGGAATGGAAAACGAGACAAAATCAGCAGAAAGACTGCCACTAAAAATATTAAGCAAGGAGGACTGAATATACCGGATTTAAGAACGTATATATATATATGCTCTCAAACTTCCATGGATAAGAAAATTTAAAACTTCAAACCATAAATGGAAAAGTCTAGCAGCTGAAATGTATCCGTTCCTTAACAACATTGAATGCTACGGACCAGCGGTTGTTTCATAGTTCATGAAGAATATGTTCTGGGCTGATACATTTAAGGCATACATGATATTTTGTAATCATATAACACCTAAGAATTCAAGTGACCTGTTAGATGAACCTGTCTTTTATAACAAAAAACTAAAGGTGGATAACAAAATAATCAAGAATAATAAACTAATAGAGAAAGGAATATACTGCATCAAACATTTTCTTAAAGAAAATGGCTGTTTTTTGACCTATGAAGAATTTGAAAATAACGCTGATTGCCGTATTAATTATGTCACTTATAAAAGATGGATATCTTCAATCAAACAATATTTAAGAACAACCAGAATTCAAATGAACAACAACGCGAATAGTATTTTGAATGCGCCAGATGCAATAAGACTAATAATGAGTGTACAAAAGGGAACTAGACTTTACTATGACAACATTAAATTAGATGATAGCAAACCAAATTGTTGTTCAAGGTGGTCAGAGAAATTAAATATTAAAACATTTCGTGGGAAAAAGTGTTTCTAAAAATTCATAAATTAAATGATGTCAAATTAACATGGTTGCAAATAAGAATAGTTCATCGGATTATTGCAACCAATATATATTAAACACAATGGGTATAGCAACTACGACAAATTGTACATGGTGTAATAATGCAAAAGACTCTATTGAACATTTTCTGTGGAACTGTTACTGTGTCCGTAATTTCTGGAATTTAACAGAAAAACTAATCAACACAAAATGCGAAAATACCCTCAACATCAGAATCACACGAAATTTGGTGTTGTTCAGTGTTGACCAAAATGTAAAAACAGATAGAGTATTTGATCTTATAATAATGCTTGCAAAATCATTTATACATAAATGCAAAATAGACAAGTGTGTTCCAAATATACATACTTTCCAAAGAATGCTAAACCAGAGATTCAAAATTGAACAATATAATGCCAAAATAAACTTTCCCTTGTCCT
Organism: Monoplex corrugatus; assembly: GCA_030674185.1. Taxonomy (NCBI): domain Eukaryota; kingdom Metazoa; phylum Mollusca; class Gastropoda; order Littorinimorpha; family Ranellidae; genus Monoplex; species Monoplex corrugatus. Next base: position 23,308,456 of record JAPXFY010000028.1, read on the forward strand.
TTTTTAATGCTCAGTGGAATAACTATAGATTAATGTTCCCTGTGTAAAAAACAGACTTTCTTCATGACATGTTTCTTAAATATTGATGTACATAATGAAATCATCATTGATTGGAATATTGTTTTATATGTTTTGTAGGTTGTAGGTTTTCTTTTCTTTTTTTATGTAAACAATTATTATGAATTGAAATTATATTATTTGTTTTTGTTTTGTTTTGTTTCTACATAGTTTGTTGATTTCTATTCCTGTTAAAAAATGAATAAAAAAAAAGGTGAAAAATAAAAAAAAGAAAAAGACATATTTCCCAAACCACCACTGATCACCTTCAAAAGGGACAAAAACCTCAAAGATCTGCTTGTGAGATCCAAGTTAAAAGCAAAACAAGGGCCAAATTACCCTAAACATCCAGGATGCAAACCCTGTGAAGACAAGAAATGTAAAACCTGTCCTTTCATCAACACTTCCACTTCAGTCACTGGACCATCACGCAACTTCAACATCAAATCAAGCTTTAACTGCAAATCAACCAACATTGTCTACATCCTGTCATGCTCAGTGTGCTCCAAACTGTATGTAGGTGAGACATACCGCTCACTGAATGACCGTTTCGTGGAACATTTAAGATCCATGAAACTGAACTACAACAACCCCATAGACCAACATTTCAATAGCCCCCAACACAGCTACATTCATGCACAGATTTCAGCAGTATGGCAAAACACCAGAGACCAACAATACAGAAAATGTATGGAGAACTGCATCATCCACCGACTTGGGAACAGTCCAGCCTGCGGGCCTGAACACCAGAACTGCCGACGCGTAGCGGTGCCCAGGTCCTTTCCTTGTCCTACTAATCCCTACTGTTTCCCCTCTTCTCCCCCCTCCCTCTACCCCCTACCCCCCTTTTTTTTAATTGTTTTAAGTTCTGCTCTGTCTTTTTAAGTTTTGTTTTTAACTACCTAATTTCTCTATTGTCTATCCTGAGTAACACTCACTCACTCTGTCCCCTCTTTCCTTGAACTGTTTTCAATACTCCTCTGTCATTTTATTTTTCACTTGACAAAGGGCCTGGGCTCGAAACGTCGTGTTTTATATTCCCAAGGATCATTTACAAACAAGGTATTTTTTAATATTTTGTTTCAACCTTAGTAAAGTTTGATTCAAACCACAAACAAAACCAAAAAAGAAATTTACAAACAGCTAGACAATCTTCAATTACACATCTGGTCCACAAAAACACACACACGCACACACACGCACACACACACTTACACACACACATACACACACACACATACACACACGCAAACGCACGCACACATACACACACTTACACACACTACGTAAATGATAAAAAGTGTTGAGCCTTATTTATTTACAAAATGCAAAACGTCTCGTTCATATGTGTTGGCAACAAAGCATTAGGTGTGGTGCTCGTATTCCAGGTATGTTTGGGATTTGTGCATGCCCTCCTGCCTTCCACTGCAAACCTGGTGAAATAGGAGGAATCAGATTACCTTGAGTGCCAGCTTAGTCATGTCAAAGAACCAGTGCAGCATGTCCTGAGCTCATGCAAAATAAGACTAACCCAAGGAAAGCACACACGGAGACACAATCAAGTGCTTAAAGAGATCGCATCTATTACTATGGCAAGGGGCAGCAAATCGTGGAATGATGAAGCTGTGACATGGAAGCTGAGAGTCTGGAGTTTGACATTTATTCAAGACGGATTCATTGTGCTCAGACAACCCCACATGCGCTTCTTCCAAATCTGCCTGCAGGTATCTGACAGACTCCTTGTACCTGCACAAAATATGAAGTATTAAGATGACACCACCAGAATTATAAAAGCATGAAGATAAGCAGCGAAGATGCCAATTCTTAATGTTGCGGGCTGGGACTGAACTCGAGATATCATATTTTGAGTCCGCAACTCTATCAAAAGAACCAACCATCCGACAAGCATGGAACATGGAGCACAGAGCATGGAAGGGGAACTTCTGGATGATACCGATGATTGGGAGTGCACAGTGACCTTCCAGAATGAAAAAAACAAAAACAAAACAAAAACAAAACAAAGAAATCGTCAGCAAGAGTGTTGTGAGACCAGATGTAGTACTCTCCTCCCATTCATCAAAACAAGTGATTCTGATCGAACTCAATGAGCTGTGTGAAAGTAGAATAGAGGAAACCCACATTTGCAACAACTTGAGGAAATCGGCTTCCGGGCCAAAATCCTCGCCATGTTGGAGCGAGGGGTTGATACACACATTTGCCCATGACTTCATATGAAACAGCTCTTGATTTCTGGGAAGGAGAGGACTAGAACCCTAAAGGCAATGGCAGCTGGATCTGGTCAAGGAGGAACAAAACTGAACTTCGTGAGGTTTACAATTCCCCCATATATTGCTGGTGTCCGATAGCTAAGAGTGTCCAGAAGTTATGACCATAATGCGGCCGGACTCCCTCAGAGTGTAACTAGTGTAGGGCCTATAAATTTGTTTGAGGAGGTGGAGGGGGGAGGGGGCTTTTCCTCTGATGACCTTTTGCTATCCAGCTTTCCGTAAATTTCCTTGCTACCAAAAGACATAAGGGAGACAAATAAAATACAATAAACAAGACCGTCTGGCAATGAGATATGTTCTTGTTCATTAAAAACACAGACTTCTACTTGTTTCTTGATCATGACCTAAAATGAGCCATGCATATTTTGACATGTTATACCGTAAAATCTCTTCATTGGTTGTATTCTGTGCCAAAAATGGTGTAGGCTCGTCTAGTAACAACTGATATGTCATGCGAGACTCAGTTTCACCTTTGAGCGAAACGTGAGGCGGATTTATACAGCTAAAAAAAAAACCAACAAAAAAACATTGTCCATACATTTTTTTGTTTGTTGGGGATGAGTTGTCACCTGACTCAGGATAAAGGACAGGATATATACGTGAATATTATGGAGTTCAGGTTTTTAGTTTGTATTGCTTTTGGCTTCGCGGACCGCCAGAACCATATCGCGACTAAGTATATGTTATGAAAGGTTAAGCAGTTTATGTAAAATTTATTCAGATCTGTCCATGAGACATCCATGAAATTGGTAGTGGCATGTGTAGCCTTTGGGGAAGAGTGACCCTACAGCTTTATTCTAAAAGTACAGACATGAACAGGCCTGTTGTCTTATTCTCTGTAGGGACAGACATACCGACAACCACAGCGATAGACACGCAGACACAAAAACAATCTTTCTTTGGTCGAAAAACAAAAACTGAATACTTAATCCCTTTTCTCCTGCCAGCAAACCTCTCCCTTCCCCCCTTTAAATATGTTTACTTAAATCTTATTTTTAGTGCGAGATTCTTTAACACTGTTGCTTGTCTTTTCATAATCTTCTTAGTTAAGATGTCAACTAACATCAGCTATTCATGAAATGACTGAAATCAAATTGCAGATAATTTTTCTGTTTCAACATTTGCGCTGTCTCAGTGGCGTAGGTCCCACACTAATCATTCCGGCTTCATGACACACCACCAGCCACAAGTTCTTTCAGTCCAAATCCCAGTGCCAGGAAGTCCACAGGATCCACACATGTCAAGCACTGTTGCTGGGTCATTTCGGTGGAGTTCAACAGTGTGCCGTCCTCGTGGTGCTCGCCCCGGAAAAAGTTGATGTCTCTGCCACCTCACTCCCCTACGACCCCAGAGTTATGGAACTATCTAGGTAGGACCTCAGGACCTGGCCAGCTCATGGTTTATGTGCAGGTTTAAGGCTTGTGCCGTGATGATCACATGGCACTTGTGACGTTAGTGCATACGGAATTCATTCCAAGCGCGCAGACATGTTGGGAAACTGAAATTGAAATTGAAACTCAACAGTGCCTGTTTTGATCCAGCTTACCAAGAACACTGCCCACTGCCTCCTTACTAACCAGAGTAATTGCTCAGCCAGATCAAATGATAGAACCAGTTCCTCCCAACCCTGTAAGGAGACCACCACTACTGCCCTCTAATGACAGCTCCATGAGCCACTGTCACCACAGACCTCAAGCTGAATTCACCTGACATGGGAATGGTATAGGAAACAGACTCTGAGGTCAGCACGAGATCAGGGCATGAAGGGTACCAGAATCTGAGACAATGTTTTCGATGCTATAATGATCGGTGATGTCATGACAATGGGGATCATGATCATGAAGCTATGGAGTTCATTTCCAGACAGAGACCGTGTGACAGGGCTGTACTCAATGCTTCACTATCATAAGATACGAGCTGGCGTCAACCAGACCCAAGATATACGCACACCTGTTGTGTTGGTCAGGAATTTCGAGCAATAGAGCAATAACTTCAGTGATGCATGGATGAAGTTGATGAGACTCGACTGTGTGGTCACACGCCTTCCCAGTGAGTCCATAGCATGCACAACTCCAGGTATGAGCCGTTCTGGGCAGAACAATCCCGCAATAATAATTTATTTTTGGGCCAGTGGGCGTTCGAACCCGTCGACCTCCCCATAGGCTAAGTAATTCGTCATAAAACCACTTTGCCACAGTTATACATGCGCTACTATTTAAATCTAATTGCTCATTTCATGCTGTTTAGAATCTTATTGCCGTAAAACTTCATTCGGTAGTTTAGGGTAAAACATCACATGAAACGAATCAAAGGACGAGCAAAGAGAAAGTGTGAGTATAGTTTACCCATTTACTTGATTAAAGATTGAAAAGGACACAGTGCATTACGTGTTTAAAAAAAAAGGGGAGGGGAGAGTAACAATTTATTTTATTTCATGTATTTGTTTGTTTATTTATTTATCATTTTTCATCTTGGCGAGGTGGATGGTCTTTACTAGAAAGTCTGTGTTCCATTTGCAGCGTTGCTGCATTTAGAATGCATTCTGTGCGTGGTAGCGCTGTCTCCAGAAAAACTTAACTGCAACCGCAGTTCCAGGTAAAACGAAACAAACAAAATGCCTAACTGCTGCAGCATGTGTGCGTCTTTTTGCCCGCTCAGTTGCACGCACGCGCTGCATCTACCCCGTTCCTTTCCCCCACCCCTATCCCCGCCCGACCCACACCGCACCCCTCTCCTGTCCTCTTCTACAGCTGCCTCGTTTCTTGTTGCGTGTCGCAGCCGATCGGTTTGACAAAAACGGGTGGCCACTGTGAGGACATTTGACTGGCTGGAGCCCACGAGATCGGTGAGCTGAGCAGGTATGTACACTGTTCTCTTTCTGGCCACCCATCCTTTTTGTTTGTTGTTGTTGTTTTAATTTTCTTTCTTTTTAACTTTCCCTTTTTCATACTTTGCCTGTTCCTTCATTTGGAGAAATTCAAATGGAGTAACATCTCACAAATTTCATATCTGTCTGTAATATAGTGTCATGTGTTGGTAATACTTCTCGACTGGGTGCTGCTGTCTGTTTCTCTGTCTCTGTCTGTCTGTCTGTCTGTCTCTGTCCCTGTCTCTGTCTCTGTCTCTGTCTCTCTCTCTCTCGGTCTCTTTGTCTCATTATCTTTGTTACTTTGTATGTAAGTTACAGTGCTCTGTTTGCTCTTGATCAAGTCAATATTTTTCATGCGTGTGGATGTGTAGAAGAGAACGAGGAGGGGCGGCAGGGAGGGAATAAACAGACATAATTGACTTTGTCTTGCTTTTCCTTAATTTTCTGCATGAGATATCCTGTCTTTGGGGCGATAGGATGGCTCTTGCCATCATCAAAAAGGTACAGAACTCTGAAATGTTCCACCAACAGAGCAAGAATGTCTTTTGTAAATAGGTCAGTTGAGTATCTGAACAAGATTGGAGTGTGAGTGACTAAAGGAGTGTGAGAGAGCGGGAGTTATGTAATTGTTTGTCTATTGCAGAATTTTACGCTGAACATGTACTGAATTTCTCTAAAGAGACATTAAAGTGATCTTGAATCTTGAATCTTGAATAGGTAAATGTGGGAGAACAATCGATTAGCTGCGTTCATATTCCTTTCATGATGGGCACAGTGGCAAAGCTACTGATATTTTTGTTTAAAGCCCGGCCGACTGCATAGAGCCATATCAGGGCTAATCGTTTCAAATCACACAATACTTAAACAGGAAAAAAAATAAAAAATTAAGCACACATATCAGTGCATTTGAGCACTAAGGAGATGGAGATGACCCTGGCATCTAAGGAGATGACCCTGGCATGGACCACTTCGTCCAATTTATAGCACAGGGGATTTAAAAAACATACCTGAATACAAATATAAACATAACTAAGGACACTATAACATATAAAACGGGCCTAAATTACCTTAAATTGCTTCTGCATATCTCATTTCTTTAGAGCCAAAATGCACTTAATACTTGTACCCAATTATCAATCCTATGAGAAAGTACTTAAGACTTTATCAAACACATACAGGTGAATGGACCAGCAAGGCAGAAAATGATAGGATGAAATGACAGAAAGCAACGAGAGAAGAAAGAAACAAAGACAGTGACAGAAAAGAAGAAATTTCTAGCACAGAATTTCCTGAAGGTGGAGATACTATTTAAACTTAAAGAGCCCCGGCATCCCCACGGGGGTCAGTGGCCAAGTGGTGAACGTCGGACTTCCAGTTGGAAGGTCCTGGGTTCGCTGGGCCTAGATACCTGTGCCGTGTAGGTCAAAGTTGGAAACCTGATTGAAACACGCAGCATGCACGGTCGCCAAAGACAGAGTATACAGACTGTGCTGCAACATACCACCTGCACAGTGTGGGCAAAACAATGTGCGTACACACATCCAAGAAAAATTGGAATGCTAAAAATCTCTCTCTCTCTCTTTTCTCTGTCTGTCTGTCCGTCTGTCTGTCTGTCTCTGTCTGTCTGTCCCCAGTCCACACGTTTTAATGCAAACGTTTTTTTGAGTGTAAGCAATAAAACACTAAATTATATGATTTATGGAGAAATCGGGAGGTATCCTTTACACATCGACGGTACCATTGCAGCACTGGTTAAAACTTATTTGATTGCCTGTATCAAGATTACCAAAACAGGCTTAAACCATGCTTTCGAATAGCTTAGATAGGGAACAAAAGAGTAAAAATAAGAACTGAGTTAGAAGAATATGGATTTCAAGAAGTGTAGACAGACGGCGTGACTAGTGGGTGAAACTTCTTGGCTTCCTTATATATATATATATATATATATATATATATATATATATATATATATATATATATATATATATATAATATATATATATATATATATATATATATATATATATATAATATATATATATATATTTCTGCTGCGCTTATATACATATATAAGGAAGCCAAAAAGTATGTATATAGATATGTGTATAGATATATATATAAATATATATATAGACATATGTATATATATATATATATATATATGTATATATATATATATATATATATATATATGCATATATATTTCTGCTGCGTTTATTTTATTTTCGTCATCTTTCTTCAAAGTCCAGGCTTCACATCCGTACATGACAACAGGCCAAATCAAGCAGCGTAAAATTCTTAAAATTAATGTGGTTCTGCAGGCTAAAGTGTAAATGGACAGACAAAAGAACCAATGAAAGCGTGCTAAAGGAATTAGCTGTCCAACGTAAAATGCTCCCAGAGATCAACAAAAGAAAATTGAAGTATATCGAGCACATGAACAGAAACACAAGAACCGACCTGATGACATCAGCCCTGCAGGGGACAGTCGAGGCAAAGAGAAAACAAGGAAGGCCAGCAAAATCCTTAATAGACAACATCGCTGACGCCTGCATCATACACAGGAGCAGAGACGGTGTCGCCTGGCGATCCTACGTGACAAAGAGAGGAGCTCCCGCCGTCGTCCACTGCGATGGAGATAGATGAGATGACATGTATATATGTACGAACCAGAAGAATCTAGAACAATCTAGAAATTCTGAAATTGCGTGATCAGATTTAGATTAGGTGTGAACAAATTGGGTGCAAACAAACCATTTTTTAATAATAATAATATTACACTTACAAAAATTTAGGTAAAAAATCTCCCCACAAAATCCTACGTTACGAAATGCAGTAAAGAAAGTTTTAGGTTAATTTTACGTCTTGAAACAAAGTAGACATACTTTTAGGTCAGGAAACAAACTTTCAGATCAAGAAACAAAATTTTAAGTTAGTTTAGGTTCAGAAGACAAAATTTAATGGAAAATATTATGTAAAAAGTTTTCAGTCAGCTTTAGACTAAGAGACAAAATTATACGTCAGGAAATAATGTTCTTAGTTGGTTTTGGGTTAACAACCCCTCCCCCCCCCCCCCCTCCAAAGTTTTAGCTTAATGAATAAGGGAAACAATGTTTTAGTTTAAGGAGTGAACAAATAAAGTAAACAACATTTCAGACTAGTTTTAGGTTTAGAAGCACTTTTAGAATGAAAAATAAACTAATAAAGTTTGAGTTATTTTTAGATCAAGAAACAGTTGTAGCTTAAGAAAGAAAATAAACAAAACCATATGTTACTTTTAGGTTGAGAAACAACGATTTATGTTAAAAAATAAAGTAAACAAAGTATTAGCTCAGTTTTAGTTTGAAAAAGAAACGTATAGGTAAAAAAAATAAAGTGAACAAAGTTAGCATTAAAAAAGAACTTTCATGTTAAGAAATAAGGTACATAAAATTTTAGACTTAGAAACAAAGTTTTAGGTCAAGAATCAGTTTTAATTCAAGAAATGAGGCAAATTAAGTCCTACATATATATTAGTTTTAGATTAAAAAACAATGTTTGATATTACGAAATAGTCAAAAACGTTTAAGTTTAATATAATGTTAATAAAGACAGTTGTATGCTGAGAAACAAAGCAAAAACGTTTAAAGTTCGTTTCAGATTAAGAAACCAAATGACAAAGGGCAATGCTTCGCAGTAAGACAGATTGGATTCGGTCACTGGTGAACTTGCATTGGCGATCATGGCCTTCCATCTGTTTCTGTCTCTTGTTGCCTCAAGCAACTCTTCCACCCTCTTTGTTTCAGTCACTCTGCAAGTCCATCCAATATTTTCTCCCTGGGTCTACCTGGTGCTCTCTTTCCCTCCAGCTTTCCTGTTGTGACCAGATACTCCAATTCCCCTTTCCTCATAAAATGGCCTATAAATGTTGCCTGTCTTTTCCTAATCTTCCTTATGAATGATCTTCTTGTGTCTGCCTCCATCAAGACTGTCTCCTTTGTTTTCTTTGCTGTCCATGGAACTCTCAACATTCTTCTTAGAAACCACATCTCGGCTGCCTCAATCCTATTCTGGCTTTCCTTGTTGACTGTCCACGCCTCACAACCGTATAACATTATCGGTTCTATATAACATTTAAGAACTCTCTTCCTGATGTTAATTGATAAGCATTTGTTGGTAAGAATGCTTTTCATCCTCTTGAATGCTGTTTTGGCTTGGCCGATTCTGCTTGCTATTTCTCATGTGCATTTGCCGTCTGGTGAAGTGATTGTTCTCAGGTATTCAAACTTTTCAACCTGTCTCAAGGTTGTGCCGTTTGCTGTTATTTTGCATGAGGGGATTTCATATATTTTTTTTTACTGATCACCATGACTTCAGTCTCCTTGTTGTTAAGTTCCAACCCCTTACCTTTGCTTCCTATTTCTAGTATATTCACAAGGTTTTGTAGGTCCCTTTCTTTTTCTGCAATTAGCACGGTGTTATCTGCGTATCGAATGTTGTTTATCATTTTTCCTCCAAACTTTTATCAAGGGTCTTCCTCTAGATTTCTCATGATGTTTTCACTGTAAAGTGAAAACAGATCTGGTGACAAAACACAACCTTGTTTGACTCCTCTTTTGATATTTTGGAAAGAGCTTATATCGTCTTCTAGTCTCATTGCAGCTATTTATTCCCAATACATATTTTTGATTATTCGTAGATCTTTTCCATCAATGTTGAGTCTTTCTAGTTGGTTGATCAATTCTTCATGTCTTACCCCATCAAAAGCCTTGGTATAATCAACTAAGCATAAATATAAATCTTTATTCATCTCGATTGACCTCTTTATGATAGTTCTTAGGATGTATATGGCATTAATAGTTCCTTTCCCTTCCACAAATCTACACTGTTCTTCTGCTATTTCTCTTTTGATTCTATTCCTTGTCCTCATCATGATTATTCTTAATAGGAACTTTGTTACATGACTCATCAAGCTGATTGTGCGATGGAGTTTGCATTTTATAACCCCTGTCTTCTTTGGAAGTGCAATGAAAATTGATTTTGATATATCTTTAGGGATTTTTCCAGTGTCATAAATTTCATTTAGGTGGACTGTTACTTTTTCAATACCAAATTCCTCCAG
>JAPXFY010000028.1:23323770-23456270 GCA_030674185.1 Monoplex corrugatus
GTGGGCACTTTGTAGAGATACTGTAGTACACTCTGCATAGATATTATGCACTTTGTAGAGATATTGTTGTACACTTTGTATGGATATCATTATGGACTTTGTAGAGATACTGTAGTACACTTTGTATAGGTATTTATTGTGCACTGTGTAGAGATACTGTAGTACACTCTGCATAGATATTATGCACTTTGTAGAGATATTGTTGTACACTTTGTATGGATATCATTATGGACTTTGTAGAGATACTGTAGTACACTTTGTATAGGTATTCATTGTGCACTGTGTAGAGATACTGTAGCACACTTTGTATATATATGTTGTTGTGCACTTTGTAGAGATACTATAGTACACGTTGTATAGATATTATGCACTTTGTAGAGATATTGTAGTACATCATTATGAATAATGAACTTTTTAGAGATACTGTAGTACATTTTGTATATATATTGTTTAGCACCTTGTAGAGATACTGTAGTACACTTTGTATAGGTATTTATTGTGCACTGTGGAGAGATATTGTAGTACACTTTGCATATATATTTTGTTGTGCACTTTGTAGAGATACTGTAGTACACTTTGTATAGATATCATGCACTTTGTAGAGATATTGTAGTACATTTTGTATAGATATTGTTGTGCACTTTGTATAGATACTGTAGTACAGTTTTTATAGATATTTATTGTGCACTTTGTAGAGATACTGTAGTACACTTTGTATAGATGTTTATTGTGCACTTTGTAGAGATATTGTAGTACACTTTGTACAGTTATCATTATGCACTTTGTAGAGATGTTGTAGTAGTTAAACGCTGATCAGGAGAATCCATCGTTTCTGCCTCCTCCAAATGTTGATTTCGTCCACGACTTTCTCCTTCACAAAAAAGGCAACAATTATTTCATTTCCCATTCTCTCCACTCTCTCGCCATTTCAAGACCTGGCCGACGTTTAGGGTTTTGCACACGCTGTAGAAGTGTCGGGTTCTGACCAGTACATTTGAGTGGACAGCATGTGGAGTTGTCCAGTTGGATGAATCCCTGTTGAAGAAGCTCTAAATTCCAAACTCTGAACTCTTAACCCTTTGACTCCCTCACCCTGTCTACCAGCATCCTATTTTAGGAACCATGCTAGCAAAGCAAAAACTTAACTCTTCGACTCACTCGCCCTATCCACAGCTTCCTGCAGGAAGCTGGTGGATAGGGTGAGCGAGTTGAAGAGTTAAGGTTTTGCAGTTGGTGGAAAGGGTGTGGGAGTCAAAGCATTAACACTCAGCTACTGCTCAGGCATGGAAAAATAATTATATGTTGTGCATGTATTAATCCCACACCCACCTTTTATTCCACCTTCTCCTATCCTGTCAAGACATGTATCCATTCAACTGAGAATCCAGCGATTTTTCAGAAACGCCAACTCCAGGTAACAGTCGTTTGTTCTGGCAATGAAAGGGACGTGCGCAGAGTAGAAGAAAGGCGGATACAGATCAACTGAGAATCCAGCAATTTTTCAGAAACGGCCAATTCTAGGTAAAAGTCGTTTGTTCTGGCAATGAAAGGGACGTGCGCAGAGTAGAAGAAAGGCGGATACAGATCTTTTGACCGTGAGTGAATAGACCGGCCCAGAGGCCAAGTCACGAGGCACAAGGTATTATGACGAAACACTATACTGATATCTTCGTTCATGTGCTGCTTCGCTGGTCTGTCGGTTAACTCTTTGACTCCCGCTTCTTACATACCAACTGCCAAAACTTCACCCTTTGACTCCCTCACCCTATCCACCAGCTTTCTGCACGAAGAATAAGCGAATAAGGACGACATCTGGTAAGTTTGTGGGTGAGAAACAAGACAGTCTGTGCCAACTGTATGGAAGGCCATCATCATCATCATCATGTGCCCTGCTGCATGGCGTTGGCAATCATGGCCCTCCACACGAATCTCTTCCCTGTTGCTGTAAGTACATCTCCCACTCTCCGTCCTCAGCCACCCTGTAAGTCCGTCCAATATTTTCTCCCTGAGTTTACCTGGTGTTCTCTTTCCCCCCAGCTTTCCTGTTGTGACCAGATGTTCTAATGCCCCTTTCCTAATAAAATGTCCTATGATCGTTATGGAAGGCCAGTGGTATGAAAAAGAGCGATTCTTTATACAGCTGCCACATCTCTGCTGATTTCGTGCACGAAAAGAAGAAAGGTGGTAGGGTGGTTGAAATAGAAAAATTTAGGCTTAAACAACAACACTATGCAATCTTCTATGACGAATAATTTAAAATGTTTGTTATAAACGGTAAATCGTTACCAGGTATCTTGGCAGAATCACGACATTATTCCAGTTTGATGGATTCAAGTACGTATAAATATTAACAATGTGTTTAATGTTTTTGCCTGTGGGCGATATACATATACATACATATATATATATATGTGTGTGTGTGTGTGTGTGTGTGTGTGTGTGTGTGTGTGTGTGTGTGTGTGTGTGTGTGTGTGTGTGTGTGTGTGTGTGTGTGTACATATATATATATATGTATACATATGTGTATATATATATATATATGTATATATATATATATAAGTATATATACATTCGTTCTTTGATTTAACGTCTTTTCACTGTAAGTGATATTAGACGGAAAGTTCATCATTCCAAGAAATCGTTCAAGACCTTTCTTATCTGCAGGTGTAGGAAGGTCTGTAATTGCACGAACTTTCTCTGGCAGAGGCTCAATTCCAGCTGCTGAGACTAAATGCCCCAGAAAATTCAATGATTGACCAAAGATACATTTCTTGATGTTAACGACCAGGCCATTCATGTTCAGTAAACTGAAAATGGTACGTAAGTCTCTCTCAGGGGTTGCACTTGCAATAAGTATATCATCCATTTTTCATACCACTGGTCTTCCATAACGATCATAGGACATTTTATTAGGAAAGGGAATTAGAACACCTGGTCACAACAGGAAAGCTGGAGGGAAAGAGAACAGCAGGTAAACTCAGGGAGAAAATATTGGACGGACTTGCAGGGTGGCTGAGGACGGAGAGGGTGGGAGATGTACTTACAGCGACAGGGAAGAGATTCGTGTGGAGGCCTGCACACACACTTACACACACACCAGTTTCCATGCATTGCGACGTTCTGGGGGGGAACCCTGTAGCATTACAATAATTATTGCATAACGTTGCATGGCATGGCATTTCGTTACGTTTCCGATTTTTAGAATTTATTGAACCGGAAGTCGTCGCTCAGTCTGGTTGACTTGACAACGTCGCCAAAGATAACAAACTACAATAAAATCAGAAATGATCAATAGAGAGTATTAAGATGTACAGTTTGTCAAGATCAGAATAGGCCTATGAGCACAGGTAAGTCATTGAAATGTCAAGATCAAATAGGCCTATGTGCACATCAGGTAAGTGTGCATTCAAAACTGACCAAACCTGTAAATTGTTCTATAATTAGTTGGCTTCTGCACCAGTCTGCCTGAGCGTGTTAAGAAAGCTGCCGTTCTTGTCGTGGTGATCTGTCAGCGTTACTAGAGAGGGCATGAATCAGCGGCTTATGGTCCGTGTACACAGCGAATGAACCAGCTGAGGCCCAACCAGAAGAAAATCCTTTGTCATCTGACACTTCTGCACTCACAGTTAAAAAACACGCTCAGGCAGACTGGTGCAGAAGCCGACAAAATATATATATGTGTGTATGTATGTGTGTGTGTGTGCGTGCGCGCGCGTGCGTGTATGTGTGTGTGCACGCGTGCTTGTGCGGGGGGGGTCGGTGTGTCCGCGCATAAAACCTTTGATATCTGTAAGAAACTACATGCTTGTTTAGTTGGGTTTGAATGAATAAAGATTTGAACAGCTAAAAAAGCAGCATGATTATTATTTGACTAGTCTTATGGCGTGATTAGTCACAGGACTTGGGAATATTGATATTGATGAACACAGCACGCGAACATTGGAAGGCAAAGACACGTATCAAGAGTATTTTACGTATCAGACATGTCCTTACTTAATCACATGGACATTCAGATGTCTAAATACGGACCAGAAAAAAAAAAACACGAAAATAGATTCAGATTGCTTACTTGATACATAAAAACAAGACAGGCACAAATTTTCAGCTAACTGGCCTTTGTCAAGCACATACAAAAGACAACGACGAACAAAGGCACAACACTTACCGCAAAAAACAGTAGACGACTCCCCAAACGTCATACGCCTGCCATTTTTTCCTGCTTGGGAAGTTGCCTACTTTTTGGTTTGTTGTGTGTGTATGTATGTGTGTGTGTGTGAGTGTGAGAGTGTATGTGTGTGTGTGTGTGTGTGTGTGTGGTGTGTGTGTGTGTGTGTGTGTGTGTGTGTGTGTGTGTGTGTGTGTGTGTGAGCGTGGTAAGTATTGGATTTATTCTTTGTTGTCTTTCGTACATGCTTGACAAAGGCCAGCTGGCCAAACATTTACCTCTCTTGCATTGGTGTATAATATGCGTTCTGATTTTATTTTCGTGTTTTTCTGGTTCGTATTTGCTTGAACGCTAGCAATCACTTTGATTCACAATTCAAATGTCTGCTTCAGTTTCAACATTTTAATCACGATATATGTGTGTTTGTCTTTGTAAGGGATGAGTAAGTGAGGTACGTTGTCTTTGTAAGGGATGAGTAAGTGAGGTACGTTGTCTTTGTAAGGGATGAGTAAGTGAGGTACGTTGTCTTTGTAAGGGATGAGTAAGTGAGGTACGTTGTCTTTGTAAGGGATGAGTAAGTGAGATACGTTATCTTTGTAAGGGATGAGTAAGTGAGATACGTTGTCTTTGTAAGGGATGAGTGAGATACGTTGTCTTTGTAAGGGATGAGTAAGTGAGATACGTTGTCTTTGTAAGGGATGAGTAAGTGAGATACGTTGTCTTTGTAAGGGATGAGTAAGTGAGATACGTTGTCTTTGTAAGGGATGAGTAAGTGAGATACGTTGTCTTTGTAAGGGATGAGTAAGTGAGATACGTTGTCTTTGTAAGGGATGAGTAAGTGAGATACGTTGTCTTTGTAAGGGATGAGTAAGTGAGATACGTTGTCTTTGTAAGGGATGACAGGAAGAGACGACAGACACCGAAGAATCAGGGCAGAAACAAAGAGAGTGACACAAAAGAAGAAATTTTTGTCACAGAATTTCCAGAAGATGGTCTGTTATTTAAACTGAAAGAGCCCCCGGCATCCCCACGGGGAGTAGGCGTTAATTATTAAGCTGCAAATCAATACGTACGTAAACTGATCGGCAACTGCACAGCACCGGTACGACTGACATCGCTCCATCGAAAATAACATCGTCTGAATATCCATCAGTACGGAACGGCACCGATGGAATTGCGGTACCGGTGTGGTATCTTTTGTATTCAGGCTCAGGAGCGATTCTGCTGCTGCCATAGAGGTTCCGCAGAGAAATATGTGGATGTGACACAGTCTATTCCCGCCCACAGTACATGTTGCACTGTACTTTTGGAAATTTTCATTTCAAAGAAGGCGGAAAGCTGCCGTACCATATCGTATAATGGATTTAAACATTGCTGTTGCGATTTGCCGTACCGCATATTCCGTGCCATCCCTGTTTTGTTTTCGTTCCGCTGCTGTGCTTGTAGATTTCCAGCATTAGAAGGGGAAGTACCGATTCGCCTTTTGACCTTGATGTGACTTTGATATTGGTGTCTTACCTTTCAAAATGATACTTTCGCGACTCCTCAACGGTCCAGATCTTGACCCCAATGTAGTAAAAATCCATCCATAAGGAGCTGAGAGACTTGTGTCTCTCTCATTATGTAACACATCAGTCCCAATTTCTGACTCAGCTAAAAACCTTGGTGTCTGCCTTGACTCTACCCTCTCCATGAACAACTTTGTTTCTCAAACTGCCAGATCTTGCTACTATCACCTCCATCGTATAAGCCTGATCAGGAAGTATCTCTCTGTTGAAACAACTGCAAAACTCGTTCTCTCCTTCATAATGTCTCGCATTGACTATTGCAATTCACTCCTGTCTGGTCTTCCTGCCTCCACCATCCACATCCTACAGTGCATTCAAAACAATGCTGCACGCCTTGTACTCAAAAAGAAAAAAGTTGACCACATTTCTCCTCTCTTGGCACAACTTCACTGGCTCCCTGTATCAAAGCGCATACAGTACAAACTAGACACCATGTGCTACAAAAGCCTCAATAACGCAGCCCCCGATTACCTGTCAAGCCTACTTGAGATCTATCTTCCCTCGCGTACCCTCCACTCTGCCTCCGATCCTCTGACTTTTCGCTTTCCACGCACTGAGCTCAATACCTATGGTCCACGAGCCTTCTCTGTTTCTGGTCCACTCTCCTGGAACAAACTTCCTCTCTCAGTCCGTCAGCAACGTACTTTTGTCTCCTTCAAGTCCGCTCTCAAAACTCACCTTTTCTCCTCTGCATGAAATCCTGACCTCACTCATCCCCCTCTGTAGCCTGTCTCCGCTCGGAGTGGAATCACATTGTAATATATATTTGTATATAATATACTCTATAATTTTCCATTGCTTTTATTCTTTCTCCCCATTTATAGCCATGTGTGAGTGTATGTGTGCGTGTGTATGCGCGCGTGCGTATGTGTATGTTCAGCGCTTAGATTTGATTTCTATCAAGATTTTGCGCTATATAGATATTGTAATTATTATTGTGTCCACACGTTTTTGTAACACACACACACACACACACACACACACACACACACACACACACACACACACACACACACACACACACACACACACACACACACACACTCACTCACTCACACACTCACACGAGCGCTATGCAGCCAATGGATATGAAGTAATTTTTGAAAAAAGAAAACAAAAGAAAAAGGCGATATTAAAAGCACACACACACACAAAAGATGAACACACCAATGTACACTCTCCCTTTTTCAACAAAAATTAATTCAAACAAACAAATAAGCAAACTTTTTTCTCAAGGTGGCAAACCTTGATGCAGCTGAGAAACAAAAACTGCACAGCAATTCAAAACCATCAGACACTGATACCTTCTGTCATATTTACACCTATGAAAAAATCATGGATCGATAAACAACAGGAAAAGCACTGGAAAAATGCAGATAGGTGTGACATACACTTTTGCTGTAAATATGATGTATATGTAGTAAGTCAATCATGTGACCTAATCATGAATCGCAACGCTGAAAATGTCGATTTTTTTCAAATGAAACTAATTTCTGCTGTTACATAGAAGCGTTATTGTAACAGAAACATGGGATGAATACTTGGAAATTCGGAAATGTGAGTTTTGAATCAAATGCAACAACAACAAAAATTTACGAGCAACTAAACTCAACATTTCTGTCAGTATATGGTCGGAATTTGTTTTCAATATATGCCGCACGTATGCCATTTGAAGCCACCAAGTTATGTCTCTTTGTGCGTAAAAGCATAAGATAAAATCACACCAAGTTATGTCTCTTTGTGCGTAAAAGCATAAGAAAAATCCATTGTAACTGTAGAATGCATTCACTTTTTTTCATTGAGGGGACAAAATTTGATACATGTGTATTAACAAACGTTACGATCGCATAGATCTACATTTTAAAATCAATCTGTAATTAAATGTGGATCTATTTCTGAGACAAAAACAAACAAACAGTAGTGATGGGCATGCGCATTTATTCACCTTTTCATGCTTGTGCACACATACACACACATAGACGCGCGCGCGCGCCCTCTCTCTTACAGGGCAAAAGAGAGGCTTTTGAATATTAGCAATGGATCTAGAACTGAATATTTTTAAGTACGTCTTTGGATACAGTGTATACACATGCATACATACATACATACATACATACATACATGCATACATAATACATACATACATACATACATACATATGTACCTGTGGTAAACTGATCTAAAAAGTGACTGATTTTGGCTGATATAAAATCCCACGACATCCAGGGTCTGCTCACAGCATCGAATGTGAGTGCCACTCCTGTTACGGAAAAAAGGGTGAAAGAAACTGGTTCAGTCCAGGGAACAGCCAAACTTGCCAATGAAAACAAAGACTTTATTAAATGATGACACAGTGCGACGCTGAAGGCCACCCCAACCACGATGCTTCCGGGCGCCACGCGTGCCAAAGCGATATTTTCACGTGATCGTTTGCTGACCCCTTGTTGCAGACTTTTATAATTTAAATACGTCTGTGCCTTGTAGCAGCAACCTGATCCCGTTGAGAGAGAATACAGTACAATACAGCACAGTAATACAACACAGAGCAATTCAATACAATACAATAGAACACAGAGAAACATCATACAATACAACACAGAGCAATTCAATACAATACAATACAACACAGAGGAACATCATACAATACAACAGAATATAACACAGAGCGAGGAACACAACCACAACATCATCATCATAATCATCATCATTATAGTTATCATTATTATTATTACTATTGTTTTGTTAGTATTATCATTATTATTATTATAAGTAGTAGTAGTAGTACTACTACTACTACTACTACTACTACTACCACCACACCACAACCACCACGACTACTGCTACTACTAACACTACGACGACTATTACAACTTATATTGTTGCTGTTCTCATTGATTTCATCATCATCATTATTGTTGTTATTATTATTATCATTATTAGAATCATTAATATTATTATCATCATCATCATCATCATCATCATCATCATCATCATCATCATCAACAACAACCAGAAAACCAGAAAAATAGAATCAGATCGCGTATTTTACGAAACAAAACAAGAGAGGCACAATATTCCGCCAACTGGCCTTTGCCAAGTGTCTGCACCAGACAACAGAATAATAATAATAACAATAATAAAAAAAAAACTAACAACAAAAAACCAAACCAAACTAAACCAAACCAAACCAAATCACTATAGACAACTTCCCAAAACTTGGAGTTGAGCAGCAGAAAATGCTTGTCTTGTTTTGATACGATTAGTACGTGTTCTGTTTCTATTATTCTCGTTTTCTGATTCGTATTTCGCTGAACGCTGGCAGTCAATTCGATTCAGATGTCATTGTTAGTTTTGCTATCATTATGACTGTAAATAGGTTATCATCATCATCATCATCATCATCATTAGTGTTACTATCATCATTATTATATTATTATTATATTATTATTATTATTATTATTGTTGTTGTTATTGTCATCATTAACTTCATTATCATCATTATCATTATCATTATTAGCATTATTATTATTATTGTTATCATCATCATCATCATCATCATCATCATCATAGCGCTGACTGCGACACTGACCACTCTCTGGCCGCCAGCAATGTTCGTCTTCAACCCAAGCGAATTCATCGATCAAAGCAGAAAGGACGCCCTCGAATCAATACAGCCATGTCATCAGTCCCTGAACTACGCGAACGCTTTGCAGACGCCATCCAAGAGGCCCTTAGCAACTGCCCAACCAGCAGTGCGGAAGAGAGATGGAAACACATCCGTGATTCCACATACAAGTCTGCTGTTGGCGCTTTTGGAAAGAGAGGGCAGAGAATCCCGACTGGTTTGAAGCCGGAATTGTGGACCTTAGCCAGCCATCTCATTCAAGAGAACTGCCTTACTCAACTACAAACAAGACCCCTGTGAAAAGACATTTGCCACCCCTAGGAAGGCTAGAAGCGACACCCAACGGATTGCTAGACAGTGGCAGAACCTATGTCAAAGCATCCAACTGTCCGCCGACTGCGGCAACATTCGAGCCATGTACGGGGGTATGAAAAAGGCCTTTGGCCCATGCGCCATCAAGATCGTCCCGCTGAAATCTACCACAGACGAAATCATCACTGATCGTGCAAAGCAAATGGAGAGATGGGCAGAACAGTACCAAGAGCTATACTCGAGGGAGACCATTGTTACAGACTCTGCGGTGGAAAACACGAGCCTCCTGCCAGTCATGGAAGAGCTCGACGACCCACCCACCACCAAGGAGCTCAGCATGGCCAGCGGTAAAGCCCCAGGAAACGATGGCATCCCCCCCCCCCCCCCCGAGGTCATCATAGCAGGCAAAGATACCAGCCTCCTCAATCATCTCCACGAACTCTTGCTACAGCGCTGGGAGAAAGGAACTGTGCCTCAGGACATGCGAGATGCCAACATCATCACGCTCTACAAGAACAAAGGCGATCGCAGCGATTGTAACAACTATCGCAGAATATCTCTCCTAAACATTGTCGGGAAGACCTTCGCCATCGTCGTACTGAACAGACTGCAGTTGCTTGCAGAACGCGTCTACCCAGAGGCACAGTGTGGGGTTTAGAGCTGAGAGATCAACGATCGACATGATATTCTCTCTGAGGCAGCTGCAAGAGAAGTGCCGCGAGCAGAGACGTCCTCTGTACATCGCCTTCATAGACCTGACCAAGGCGTTCGATTTGGTCAGCAGGACAGGCCCGTTTACACTCCTGCAGAGAATTGGGTGTCCCCCCAAGCTCCTGAGGATGATCATATCCTTTCATTAGGACATGAAAGGCACCGTCCAATACGTTGGCTCCTCCTCGGATCCCTTCCCCATCAAAAGCGGAGTCAAACAAGGGTGTGTCCTCGGCCCGACACTTTTCGGCATCCTGTTCTCCCTGCTGCTGCACTACGCCTTCAGTCAATCCGAAGAAGGCGTCTGCCTTTACACCAGGAGCAACGGCAGCCTGTTCAACCTCGCACGCCTCCGTGAAAAGACGAAAGTGCGAAAAGTCCTCATTTGAGAGATGCTGTTTACTGACGATGCCGCCTTGACGGCACACACCAAGGCTGCCCTCCAATAGCTCATTAGCCGTTTCGCTCATGCCTGCAAAGAATTTGGCCTCACGATCAGCATAAAGAAGACCAGCGTCCTGGGTCAAGATGTCAGCTTGGCTCCTCGCATTTCCATCGGTGACTGCACTCTCGACGTGGTGGAAGACTTCACATACCTTGGTTCCACCATCTCCAGCAGTCTCAACCTGGACACCGAGCTGAACTCAAGGATCGGCAAGGCATCTGCAGCAATGGCCCGCCTGTCAAAGAGAGTGTGGGAAAACTCCATG
This sequence comes from Monoplex corrugatus, assembly GCA_030674185.1. Classification (NCBI taxonomy): domain Eukaryota; kingdom Metazoa; phylum Mollusca; class Gastropoda; order Littorinimorpha; family Ranellidae; genus Monoplex; species Monoplex corrugatus. Next base: position 23,334,862 of record JAPXFY010000028.1, read on the forward strand.
CTGACCATCAAGACAAAGACTAAAGTGTACCAAGCCTGCGTGCTGAGCATACTGTTGTATGGATACCAGACCTGGGCTCTATACTCCCGTCAAGGTTGCAGGCTCAACACCTTTCACCTACGCTGCCTCAGAAGGATTCTTGGCATTTCATGGCAGGACCACGGCCCCAACAAGGACGTCCTAGCACGTGCAGGAACTCTCAGCATGTTTGCCCTGCTCACACAGAGACGCTTGCGCTGGCTTGGCCATGTTACCCGCATACAAGATGGCAGAATACCCAAAGACATTTTGTATGGCGAACTTGCTACTGGCTCCAGACCCACGGGAAGGCCCATACTCCACTACAAAGATGTGTGCAAGCGGGACCTCAAGGCAGGTGGCATTGCACCAGCAGGCTTCGAAGTGGTAGCAGCAGACTGCAGCAGCTGGCAACTTGCCATCAATTCGGCCATCAAGACATCAGAGCAGAGGAGAGAGGAGCAGTGGGAAGTAAGAAGAGCACGCAGACGCCAGAGAGCAGGTCAGCGCCTTCGGACGACACCATCTTCACGTGCAGCAACTGCAACAGGATCTGCCGTTCGAGGATCGGGCTCTGCCGCCACAGCCAGCGCTTCAGTTCCACCGCAGAATGACTTCCAAGGCGCAATCTCCATTATCTCCTGAGACAGACAGATGCCAATACAATACAATACATTATCATGATCACCATTATCGTCATCATCATCATCATCATCATCATCATCATCACCACCATCATTATTCTATTTGCTGTACTGTTTTACAATTTAGTGTATTGTGCTGTACTGTACTGTATTGTTCTTTCGTTCGCTTGTAGTTTCTTGTAACTTTTAGACAAAAAGACTACATGTATTGTCTAGTACTGCATTATGCTCTATTGTATTGTAATGTAATGTATTGTATTGTTCTGTATTGTATTGTATGTATGGTAACATTGTATTTATGGTATAGCACGGTACTGTATTGTATGATATTGCATAGTATGGTGTGGTATTGTATTGTATGGTGTGTAATTGTATTGCACTGCATTGCATTAAATTGCCTTGCATTGTATTGTGTGATTCTGTCCAGACATGACGACCACCGAAAAGAAATTCGGACTTTGCACGACGGTCAATGTAATGAACCCCTCTGGCGACAACTCCACCGATGAGGTGATTGATTTGCTAGAAGAGCTGAAGACATGCATTGAGACGATCGGGGATAAAGAGAAGCAGTCTAAATTGCGAGATCAGATGGAGGACCTGGGAAAAATGACAGGCCAAGACAGAGCCAAGGTACTGATGTATCGTGCTGTGGATGATCTCACCCTCCCTCATTTCGCGGCCATTAACCGCCATTGTCCAGATTACGTGGTCAGTACCTTGGTGAAAACTTTCCCAAGCTTTCTGGATGTCAAGCGAAAGTCGCCTTACGAAGGTCAGTCCGTTTTGCACTCTCTGGTCAGTTTGAGAAAAGTCAGGCTCGTCCGGGAAATCTTGGAGAACATGGAAAACGGAGACAGACAGAAACGTCTGAACGAGCATTGTGTAACCAAGGTAAGCAAAGAATCGTTATGAGTATAGTTTGTCTTCAGACTTGACAGGTTATTCTGTCGTGTAAATGGTCTGTGTTGTCCCTTTGTTTTTGTCTGGTTGTATCTTGGCAGGGGAAACAACCTTGCTTTTCCTCTCGTGGGGCTGTGACAGTATACTCACATTTACTTTACAGTCTGTCTGTTGAAACGTGTGCCCCTTACTTCCTGATGTTAACTGATAGGCATTTGTTGGCAAGAACGCTTTTAGATGTGCCGATATCATCATCATCATCATCATCATCATCATCATAATGTGCCCTGCCACATGGTTTTGGTCCTCTATTCGAATTGCTGTTTGTTTTCTTTAGTTTTTGGTTGTTGTTGTTATTGTTTTTACAACAATAAATATGTTTACAGAAGTACTTCTGTGCTAAAATACTAGTATTTTTCGACAGTTCCTTGAAAATGATAAGTAATGTTAGGGTGAAAAATACCTCTTAAAATTGTGGATAGTGATGACGATGATGACAACGACGACGATGACGATGATGATATTAAGAATAATAAATGTGTATGGCATGCACCAAAGCTTGTTATATAAATCAAATCAAAGCGCGCACTTTCATCATTCACTAAAGCTAGCTCGCAGTGACAAAAACTCAAGGGTACGAAACACACTCACCAGGAAGAGGGGGACAGGAGGGGAGTAGGACAAAAGGGTGTGGCACATAGAGGGGGAAATTACTGCAAGATAAAACGGTATGTCCACAAGTTAGACTTGAGTAAGTCACTGTCGAATAGACAGGGGAAGCTTGATCCAGTTGTATGGACCAGGCATAAAAAAAGAGCGGTGACTGATTGTGGAAAATCTGTATCGAGGAAATTGTAAACAAGTAATATCAGAATGAAGAGGTCGGTCAGGGTTGTACATTTGAAAAGATCACAAAAATAAATAGGTGTAGTACTATTGATACACTTGAAGCATAATGTATTGATTTTGTATGAAATTCTTTGCGAAACAGGCAGCCAGTAGAGAAAATGAAGCAAGAGGGCGATATGATCATGCTTCTTTTTACGAAGGGCGAGATGGACCACATACGCTGGAGACAAGCAATAGAAGAAGCAGGCAAGCCAGAGAGCAGAGAGCAGAGAGCTACAATAATCAATACGAGAACAAGATAAAAGAAGTTGTGACTTTAGATGCTGCTGAAGTTGAAAAATAAGGAGTGAAACTGAAAAATCGCAGTTGACAGTAATGCGATTGACAGGCTTGGGTGATGAATTTCTGCATTGTGAGTTAAGGATCAGGAACAACGTCAAATTTCTTGAAATGAATCGGAAATTACAATAATGTTGTCTCCCAGTTGGATAGAACAAGCTGTTACGGTGGAAAGCTTTTGCTCGGTGCCAGTGACTAGTGGTTCAGTCTTATCTCCATTTAACTATAGCTTATTATGTATCATCCAATTCTGGATCTCAATCTAACAATCAGAGGCTTCGGAAAAAAGTGTTGAAAGATTTTCAGAAGATGCACTGTTGTAGACGTTGGATCCATCAGTATAAAATTGATATTTGATGTTATGCTGGCTGATGACATTGGCAAGTGGCAATGACGATGATGAGAATGAGGATGTTGATGACGACAATGACAAAGATGGACTGTCATGGCGATTTGACAGATAGACATATTATTTCTTATTATGTGTTTGGGTGTTCATGTGAGATACAAGACCAATCTGGATTGGACATATTGTTCAGCAGGTGCTGCATAGCTTCAGGTCCTGTGCCCTTGGGTTCTAGTTCTTCTGGTCTCTCTTCTGTTGAGTAGCATCTGTAGCGGTCATGTTGGTGCTGTTGATGCCACAACTGATGAGGTTGTCCTTAGTGGTCTTCCCTGATCATGGTGTCCTTGTTTTAGCTCTCCATAAAAGATCATCTTTGGTATGCGGCCGTCTTCCATACGGACAACATGTCCTGTCCAACAAAACTGGCATTTTGATCTTGCCACGTGATGTTACAGATTCTGCACAGACATTTTTGGTGGAACTGTTCTAGTTGTTATCCATGCCGTCGGTTGTTAGTTCAGGTCTCACAGCAGTCCAAAAGAGTGCCCAATACGATGTTTGCGGCAATCCTGATGCTATGGCCACCCACAACCTCTTGATCGGCTTTCCAAAGGCAGAGCTAGCGTTGGAGATGCTCAACACCACCTTTGCATCAAGAGATCCATTGCTGCTCACAGTGCTGTCCAACTTGTCGACTTTATGTATTGCTTTGATCTACGGTTGTTGATGACAACGTGGAGGTGGTGAATCGCCTAAGATGCTGTTGGCTGAAACGGAGCCTCTGCCTTGCTGACACTACTTTTAAGGTTCAAATGATTGCAGGCCGCTGCAAACTGGTCGGTCTTTGGAATTAAAAAAAAATATTCAGGTGTGTCGATCATCGTCACCATTTGTCTGAACCAAAGAGCTGCCTGTATAAGTGCTTCTGTTCCTGATCGGTATGGAGAGGGAGAAGCAAATGACTGCAGTCTTGTTAGCATTGATGGCGATGTCTCATTCTTTTTGTTCTACTACTGAGAACTTTCTGCACACTGACAGTGGCAGTTGAAAGATTCTCTGCCGAGCTCCAGGCTGCGAAGTTGTGTGCGTGCAGAGCTCTCTGCACATGTCTCCACAGTATTTCTCTGATGTCACTGATGAATACAACAAAGAGCATCGGTGAAACAACACCCTACAGTGAACTCTGTATTGGGGTGATAATAGACTTTAGGATCCCAGTATTCCTGAACGAACCCATCACACAATCAATTTTGAAACAGAGTCGGCTGGACCCGAAAATCCCATAATTATCTGACTAACAGGGATTTGTACTCACAACCATCTAGTAGTCGTTTTGTTGTTGCCATGATGATATGTGCAATTATCTACTATTTCAGTGTTAATGCATGTATCTATTTGTTCTTTTTTCCTGATCACACTAATCCCCCCTTCCCCCAGTTCCTTTCTCATTCTTGTCTCATTTTCATTTATCAAGATTTTGGAGTCTTGTAAATGCCATTATTATTATTATCATTGTTTTACTATTATATTATTATTATCACTTTGAAGACCTTTGTGTTAAAGTGTTCTAAAAAAATGACATCTGAGTCTTTTCTGTCTTCTTCGCTATCTCTTTGTTTTTGTCTTTGTCTCTATCTCTGTATGTCTGTCTGCCTGTCTGTCTGTCTGTCTGTCTATCTGTCTCTTTCTTTCTCTTGAATGTATATGTGTGTGTATATGTACATACATATATATATATATATATATATATATATATATATATATATATATATGTATATATATATATATATATACACATATGTAGATGTATATACAGAAATGTGTGTTAAGTTTTCTTAAAATTTGACATCCCAAAATCTGTCTCCTTCCTCACTTCTCTCTTTGTTTTCTCCCCTCCCTGTCTCTGTCTGTCTGTCTGTCTGTCTCTCTGTGTCTCTGTCTTTCTGTCTGTCTCTCTGTCTGTCTGTCTGTGTCTCTGTCTTTCTGTCTGTCTGTCTGTCTGTTTCTCTCTCTGCTCTGTCTCTGTCTGTCTGTCTGTCTGTTTCTCTCTCTGCTCTGTCTGTCTGTCTGTCTCTGTCTGTCTGTCTGTCTGTCTGTCTGCCTGTCGCTCTCTCTCTCTCTCTCTCTCTTTGATACTGGGCAGTGCCCGACAGAGTTTTGCTGGTCAAATTGGGAGGCAAACCATTTGATATCAACATCATCCATGTGTATAGACCAACATCCGCAAGTACTCAGGAAGACATCGACAGCTTCTACGAAGTATCAGAGATGGCCAAGGCCCAATGTAAATCACAAGATGTTACAGTCATAATGGGAGATTTTAATGCTTAAGTGGGACAGGATAGGGTGGAGGATATAGTGGGACCTCATGGCCTTGGTACACAAAATGAAAGGGGAGGGAAACTTGTAGAATGGGCACAGATGAATGAGTTCATAGTAGGAAACACCTGGTTTGACAGCCTAATAGAAGAAAATGGACTTGGATGAGTCCAGGATATAATACCAAAAATCAGATTGACTACATCCTGATCAACAAAAATTTGGAAATTCTTTACTGTCAGCAAAAACACTACCAGGCGCAGACTACAACAGTGACCACATTCCTGTAGTGGGAAGGTCTAGGCTGAAATTAAGGAAAAGGAAACAGACCAAAAGCAACATCAAACTAAACCTTGGACTCTTAAAGACAAATGAAGTGATACGTAACAAATTTAATATACATATTCAAAACAAATTCAGTGCTCTGAAAGACGTTGGTGACAGTGAAGAACAATGGACAAAGTTGAGAAATTCGATAAATGAAGCTTGTGAAGAAATCCCTCAGGCAGATAGAAAAGCAAAAAAGAACTGGATGACTGATGAAATTTTGGGCTTGATGGAGGAAAGGAGGAGGGCAAAGAGAAACGAGGAGACATACAGGAAGATAAACAAAGAAATCAGGAATAGGTGCAATGAAGCTAAGGAAGCTTGGCTGAACACAAAATGCAAAGAAATAGAAGACCGACCAAAAATGGATCCTCAGGGTACGAACAGACGAATTGAAGAAATTATCCACAGGAAAAATACATGCACATCAACTGGTTGCTTAAAATCGAAAGATGGCACGCTTATCATGGAAAAGACAAAATATTGGACAGATGGAGAGAGTACATTAAAGAACTTTTTGATGATAACAGAAACGAAGAACACATTATAAAAAAGAACTTTGAAGGACCACCCATAATGAAAGATGAAGTTAGAGCAGCATTGAAAAAGATGAAACCAGGAAAAGCCCCAGGACCAGACAACATTTACTACAGAGACGATTGAAGCCCTGGAGGAATTTGACATAGAAAAAATAACAGTCCTCCTAAATGAAATTTACTACACTGGAAAAATCCCCAAAGATATGTCATAATCAATTTTCATTGCACTTCCAAAGAAGACAGGGGCTATAAAATGCGAACTCCATCGCACAATCAGTTTGATGAGTCATGTTACAAAAATCCTGTTAAGAATAATCATGATGAGGACAAGGAATAGAATCAAAAGAGAAATAGCAGAAGAACCGTGTGGATTTGTGGAAGGGAAAGGAACTATTAACGCCATATACATCCTAAGACCTATCATAGAGAGGTCAATTGAGATGAATAAGGATTTGTATTTATGCTTTGTTGACTATACCAAGGCTTTCGATCGGGTAAGACATGAAGAATTGATCAACCAACTGGAGAGACTCAATGTTGATGGAAAAGATCTACGAATAATCAGAAATATGCACTGGGAACAAACAGCTGCAATGAGAATAGAAAACAATGTAAGCTCTTTCCAAAACATCAAAAGAGGAGTCAGACAGGGTTGTGTTTTGCACCAGATCTGTTTTCACTTTACAGCGAAAACATCATGAGAAACCTAGAAGAAGACCCTGGATTAAAGGTTGGAAGGAAAATGATAAACAACATTCGATACGCAGATGACACTGTGCAAATTGCAGAAAATGTAATGGACCTACAAAACCCTGTGAATATACTAGAAATAGAAAGCAAAGGTAAGGGGTTGGAACTAAACAGCAGGAAGACTGAAGTCATGGTGATCAGTAAAAAACATGAAATCCCCTCATGCAAAATAACAGCAAAGGGCACAACCTTGACACAGATTAGTAAGTTCAAATACCTGGGAACGGTCATTTCACCAGACGGCAGATGCACATCAGAAATAGCCAGCAGAATCGGCCAAGCCAAAACAGCATTCAAGAAGATGACAAGCATTCTTACCAACAAATGCCTATCAATTAACATCAGGAAGAGAGTTCTTGAATGTTATATAGAACCAATACTTTTGTACGGTTGCGAGGCGTGGACAGTCAACAAGCAAAGCCAGAAGAAGATTGAGGCAGCCGAGATGTGGTTTCTAAGAAGAATGTTGAGAATTCCATGGACCGCAAAGAAAACAAACGAGACAGTCTTGATGGAGGCAGACACAAGTAGATCATTTATAAGGAAGATTAGGAAAAGACAGGCAACATTCATAGGCCATTTTATGAGGAAAGGGGAATTGGAGCACTTGCTCACAACGGGAAAGCTGGAGGGCAGGAGAGTACCTAGTAGACCCAGGGAGAAGATACTAGACGGACTTGCAGAGTGGCTGGGGACAAGGAGGATGGAAGAGATGCTTGAGGCGACAAGTGATAGAGACAGATGGAAGTCCATAATCGCCAACGCCATGCGGCAAGGCACCTGATGATGATGATGATGATGATGATGATGATGATGATGATGATGATGATGATGATGAAAGACCGTGTGTGTCACATATGAAACATGTGTTGTTTAACATTCTTGTGTGGTGTTTTCTGTGTGTGTGTGTGTGTGTGCGCGCGCGCGCGTGTGTGTGTGCGTGTGTGTGTGCGCGTGTGTGTGTGTGAATACCTGCACGCTTGTCCGTGACCGTGGGTGTGGCGTGCGTTTGTGCACGTGTACATGTCTGTCTGTCTGTCTGTCTGTCTGCCTGCCTGCCTGCCTGCTAGGTCGAGATTAATCCGACCAGAACCACCTGCATGCTGGGCGGTTTGCCTCTCTCTATCGCCGCATTGACATTCAACTTGGACATGGTCGACTTGCTTTTGGAACAAGGGGCAAAACTCTGCCTGACGAACGACCGTAAAGAAACAGTGTTTCACTCCTTTGTCCGTTTTTCTGCTTGTAACTCGGAGCAAGAGCAGGTGTTAAAGATGATGACGGAACTCCACAAGCGGCTTTGTAAAGAGGTACTGTGTCGTGGTTAGACTAGCTATGTGGGTGTGGGCTGACTTAGTGAGAGGGATTGATAGACTTTTTTTTTAACTCAATTAGCAATTTAGGTATGGAGAGATGAGGTTATATCGATCTTTGTTTTAATAATAATAATGCTACTACTACTACTACTACTATTACTACAACTAATAATAATGATGTTGATAATGATGATACTACTACTACTAGTACTACTACCACTAATGATAATACTCAGGTTACAAATAATTATGTTCATCACAATGAGAGAATTCATATGTGTGCGCACGTGCGCGTGCGCTCGCATGTGTGTGTTATATTTTTGTTGCTGTTGTTGTTTTTTGTTTTGTTTTTTTGTCAATCATGTATATTTGTGATACTGGGTCTTCTATAACACTGTAGATCTATGAACACAGAAAAAAAGAGAGTAATAGTAATAAACTCTGGGGAGAGCCGGACAGCAGAAGGTAGGCCTACTCAGAGGAGAAACCCTGTCAAGCTAGTGTTTTGGCCCTTAACTGCTGACACTCTACGGGGGCCGGGCCGCATCCAGGTCATGACTCCTTGATGCCCCTCTGCTGTCACAAATTTGTTTTTTAAAAGGAATTTATCTTTATTTTTTTTAAAGAATTTTTCTTCCGCTTGGAATCGAACCTGTACATCCGAGGTGGTCAGATTTCTCACGGCAAAGTCACCCTTGTGACGGGTTACCACTGGCTATCAGTCACCAGCAACATTTAGGGGAATTTTAAGCCTTATGAAGTTCACTTTTGTTCCTCCTGGACCAGATCCAGCTGAAACTCTTTTCCGCTGCTGCTAACCATTGTCTTTAGGGCTCTGGTCCTGTCTCTCCCTGAAATCGATAGCTGCTTCATGAGATCATAGGCTGATGTACCTATCAACCTCCTTGCTCCAACCTCTGTGGCGAGGACATAACTCTTGAGGGTCACGTAGGAATTATCTCCCACGTTGTGGAACTTCTCAAATCTAACATAGTTTGTGCTACCCCATTCAGCTAGCATAGAACCAGATACAAAGCACAAAAACCGTAAGCTAAAGTCAGATGTCCTCAAGTGGCATGCTTTTCAAGTCTTGTAGCTATGGGCTTCCTCCATTCTCCTTTTGTACGGTACAGTGAGCTCGATCAGAATCACTTGTTTCGATAATGGGAATGGAGTACTATGTCCGGTCTCATGCCACTCTTGCTGGTGATTTCTGTTTGTTTGTTTTTTCATTGTGGGAGGTCTGCTGCGCACTGCCAGTCATCTGCTTCATCCAGCAGACCCCGCTTCCATGTTCTGGGTGTCACTTTTTCCTGCCTGCTGCCGTACCGTCCTTGGGTTAGCGCTATCTTGCATGAGCTCAGGACATGTCCCATTGTCTGTTTGCCAAGGCAGAGCGGGCAAACAGGGTTTTCTGATTTCTCCCTTTTCACCAGATTAGCATTCGAGGGCACGAGGTCATACACAGATCTGAGGATGAAACTGATTCTGAGAGGGGCCATATGCCACAGGTCATTCCAGCTAAGACTTCTTTGGAGTGCATTTTCCCAAGTCATCCACTGCCCCTGTTGACCTTGCTGAACTGCCTTCTGAAATCTTGTGGCATCCTCTTCCTTCCTCATCTCTTGTGTTATCAAATTTCTTTTTGCCTTCCCTTTGGCCTTTGACCACCATTCCATTTTTGTTGATCCCAGTCCCTGCCTATTGGTCTGTGTGTGCCCTATTATTTCTCTGACCATGAGGTTTTCTTTCACTGAGACCAGTGCCTCCTGGACTTCCCATTTCCTAACAGCCCTCAGCTTCGGCTGGATTGATGTCACAACTTTATTTACCGAGTATTCAGGTGTGCTAAGAAGCCTGACGTTTCCTGCCTTGTTCTCCTGAACAATGGAATTTAGGCGTAGCTTCAGCTTTTCCTGGCGACAATAGAGCGCAACGTCAGTGAGACTGGGTGGGACACCAAGCCATTTCCTTGTGTATTTATTGATTTGGCCGCCATTGATTCCATGTGCTAGTGCAGATATTGTATATCAGTAGAGGCTAGAGGAGCTTTGGAATCAGCATGAACTGCAGACACCAATCTTTGTAGTTGCCAAGAAGGCCACAGCGGTCTATTACCTGCAAACTTTCTTTTGCCATTTGCTTGGTTTCCTTACCCCTTTGTGTATCTTTCAGCGAGTCGTCATACCACCTTCCCAGGCTTTTCACTGGTTCTTCTGTCACTGTTGGAATGGACTGATTGGCAACAGTAAACGTTTCTGTTGGAATGGACTGATTGGCAACAGTAAACGTTTCTGTTGGAATGGACTGATTGGCAACAGTAAACGGTACTTTACCTTTCCTCAGTGAGAGGCTCAGTGACTTTTTTGGTCTGAAATACATCCTAGATGAGGCGACGACTTTGTCCAACTGCTTCAGGATCCCGAGTGTCTCTTCTTCTTTTGTGGAAAATGCTTTCGTGTCGTCCATGAAGGCTTTTGGAGGGATTTGTTTTAGTATCTGTTTCCGAGGCCAGTTGGACCTGAAGTTCTCACTGCTGCTTTCAAGATCACCTCCATTCCAACATGAAAAGTACTGGAAAAATTGCACAGCCCATGGCTATGCCTACTTCTAAATTGATCAATCTGTATTATTGTGTGTGTGTGTGTGTGTGTGTGTGTGTGTGTGTGTGTGTGTGTGTGTGTGTGTGTGTGTGTGTGTGTGTGTGTGTGTGTGTGTGTGTGTGTGTGTGTGTGTGTGTGTGTGTGTGTAGAACCGCATTGAGAATCCATGGAAATACTTCTTCAGCATTTCTCGGATATTGTTTGGGACATGATACATCTCCAGGGTCAGTTAAATCATCATGTGCGAGACTGATCCATACGCATTTGCCAGATCAAGCCACACCACGTCGAGGTCCTTCTTCTCTGTTTTAGCTCTTTGGATTGCTTCCTAAATCATCATGGCATGCTCTATACAGCCTGACACTCCTGGAATGCCTCCTTTTTGGACTGAAAAAATAAAAAAGAGAGAATATACACGCAAATGGATAGTAAATGTTCATTATGCTTCCTCTTATGCAAACAGCCAATGATACTTACAAATGGTTTACCCATCTTGGAAATGATTACGCTTGTTTTAAATCAAAATTAGAAAGTTTAAGGTTTAACTTGTTCTTTTTTAAATAGGCCTTAGGTGATTGGCTGAATATCACTTTTGAGTATGCCGAAACACATCTGTAAGTACCGTGCCGAAACACATCTGTAAGTACCGTGCCGAAACACATCTGTAAGTACCATGTATGAGTATCTGCAAATAGTAAGAATATAACTCGTGAAGGCAGTGTTCTTGTCTGTACAACAAGGGCCCAAATTTAGTTATGTACGCTACAGGTTACAAGGACGTTCCATATCAAACTAAATATCCAGATCAAACATAAGTAAGTTCAAGTTCATATTGCTTATAGCCCAACCGACTACAATAGCTATATCAGGGCTAACACTACGTTAAAAACAAGTCCAAGTTTATTAAAAAGACAACAGTTAAGGACCGAGCACACGATTATCATTTCAAGTCTAAAATGCAATTAAAATATTTCCCATATGTATAATGACATTGTACTTGCCTCCCCTCTCCCCGTTTCCTACCATTACTCACAAACACATTTATGATTTCATTTTAGTCCTTTTTTCCCACTGAACGAAGTAACGGAAGTTTCAGTCTTTTTCTCCTAATTTTTGTATTTGGTGTTTGTTCGTTTGTGATCTTACATTTACGCTTGACAAAGGCCAGTTGGCCGAAAATTTGCGCCTGTCTTGTCTCATCTTCATCATCATCAGGTGCCTTGCCGCATGGTGTTGGCGATCATGGACTTCCATCTGTCTATATCTTGTTGCCTGAAGCATCTCTTCCACCCTCCTTGTCCCCAGCCACTCTGCAAGTCCGTCTAGTATCTTCTCCCTGGGTCTACCTAGTGCTCTCTTTCCCTCCAGCTTTCTCATTGTGACCAGGTGCTCCAATTCCCCTTTCCTCATAAAATGGCCTATAAATGTTGCCTGTCTTTTCCTAATCTTCCTTATGAATGATCTACTTGTGTCTGCCTCCATCAAAACTGTCTCGTTTGTTTTCTTTGCTGTCCATGGAACACTCAACATTCTTCTTAGAAACCACATCTCGGCTGCCTAAATTTTGTTCTGGCTTTGCTTGTTGACTGTCCACGCCTGACAACTGTACAACAGTATTGGTTCTATATAACATTCAAGAACTCTCTTCCTGATGTTAATTGATAAGCATTTGTTGGTAAGAATGCTTGTCATCTTCTTGAATGCTGTTTTGGCTTAGCCGATTCTACTGGCTATTTCTGATGTGCATCTGCCGTCTGGTGAAATGATCGTTCCCAGATACTAGGTATTAAAACTTATCATCCTGTCTCAAGGTTGTGCTGTTTGCTGTTATTTTGCATGAGGGGATTTCTTTCTTTTTTTTCTTTTTTTACTGATCACCATGACTTCAGTCTTCCTGCTGTTTATTTCCAAGCCCTTACCTTTGCTTTCTATGGGTCCCTTTCATTTTCTGCAGTTAGCAGGGTGTCATCTGTCTTGTCTGGTTGCATTGAATACTCGTTCTGATTCTATTTTCGTGTTTTTCAGGTTTCTGTTTGCTTGAATGCAGGCAGTCACATTTGTTTTGGATCTCTGAAGAGGTTCTATAAGGCGTCTGCTGTAAAAGTGCTTATGTCTCACATCGTGCAAGTCAAAGCATTCAATAAGAAAGTGTTTGATGCTGAGTGGCTCGTCACTTGGTATACACCATGGTGCTTCTTCATTTTGTAAAAAGTACAAGTGAGTGTAGAATGTGTGACCAGTGTGTAACCTGCACAACGGTCTCTTACCTACAGTTCCCAAGAACAGATAAGAGAATCATTCTAAGGTCAGGGAGGATTTGGAAAAGTCTTTATATACATGCATACATACAAAAAAAAAAAATTTCTGTCGGGTTGTTCCAATCTTCTTGCCAGAGGCTTTTCACGTACGTTTGCATTCGTCAGTTGTAAGAGAGAAAGAGTTCAAAGAAGTCATCATAAGCTGGGGCAATTCGCCAATTTTTTTTTTTTTTATTTAATTTTTTTTTCTATAGACTGGATAGTTGTGTCTTAAGCAATCTTTGCATTTTAAAACAGCTGTGTTCTAGCTGTTTGACGTGTTTTAGCTGTTTGAGTGTTCTGCTTGGTAGATGTGTTCTAGGTGTTAGACGTGTTCTAGCTGTTTGACACGTTCTGGCTGTTTGACGATTTTAGCGGTTTGATGTGTTCTGCCTGATAGACATGTTCTACCTGTTTGATGTGTTCCACCCGGTAGATGTGTTCAAGGTGTTAGAGGAAGAAGAGTGGCAGAATGGTTCAGACGTTCGTCTGCCAATAACTAAACTCGAGGTTCCAGGTTCGCTCCCCGTAGAGGCTTTGACTTTTCTCTTCAGTTTGACCGGAAAATCGAACTGAACGTCTAGTCTTTCGGAAGGGGACGAAAAACGAGTCGGACCCGTGTGCCTTCTGGCTGCGCACGCTAAAGATCCCACGGCAGTTGAAAATCGTGAAGAGCAGGGCATTGCCCGGCTGTCTTGGTATAAAACACTGGAGAGAGGGATTGATTTCCTAGGTCCCACTCGCTGAAGACCAATTAGCCTTCTTACCTTTCTGAGGTCTTGGTTAAGAAACAAAGTGAATATAAATTTGAAGCGAGGGAGAGGGGATGGGCTCCGCCCTCGTGGTGCTGGCCCCGGGAAAAGTTGAGGTCTCTGCCACCTCATTCCCCTACAACTCAAAGGTTATGGAACTATCTAGGTAGGACCTCAGGACCTGGCCAGCTCGTTGGTTTATGAACAGGCTTAAGAATTGTGCCGTGATCATTCTGGATCTTCTCCATCACATGGCACCTGTGACATTAGTACGCTCGCGTACATATGGAATTCATTCCGAGCGCGGAGACGTCATCTTGAGAAACTGAATCTGAAGCTAGGTGTAAGACGTGTTCTAGCCGTTTGACGTATCCTAGCTGTTTGACGTTTTTAGCGGTTTAACGTGTTCTGCCTTTTTGACGTGTTCTAGCTGTTTGACATGTTCTAGCTGTTTGACGTGTTCTAGCTCTTTGATGTGTTTTAGCTGTTTGACTTGTTCTAGCTGTTTGACGTGTTCTAGCTGTTTGACATGTTCTAGCTGTTTGACGTGTTCTAGCTCTTTGATGTGTTTTAGCTGTTTGACTTGTTCTAGCTGTTTGATGTGTTCAAGCTGTTAGATGTGTTCTAGCTGTTGGACGTGTTCTGTTTGTCGTGTTCTAGCTGTTTGAAGTGTTCTGTTTGATGTATCGTAGCTGTTTGACGTGTTCTAGCTGTTTGACGTGGTCTATAGTTGTTTGACATTCCAGCTGTCTTACGTGTTCCACCTGTTTGACGTGTTCCATTTGAATGTGTTCTTACTATCTGACGTTTTCTGCTTGTTTGACGTGTTCTATTTGACGTGTCAGATAGAGGTTTGTTTGACGTGTTGTAGCTGTTTGACGTGTTCTATCTGTTTGAGGAAATGGGTACCGCACTCATAATGCTGGCCTTAAGTAAAGTTGAGGTCTCTACGTCCTCACTCGTCTAGTACATCGGAGTGATGAGACAGCTGTTACCTTTAATGTTGCAGTACGAGCCCAAGTCAGTGTGGTTCATACCGAACGAGGATGGTAATACAGCCCTGCAACTGGCGGCCCTTCTGGTACAGCACAGTCTCTTCAGTTACATCGTGTCCCTGTCCGGAGTCTACTGTGACCTCCACAAGCAGTATGGCCTGTTTGACCACTTCCTTCATGACCACTGAAATCGATCCTGCTGCTCTGAAAGAGTTCGAAAGAGATCGGATCCAGAAAATCAAAGCAAGACAAGAGGAAAGTCCAGAAGGTATGTCCGAAAAAACGGATAAGTTTCAGGGATACACCTATGAAACGAATGAGAAAAGGTTGTCCGTTCTGGAAATCATCGACACTGCTGAAAACGTGACGCCAGAAAATCGGCAGGCAGTATTCGAAATTCTGAACAACCACGTTGTAAAACGTGTCTTTGAGAAGAAGTGGAAGGCTTTCAAGGGGATCTGTTGGGGTTGGTTTATTTTCCATGTGGCGCTGATGATCATTCTCACCGCCTACGCGATCTGTAGGTCCAAAGTAATGAGCAACAAGTGCACTGAGGCTGACAGAATCTTTTCAAACTTTGGAGCTGCTGTTGGATGTTCTGTGTCCGCCGTCGCCATTTTACCACCGATATGGAAAACATTACGCTGGTTTGTTATGAAAGTTACCAAATTTGTCAACCACCATTGTTTGGGACAAGTTATCAAATCCCAAAGTCCAGGACACATACAGTTTCACCGGAGACTCTGGTACAAAGGACAGTGCTACGTGTTCTTCCTGGCATTATTTGCTGACACCATGGTCTACTTTGCTTTTCTGTGAGTCGACGTTTTACTTTGCTTGCTTGTCTGTCTGTCTGTCTGTTTGTCTGTCTGTGTGTGTCTCTCTTTCTCTATGTCTCTCTCTCTGTGTCTCCCCTCTCTCCCTCACACACACACACACACATGCGCGCGCACACACACACACACACACACACACACACTCACACACACTCAGAATCTGTCTTTGTCCGTCTGTCTGCCTGTCTCTGTCTCTGTCTGTCTGTCTGTCTGTCTGTCTGTCTGTCTCTCTCTCTCTCTCTCTGTGTATTGTGCATATTATGTATTATCGGTGACCGTTAGCAATGAGGGGTCCCAACCAGAAATGCTCTCGAGGCCAGTACAGAAGACATCATCACTGTCCAGACTGAAACCTACGTGGAAGGACAAGAACATCTCCATGAAACACAAGATCAGGTTATTACATGCACTGGTATGTTCTGTTTGTCATTCTGTTTGTAGTGATTGGTCGACTACATCGTCGAACAGTGTTTTCACCAGAAGTAGTCTGTGGAACAGAGGAGAAGCCCCTGTAGCAAGAACTGTTGTTGTGACTTGAACAACCAGCCATCTCCCCGTGGGGATGCCGAGGACTCTTTCATTATAAATAATATCCCCACCTTCTGCAAATTCCGTGCTAGAAATGTTCTCTTTTCTGTCACTCTCTTTGTTTCTGCCTTGTTCCTTTGCTTTCTGTCATTTCTTCCTACCATTTTATGCCTTGCCGGTCCATTCACCTGTATGTGTTCGATAAAGTCTTACGTACTTTTTCTTAGGATTGGTAATTGGGTACATGTGTTAAGTGCGTTTTTGGCGCAAGGGAGATGAGATATGCGGAAGCAATTTTAGATAATTCAGGCCCGTTTTGGTGTCCTTACGTATGCTTAAATCTGTATTCAGGTGTGCTTTTTAAATCCCCTGTGTGATAAATTGGACGGAGTGGTCAACGCCGATGCATGTGTACATAATTTTCTTTTCTTTCTTTTTTTTTCCTGTTGAAGTGTTTTATGTTTTGAAACGGTTATAACTTTGATATGACTCTATGCAGTCGGCTGGGCTTTAAACAACACTAACAATAACAATAAACCAGCCATCTTGACGGTCGCATTTGGTACTTCCACTTGCCTACGCAGTGCTTTGTGACTTCTGCTTCTTGCAGACAGACCTTTAGTTTCTGTATCTTGTAGTCAGAGCACTGGGTCTATACGTACCGTTGGACAAGATAATAAACAGAACTGAAGACAGAAAGTCACTTCTATCAACAAGACGGACAGGAAAACGAGACCACAAGAACAGGTCAAGTTATAAAACACGGGTGGGAAATCTTCCTTTTTTTTCTTTTGTTTTTTTGTTTGTTTGTTTACCCGAGATCCACTTTTTTAAAGTTACTTTCAGGTATAAAAGAAAGTTCTGACGAAAAAAAAATTGGTGAAGATAGAGGCAAAAGTACCACGAATGAGTTTTCAGATATGCCTGGTAAATACTGTATGTATTCACTGAGTCCACTCTCATTCCAAAAACATTTGAGATAGGCAAGAGTAATTTAAATCCGTTGATCAGATCTGCCAAATCAGTGTGTGTTTGATTGTGTGAATCACTGAATGGGTTGCTGTGTATACTGTTAATTGAGAATGGTTCGCATTCTCAAAAAGTGTGATTTGAAAAATAATGTATACTTCATTTTCATGTAAGTTTTAAAAATCTGGATAGATTGGAAGGGGGGTGGGGAGCATGCCCCACACCCTGCTACCTTTCCTTTGTTTTCCATTTCCAACAATTCTCACCCCTGCAGGTAGAACAATGATATGAAGGAAACACTTCACTTTTGGTGTGCGAGGTGGGATACATCAAACACTTTATTTCGTATCAGAAGTGTTGGGAAAGAAAAGAAACAAAAGAAATACCTGATACTTTCCAATCTAGAAGTATTCATTAAATGTGAAATGCAGCCACAGAGCTGGAAATGGTGACCTGCTTACCAGGAATTACCCAAAACGTGCTTCACATCTCGTGGCTTTACGTGAGCAATATGGGACCATTACTCTACTCACGCTCAATGCCGTTCTGGGTTTTAAACCAAGTGCAAACCTCTTGACCATGATAAACTTTGGGAATGAGGTCAAAGAGAGAGCTTTGCTGAAGATGTTTAAAAGGGTGGTGGTGCAGTAATCTTCCCCCTTCCACACATCAAGCCAAGTACAAGGTGGGTGATTTTTGGTCACCACTCCTTTAATGGGACCTGCTCCAAAGACATCAAAATAATAACCTGGAATGACAAAGCAAAAAATGGTCCAACTCAACAACAAACTGGAAAGACAGAGGCATACCAAATGGCCTGAAAGTTAGCATACCAAATGGCCTTTAGGTTAGACTTTTAAAATGATTAATCCGGCCAGTCATGATTTATGGCTGCGAAGCCTAGACTCTGAAAAAAACTGATTGCAGAAGAATTGATGCAGCAGAGATATGGTTTTATTGGAGACTACTACGTGTCAAATGGACAGATAGAAAAACTAGTGAAAGTATCATGGAAGAAATTGATATCACCAGAAAACTACTAGCAGACATCAACAAGAGAAGACTAAACTACATTGGCCATGTGTCATGCAACAAGAACACGGACCTCATCTTTCAAAGAAAAACGGTGGCAAAAAGGAAGAAAGGCAGACCTCCAGTCTCATACATCGAGAACATAACCAATATCGGTGGCCTAAATATTCGGTGGCCTAAATATTCAAGAAATTGTCCACAAAAGTCAAGGCAGAGCGGCCTGGAGGGAAATGGTGGTGTCAAAATGTGCTGCGGCCAACACCGAACCCAGTGACGCCGACAGGTGAGACAGGTGAGACTCCTTTGCCAACGCAGTCAAGACCTAGAGCTTGACATGGTGATCATCAATTTCCTTTAATGATTGCCCAGTTAATGTATGTACCATCCTGCGCTTCTAACGTTGTGGTGAATGTAGACTTTTTTCTTGCATCTTTGCCTCAACTGCAAGTGAAGTCGGAATTTATGACAGCTGCATCTGACTCAAAATTTCCTGCGCAACTTGACATCTCCCAAGGACAGGGAAAATGAAGTCCATTCGCTGTGCCATCGTGATTGTCCAGAGAGAAGACGCCAATCGCCATCACCTCATTTTCTGGCAATCGTCATTCAGGAGGTACAGATAACCTCTACCTCGCCTGAACATCTGGATCAGAGTACAGACAACCTCTACCTCGCCCTCAACATCTGGATCAGAGTCCCCAGAGAAACAGCCCATCAGAAGATACATGGAGCAGAAGACCCAGTTATGTAGATGTGGGTACTGTATAGATAATGATCCTCTTCACCATGCCATCCAACATATGACGGCCCCTGTACATGTCGCTGACATAAATTAATGGTATCCAAAGGACAGGAGAATCTGCCACAGATCAGGTTCCCCCCAGTCTTCTTGCCCTGCCAGAAGTCAGGAGCATTACCAAAGAAATGAAGGATCTAGTTCGGGATCAAGACAACATCAACAGCACAGGCGACATTACCGGTACACAACCTGAAAAAGATCAGGTCTATATTACATCTTGGGAGAGTGACAGTGACCACAACCTTTCAGCAAGACATTACTTGAAATATAGAGGGAATCCCAGCTAGCTGCGTAAAAATCTGCATTTATACTAGAAGTCTAACAGGCTGTACTTCAATAAGAAATTTTACAGACATAATAACAGATGAATCAAATCGTGAAAAATTTCACATACATGTACGAAACAAACTCAGTGCTCTGGAAGACGTTGGTGACAATGAGGAACAATGGACAAAGTTGAGAAACTCGATAAATAAAGCTTGTGAAGCTTGTGAAGAAATCCCAAGATTTTAAAAAAAAAAGCAAAAAAACAACTGGATGACAAAAGAAATTCTACGCTTGATGGAAGAACAGAGGAAGACAAAGGGAAAAGAGGAAGAATACAAAAAGATAAACAAAGAAATCAGGAATAGATCAATGAAGCTAAGGAAGTTTGGCTGGAAACAAAGTGTAAAGAAATAGAAGACCAACACATTACAGACCCTCAA
Source organism: Monoplex corrugatus (assembly GCA_030674185.1). Classification (NCBI taxonomy): domain Eukaryota; kingdom Metazoa; phylum Mollusca; class Gastropoda; order Littorinimorpha; family Ranellidae; genus Monoplex; species Monoplex corrugatus. The sequence continues at coordinate 23,354,730 of JAPXFY010000028.1, forward strand.
AATATGTACAGAAACACTGAAGAAATTGCCCACAGGAAAAAGACATGCACATGAACTGGTCGCTTAAAATCAAAAGATGGTACGCTTATCATGGAAAGAGACAAAATATTAGATAGATGGGGAGCGTACATTAAAGACCTTTTTAACGATGACAGAAACGAATAACACATTATAAGAAAGAACGTTGAAGGACCACCCATAATGAAAGATGAAGTTAGAGCAGCACTGAAAAAGAAGAAACCGGAAAAATCCCTAGGACCAGACAATATTACTGCGAGATGATTGAGGCCCTGGAGGAAATCAGTGTTGAAAAAATAACGGTCCTCCTAAATGAAAAATCCTCACAGATATGTCAAAATCAATTTTCATTGCACTTCCAAAGAAGACAGGGGCTACAGAATGCAAACTCCATCGTAAATCAGCTTGATGAGTCATGGAACAAAAATCCTAAAGTGAAATAGCAGAAGAACAGTGTGGATTTGTGGAAGGGAAAGGAACTGTTAATGCCATATACATCCTAGTTACTATTATAGAAGGTTAGTCGAGTTGAATGAGGATTTATATTCATGCTTTGTTGAATATACCAAGGCTTTCAGTCGGGTAAGACATGAAGAATTGATCAACCAACTAGAAAGACTCAATGAAAAAGTTCTAAGAATCAGAAATACGCATTCAGAACAAACAGCAACAATGAGATGCAAGCTCTTTCCAAAATATCAAAAGAGGGTCAGACAGAGATGTGTTTTGTCACCAGACTTGTTTTCACTTTACAGCGAAAACATCACCAGAAACCTAGAAGAATACCTTGGGATAAAGGTTGGAGGAAAATGATAAACAACATTGTTACACAGATAACAAAAGGGGAATTGTAGAAAAATGAAAGGGACCTACAAAACCTTGTGAATATAATAGAAATCGAAAGCCAAAATAAAGGGTTGGAGCAAAATGGCAAGAAGACTGAAGTCATGGTAATCAGTAAAAAAAAAATGAATCCCCTCGTGCAGAATAACAGCAAATGGCACAACTTTGAGTCAAGTCGGTAAGTTTAAAAATCTGTGAATGGTCATCTCCCCAGACGGCAGATACACAACATAGCCTTCAGAATCGGCGTTCTTACCAACAAATGCCTATCAATTAACATCAGGAAGAGAGTTCTTGAATGTTATGATATAAAACTGATATTGTTATTTGGTTGTGAGGCATGGACAGTCAACACGCAAAGCCAGAACAAAATTGAGGCAGCCGAAATAATGTTTCTAAGAAGATTGTTGACAGTTCCTTGGACAGCAAAGAAGACGAACGAGACAGTGTTGATAGGCTGAAAAGAAGATCATTGATGAAGAAAATTATAAAAGAGAAACAACAGTTATAGGACATATCATGAGGAAAGAGAAATTAGAGCACCTGGTCACAACAGGAAATCTGGAGGAAAAAAGAGCACCAGGTATACCCAGGGAGAAAATATTGGATGGACTTGCAGGGTGGATGAAGACAGAGAGGGTGGAAGGTGTACTTGCAGCAACAAGGGATAGATTCGTATGGAGGGCCATGATCTTGAACGCCGTGCGGCAGGGCACATGATGATGATGATGATGATGGTGGTGGTGGTGGTGGTGGTAAAGGTGGTGGTGGTAGTGATGATGATGATGGTCACCAAGAACCAGATGATGATGTTTCACGAGGAAATTCAGACACTGGTTTGTTTAGCCAGTACCAGGATACCCCAAAAATGTGGAAAGATTCTTTGGTCTTGCAAATTATCGTGTGTCAATGGCAGATGTGATGCGTCTAGTGTGTTGGCTAGTCACTGCGTGCTTGTCACCTCTCACTTTCAGCCTGCACCGCTGGCTAGCACTGCTGCTTGCAGCTATGCGAAAAGAAGAGCAGAATGCGTAAGTCTCTTCCTGTCAGTACATAGCCTCTCCATCGGCAAGCCCTACGTTATGCCTCCTCGTGGCGACGTGCGGTAACTGAGCACCTCACGGACTCAGGCTAAATCTCGAGGGACTCAGAGGAAGTCTGGCCCCCAGACGTGCGGCACGAAGGCTCACCGGCGTGTGGATATGCCCTGGTGCCCACGAACCAGACCCCCAGCTATGGGTAAATAGCTCCACTGCCTTGTGGACATTTCGGGAGAGAATAAGGCTAAGGGAGGTAACCCTTCTGCCTCGTAGGTTGTTTTTGGAACGACAAAGGCTAGGGAGAGACCACAAAAAACAACAAAAAACCCGATGGAAGGCAACGGGAAACCCTCGAAAAATTATCATCCTCATCATCATCAGGTGCCCTGCCGCATGGCGTTGGCGACCATGGACTTCCATCCATCTCTATCTCTCGTTGCCCCTAGCGTCTCCCCCACCCTCCTCGTCCCCAGCCACTCTGCAAGTCCGTCCAGCATTCTCTCCCTGGGTCTGCCTGGTGCTCTCTTTCCCTCCAGCTTTCCCGTTGTGACAGGTGCTCCAAATCCCCCTTCCTCATAAAATGGCCTATAAATGTTGTCTGTCTTTTCCTAATCTTCCTTATGAGTGATCTACTTGTGTCTGCCTCCATCAAGACTGTCTCGTTTGTTTTCTTTGCTGTCCATGGAACTCTCAGTGAAAATAAAAATGAAAATAACGACGTGAATAGGTGCTCCATCTCGTCCGGTAGGGACCGTCATGCAACGCAGGTGACACCAGACCGTCAGCCAGATACTGCAACCAAACTCAAAAATACTAAAATAGCAACATGGAACATAAGAACTTTGTTCCAAAAAGGCAAATTAGACAATGTCAAAATGGAGATGGAAAGGCTTAACATTAGTATTTTAGGACTAGGGGAAGTGAGATGGAAGGGGGCATGCATGATAATATCCGGAGAGTATACAGTGATATACTGTGGTGGAAACTCACATGAAAGAGGAGTAGGCATTGTAATGGACAGGGACAAATCAAAAGCAGTTAAGGGATACTGGGCTGTGTCTGACAGAGTCTTGCTGGTCAAATTGGGAGGCAGACCATTTGGTCTCAACATCATTCAGGTGTATGCACCAACATCCACAAGTACTCAGGAAGACATCGACAACTTCTACGAAGTATTAGAGATGGCCAAGGCCCAATGTAGATCACAAGAAGTTACTATAATAATGGGAGATTTTAATGGTAAAGTAGGAAAGGATATGGTGGAGGATATAGTTGGACCTCATGGTACACAAAATGAAAGGGGAGGGAAACTCGTAGAATGGGCACAGATGAATGAGTTCATAATAGGAAACACCTGGTTTCAGCAGCCTAATAGAAGAAAATGGACTTGGATGAGTCCAGGAGATAATACCAAAAATCAGATTGACTACATCCTGATTAATAAAAGATTTGGAAATTCTTTACTGTCAGCAAAAACATTACCAGGCGCAGATTACAACAGTGACCACAATCCTGTAGTGCGAAGATTTAGGTTGAAATTACGGAAAAGGAAACAGAACAAAAGCAGCACCAAACTAGATCTTGGACTCTTAAAGACAGATGAAGTGATACGTAACAAATTTAATGTACATGTTCAAAACAAATTCAGTGCTCTGAAAGACGTTGGTGACAGTGAAGAACAATGGACAAAGTTGAGAAATTCGATAAATGAAGCTTGTGAAGAAATCCCTCAGGCAGATAGAAAAGCAAAAAAGAACTGGATGACAGAAGAAATTTTGGGCTTGATGGAGGAACGGAGGAAGGCAAAGAAAAACGAGGAGACATACAGGAAGATAAACAAAGAAATCAGGAATAGGTGCAATGAAGCTATGGAAGCTTGGCTGAATACAAAATGCAAAGAAATAGAAGACCAACACAACACGAATGAAACAAATTGTCCACAGGAAAAAGACATGCACATCAACTGGTTGCTTAAAATCGAAAGATGGTACGATTCTCATGGAAAAAGACAAAATATTAGACAGATGGGCAGAGCACACTAAAGACCTTTCTGAAGATTACAGAAACGTAGAACACATTATAAGAAAGAACTTTGAAGGACCACCCATAATGAAAGATGAAGTTAGAGCAGCACTGAAAAAGATGAAACCAGGAAAAGACCCAGGACCAGACAACATTACCACAGAGATGATTGAAGCCCTGGAGGAATTCGGTATAGAAAAAATAACAGTCCTCCTAAATGAAATTCACGACACTTGAAAAATCCCCAAAGATATGTCAAAATCAATTTTCATTGCACTTCCAAAGAAGACAGGGCTATAGAATGCGAACTCCATCGCACAATCAGTTTGATGACTTATGTAATCAAGATCCTATTAAGAATAATCATGATGAGGACAAGGAATAGAATCAAAAGAGAAATAGCAGAAGAACCGTGTGGATTTGTGGAAGGGAAAGGAACTATTAATGCCATATACATCCTAAGAACTATCATAGAGAGATCAATGGAGATGAACAAGGATTTATATTTATGCTTTGTTGACTATACCAAGGCTTTCGATCGAGTAAGACATGAAGAACTGATCAAACAACTGGAAAGACTCAGTATTGATGGAAAAGATCTACGAATAATCAGAAATATGTATTGGGAACAAACAGCTGCAATCAGAATAAAAAAAGACGATATAAGCTCTTTCCAAACATCAAAAGAGGAGTCAGACAGGGTTGTGTTTTGTCACCAGATCTGTTTTCACTTTACAGCGAAAATATGAGAAACCTAGAGGAAGACCCTGGATTAAAAGTTGGAGGAAAAATGATAAACAACATTCGATACGCAGATGACACCAGATTCAGCAGATTGCAGAAAGTGAAAGGGATCTACGAAACCTTGTGAATATACTTGAGATGGAGGCAAAGGTGGGGGGTTGGAGCTAAACAGCAGAAAGACTGAGGTCGTGGTGATCAGTAAAAAACATGAAATCCCCTCATGCAGAGTAGCAGCAAACGGCACAACCTTGAGACAGTTTAAATACCTGGGAAAATCATTTCACCAGATGACAGATGCCCATCGGAGATAGCCAGCAGAATCGGCCAAGCCAAAGCAGCATTCAAAAAGATGAAAGGCATTCTTACCAACAAATGTCTATCAGTTGGCATCAGGAAGAGAGTTCTTGAATGTTATATGGAACCAATACTGTTGTACGGTTGCAGGGCGTGGACAGTCGGCAGGCAGGGCCAGAACAAGGTTGGGGCAGCTGAGATGTGGTTTCTAAGAGGGATGTTGAGGGTTCCATGGACAGCAGGGAGAACAAGCGGGACAGTCTTGATGGAGGCAGACACAGGTAGATCATTCGTAGGGAAGATTGGGAAAAGGCAGGCGACATTCGTGGGCCATTTTATGAGGAAAGCGGAATTGGAACACCTGGTCACAACGGGAAGGCTGGAGGGAAGGAGAGCACCGGGTGGACCCAGGGAGAAGATACTAGACGGACTTGCAGAGTGGGTCTTCTCCCTGGGTCTACCTGGTGTTCTCTTTCCCTGCAGCTTTCCTGCCATGATCAGGTGCTCTAATTCCCTTTCCTCATAAAATGGCCTATAGACGTTGCCTGTCTTTTTTAATCTTCCATATGAATGATCTTCTTGTGTCTGCCTCCATCAAGACTGTCTAGTTTGTTTTCTTTGCCGTCCATGGAACTCTCAACATTCTTCTTGGAAACCACATCACGGCAGCCTCAGTCTTGTTCTGGCTTTGCTTGTTGACTGTCCACGACTCACAACCGTATAACATCATCGGTTCTATATAACATTCAAGAGCTCTCTTCCTGATGCTAATTGATGGACATTTGTTGGTAAGAATGCTTTTCATTTTATTGAATGCTGTTTTGGCTTGGCCGATCTGCTGGCTATTTCTGATGTACATATGTGCATCTGCCGTCTGGTGAGATGATCGTTCCCAGATATTTAAACTTATCAACCTGTCTCACATCTGTGCCGTTTGCTGTTATTTTGCACGAGGAGATTTCATGTTTTTTACTGATTACCATGACTTGAGTCTTCTTGCTATTTAGCTCCAACCCTTTACTTTTGCTTTCTATTTCTATTATATTCACAAGGTTTTGTAGGTCCCTTTCATTTTCTGCACTTAACACAGTGTCATCTGCGTATTGAATGTTGTTTATCATGTTTCCTCCAACCTTTAATTCAGGGTATTCTTCTAGATTTCTCATGACATTTTCGCTGTAAAGTGAAAACAGATCTGATGACAAAACACAACCTTACCTGACTCCTCTTTTGATATTTTGGAAAGAGCTTGCATCGTTTTCTATTCTCACTGCTGCTGTTTGTTCCTAATACATATTTCTGCTTCTTAGATCTTTTCCATTAATATTGAGGATTAATAGCTGGTTGATCAGTTCTTCATGTCTTACCCGATCGACTTGGTATAATCAACAAAGCATAAATGTAAATTCTTATTCAACTCCATTGACCTCTCTATGATAGTTAATAGGATGTATATGGCATTAATAGTCCCTTTCCCTTCCACAAATCCACACTGTTCTTCTGCTTTATCTCTTTTGATTCTATTTCTTGTCCTCATCATGATTATTCTTGACATGATTTTTGTTACATGATTCATCAAGTTGATTGTACGATGGAGTTCGCATTCTATAGCCCCTGTTTTCTTTGGAAGTGCTATGAAAATTGATTTTGACATATCTTTGGGGATTTTTCCAGTGTCATAAATTTCATTTAGGAGGACTGTTATTTTTTTCAATACCGAATTCCTCCAGGGCTTCAATCATCTCTGTAATAATATTGTCTGGTCCTGGGTCTTTTCATTTTATGTTAGCGTAAGCAATATTCCAAACCTAATAATGCCAGAACACACACACACACACAAACATACACACACACACGCGCGCACGCTCGCACGCGCGCGTATATATATATATATATCTATGTATATATATATATATATATATATATATATATATATATATATATATATGTATATGTATATATATATACAGACATATATCACACGATTACACAAGTAACTTATCCAAGTATGCTAGCAGTACAAGATTCATCAAATCACAATGACACCTTTATACTTTATGAAGATGAATTGTGTTAAAACTGTAGACTTTGACAACTTTCCTGCAGAATTCTTGAAACATGGTGGTAAGGCAGTAGCTGATATCCTAACTGCCATTTGCAACATGGTGGGAAGGAAGTAGCTGATATCTTAACTGCCATTTGCAACATGGTGGGAAGACAGTAGCTGATATCCTAACTGCCATTTGCAACATGATGGGAAGACAGTAGCTGATATCCTAACTGCCATTTGCAACATGGTGGGAAGACAGTAGCTGATATCCTAACTGCCATTTACAACATGGTGGGAAGACAGTAGTTGATATCCTAACTGCCAGTTGCAACGTGGTGGGAAGACAGTAGCTGATATCCTGACTGCCATTTGCAACATGGTGGGAAGACAGTAGCTGATATCCTAACTGCCATTTGCAACATGATGGGAAGACAGTAGCTGATATCCTAACTGCCATTTGCAACATGATGTGAAGACAGTAGCTGATATCCTAACTGCCATTTGCAACATGGTGGGAAGACAGTAGCTGATATCCTAACTGCCACCTGCAACATGGTGGGAAGACAGTAGCTGATATCCTAACTGCCACCTGCAACATGGTGGGAAGACAGTAGCTGATATCCTAACTGCCATTTGCAACATGGTGGGAAGACAGTAGCTGATATCCTAACTGCCATTTGCAACATGGTGGGAAGACAGTAGCTGATATCCTAACTGCCACCCGCAAAATGATAGGAAGACAGTAGCTGATATCCTGACTGCCATTTGCTACATGGTGGGAAGACAGTAGCTGATATCCTAACTGCCATTTGCAACATGGTGAGAAGACAGTAGCTGATATCCTAACTGCCATTTGCAACATGATGGGAAGACAGTAGCTGATATCCTAACTGCCATTTGCAACATGATGTGAAGACAGTAGCTGATATCCTAACTGCCATTTGCAACATGGTGGGAAGACAGTAGTTGATATCCTAACTGCCATTTGCAACATGGTGGGAAGACAGTAGTTGATATCCTGACTGCCATTTGCAACATGGTGGGAAGACAGTAGCTGATATCCTAACTGCCATTTGCAACATGGTGGGAAGACAGTAGCTGATATCCTAACTGCCATTTGCAACATGATGGGAAGACAGTAGCTGATATCCTAACTGCCATTTGCAACATGGTGGGAAGACAGTAGCTGATATCCTGACTGCCATTTGCAACATGATGGGAAGACAGTAGCTGATATCCTAACTGCCATTTGCAACATGGTGGGAAGACAGTAGCTGATATCCTAACTGCCATTTGCAACATGGTGGGAAGACAGTAGTTGATATCCTAACTGCCATTTGCAACATGATGTGAAGACAGTAGCTGATATCCTAACTGCCATTTGCAACATGGTGGGAAGACAGTAGTTGATATCCTAACTGCCATTTGCAACATGGTGGGAAGACAGTAGCTGATATCCTAACTGCCATTTGCAATTTGCAACATGGTGGGAAGACAGTAGCTGATATCCTAACTGCCATTTGCAACATGGTGGGAAGACAGTAGCTGATATCCTAACTGCCATTTGCAACATGGTGGGAAGACAGTAGTTGATATCCTAACTGCCATTTGCAACATGGTGGGAAGACACTAGCTGATATCCTAACTGCCATTTGCAACATGGTGGGAAGACAGTAGCTGATATCCTAACTGCCATTTGCAACATGATGTGAAGACAGTAGCTGATATCCTAACTGCCATTTGCAACATGATGTGAAGACAGTAGCTGATATCCTAACTGCCATTTGCAACGTAGTGGGAAGGCAGTAGCTGATATCCTAACTGCCATTTGCAACATGGTGGGAAGGAAGTAGCTGATATCTTAACTGCCATTTGCAACATGGTGGGAAGACAGTAGCTGATATCCTAACTGCCATTTGCAACATGATGGGAAGACAGTAGCTGATATCCTAACTGCCATTTGCAACATGGTGGGAAGACAGTAGCTGATATCCTAACTGCCATTTGCAACATGGTGGGAAGACAGTAGTTGATATCCTAACTGCCAGTTGCAACGTGGTGGGAAGACAGTAGCTGATATCCTGACTGCCATTTGCAACATGATGGGAAGACAGTAGCTGATATCCTAACTGCCATTTGCAACATGATGTGAAGACAGTAGCTGATATCCTAACTGCCATTTGCAACATGGTGGGAAGACAGTAGTTGATATCCTAACTGCCATTTGCAACATGGTGGGAAGACAGTAGTTGATATCCTGACTGCCATTTGCAACATGGTGGGAAGACAGTAGCTGATATCCTAACTGCCATTTGCAACATGGTGGGAAGACAGTAGCTGATATCCTAACTGCCATTTGCAACATGATGGGAAGACAGTAGCTGATATCCTAACTGCCATTTGCAACATGGTGGGAAGACAGTAGCTGATATCCTGACTGCCATTTGCAACATGATGGGAAGACAGTAGCTGATATCCTAACTGCCATTTGCAACATGGTGGGAAGACAGTAGCTGATATCCTAACTGCCATTTGCAACATGGTGGGAAGACAGTAGTTGATATCCTAACTGCCATTTGCAACATGATGTGAAGACAGTAGCTGATATCCTAACTGCCATTTGCAACATGGTGGGAAGACAGTAGTTGATATCCTAACTGCCATTTGCAACATGGTGGGAAGACAGTAGCTGATATCCTAACTGCCATTTGCAACATGGTGGGAAGACAGTAGCTGATATCCTAACTGCCATTTGCAACATGGTGGGAAGACAGTAGTTGATATCCTAACTGCCATTTGCAACATGGTGGGAAGACAGTAGCTGATATCCTAACTGCCATTTGCAACATGGTGGGAAGACAGTAGCTGATATCCTAACTGCCATTTGCAACATGATGTGAAGACAGTAGCTGATATCCTAACTGCCATTTGCAACATGATGTGAAGACAGTAGCTGATATCCTAACTGCCATTTGCAACATGGTGGGAAGACAGTAGCTGATATCCTAACTGCCATTTGCAACATGGTGGGAAGACAGTAGTTGATATCCTAACTGCCATTTGCAACGTAGTGGGAAGGCAGTAGCTGATATCCTAACTGCCATTTGCAACATGGTGGGAAGACAGTAGCTGATATCCTAACTGCCATTTGCAACATGGTGGGAAGACAGTAGCTGATATCCTAACTGCCATTTGCAACATGGTGGGAAGACAGTAGTTGATATCCTAACTGCCATTTGCAACATGATGTGAAGACAGTAGCTGATATCCTAACTGCCATTTGCAACATGGTGGGAAGACAGTAGTTGATATCCTAACTGCCATTTGCAACATGGTGGGAAGACAGTAGCTGATATCCTAACTGCCATTTGCAACATGGTGGGAAGACAGTAGCTGATATCCTAACTGCCATTTGCAACATGGTGGGAAGACAGTAGTTGATATCCTAACTGCCATTTGCAACATGGTGGGAAGACAGTAGCTGATATCCTAACTGCCATTTGCAACATGGTGGGAAGACAGTAGCTGATATCCTAACTGCCATTTGCAACATGATGTGAAGACAGTAGCTGATATCCTAACTGCCATTTGCAACATGATGTGAAGACAGTAGCTGATATCCTAACTGCCATTTGCAACATGGTGGGAAGACAGTAGCTGATATCCTAACTGCCATTTGCAACATGGTGGGAAGACAGTAGTTGATATCCTAACTGCCATTTGCAACGTAGTGGGAAGGCAGTAGCTGATATCCTAACTGCCATTTGCAACATGGTGGGAAGACAGTAGCTGATATCCTAACTGCCATTTGCAACATGGTGGGAAGGCAGTAGCTGATATCTTAACTGCCATTTGCAACAAATACTGGCACACAGCCGAGTGACACGCCATGGACCCAATGGCCAATCATCACCCTTTCCAAGAAATAACGCATCATCAGTTTGATCAGCCATGCCAGCAAAATAATGCTTAAAATTATTCTGAATAGATTAGAGCTGCAAGCTGAAAAAGAAACCGGATTTCGCAGGAGCAGAAATACCACTGAACATATTTCTACTCTGCCTACCATGTGTGAAAAACACCTCCAACACGAGAGTGAGTTCTACCATATCTTCGTAGACTTTAATAGAGCATTTGAAAAAGTCTTGCACGAGGTACTGTGGGTCACAATGAAGAAACAACATCGGGTAAAAGCTAGTCAACACCATTACATCTATTAACTGTACTGCAGAGCAATCAGCAGCACAGTGGACCATATGGAGACATGCTGCGAGGATTCGTTGAATAAGAAGTTTGAATCCGAATTCTCTATTGAATGATGGTTGGTTTCTATAATTTCCTCGAATTTCTTTTTTTAATATATGATTTTCAGTGGCCAAAATCTTGATGATTTCTCATGAGGATTGGTGTCCTGTTTGTTGACTTTCGTGGGACAATAACCAGAGAAAAAGAACACGAAAAAAGAATAAGAACGCGTATTTAATACAACCAGTATTAAATACGCGTTCTTATTCTTTTTTCGTGTCTTTTTCTGGTTCCTGTTTGCTTGAACGCGGGCAGTCACACTTGTTTTGGATTTCGTGGGACAATATCAAGATTCTCTCCACTGAGTCTCATACTTCAAGAACACCAGCGCTGGAAGTGTTAGACAACCCACCATTGCCTACAAGAAAGAGGATTTGAACTTTGTCATCTAGAGATAAGTGATCATACACGTCAACAGCAGACAGCAATGATGCAGACTGTTAATTGTGTGAGCATTCTTTATTCGTTGTTTAGTGTTGTTTTGTCATTCACTTGACAGAGGTGACAGAGGTGACACAGGTGACAGAAACAATCGTTTCACTGCAATCAGCCAGCCACTGTCAGCGTTGATGCTACTTTCCGGCTGGAGCTTCTGTGTCTTTTTCCTGAGGCCCTGGAAAATCTTCTCCTTCTTCACGATCATGATCTTGGAAGTGTTCTTCGGCGACATGTTCAGGTAAGATCAGTTTAAATCTAATTTGCATTCTGCTTAATCGTATAGGTGTTTGACATTTCCATGGTATCTGTGTGTGTGCCAGGAAGGGGGAGAGGGAGGGGGAAGGGGAGAAAATCTGTCATGTTATATGTTTGTGCGCTTGGTCTTTAGAGAGCGATCAAATGATTTTAGGGACTGATACGTACGTTGGCAGCTCTTCCAGACCCAGACATTAGGAGTGTGTAAAATGTTCAATATTTTCGCTGGAGAATAAGAAACCATCGAAATAGCAATGTCTGTTAATGTACAGACGACCTGAGAAATCTGGGATTCGCTTCCATGATCAGATAGTATCTCTCTCTCCCTCTCTCTCTCTCTCTCTCTCTCTCTCTCTCTCTCTCTCTCCCTCTCTCCCTCCCTCTCTCTCTCTCTCTCTCTCTCTCTCCCTCTCTCCCTCCCTCTCTCTCTCTCTCATTGTGTAGGGACACCACTGACGATAACTGGCTCTATCCTTCTGTGACGTGGATTCTCACAGGAAATCGGCGAATGTCCAAGATTGATTGTTTGTCTTAAGTGAGCTGACGTAGTGCTTGAAGCGCTGGCTTCTCAAGGTCAAGGTAAGCATGATTGAGTGTGGTTATCTGCCGTATGGATTACCAGGTTTCTTCATTGGTTTGAACACAATGCCACGATCTTCCTAGCTGTAAATGGGTACCTGTCCTTAACAGATGGGGAAGGCAACGCAGCGAGATAGAAGAGACGGGTGCCACTTTATGATATTTGTCCCATTAAAAGTTGAGAACTGAGGTCTCTTAAAAGTTGTTGCCCGTTGACCACTCAGGCTGTGGGAAAAACTTTTTCCCTTTATCTTCTTCGTCTTTGTCCAGACACTTTTTCATTCCATCATGTAACCAGCATGAACATTGGGGAGACTTATGGGACGCAGAAACACCATTTCAATCTATCTTTTTGTGGTAAAGTAATAAACGCGAGGTATGACCCGATCAAAAATGATCAAACCTCTTTTGCAAACGTCTCAGTCCATTGGTGGTAAAAAGTAATAGGTAATTTAAAAGGTTCTAGTCCCCGTCAGAAATGACATCACTGGACTGGTACGTCGTAAAATGACAATGTGCAATAACATGTAGCATTTCGAGGTGCTTCAGAATGCAGTCTTTCAACATGCCCTCTGAAAAGTTCTACGTCTTTGGGAAATTGCAGTTGGGTGATGAAGCGATGAAAATTGCTGCAGACTTGAAGAAAGTTGCGGGGAACAAAGCTGCTTCATATTCTACAATCTGACGATGGAAACGGGAAAATGATAACAACTGTAACACCCAAAGCGACTTCTGAAAAAGAGTTTCAAACGTGAGTAGTGTTGCTGTTGTGTCGTAACTTGACTAGAAAGACCCACTCATCTGCATGAGAATTCTACACAATCACCTTCAGCTTCAGAAGCTGGCCACAAAGTGGGTGCCACAAAAGCTGACAGAATAACAAGAAAGAAGTGACAGGTACATGTTGCATGTAACCTGCTCAAAAGTTTTAAACCGAATGGACCCAAACATGTGACGGATGTAGTTACTTGAGGTGAGACAGGGGTTCCCTTGTACGGTATCACCAGCAAACATAGAAACAAAACGTGACCAGACCAACATGATCAGAAGTACCAAACTTACAAGTACCCCCAGGTATTTCTTACTAACTTTGACTTCCGGCTTAGCCACTGACTTCAGGAAATCAGGCCTGATGATCGCAGGCAAAGTCCTGCTGGCGGCTCAGAAACACGGCAAACTTGGAGTCCCTTTCGGGACATGTCAGACTTTGCTGAACAGCAAAATGGGCTGTGTCTGGAGCATCATGCCTGGCCACTTTCGCGACCGTTCGAACACCCCCTGTGGTTGTGGTAAAGCAACGTTGGGAGCTACCAGCCGCTAACTGTCAAGACTATACAAAGGAGATAAGAGCTAGCAGCTATGGACACTGGCGGCTGGGCGGGCCGCCCAACAGAGAGATGAAGGCCGAAAGTAAGGCAAGAGAGGCTCTTCCATTCTCTCTTGGTCTGGTCGCTAGGATGGACCCTGTTGGTGCACGTTGTGTAGCTATGCTCTAGGGTTTGTCATCTCCCACCTTGCCATTCGGTTTGTAAACAAGGTCACTGATGACTGGGTCCGAATGGGTCATGCAGCACCTGGACAGCCCCCCCTTTCCGTGATGAAATGGCTATCGTTTGGCGTCTGGAGCTTGTTAAGTGTCCAGAGAATGGTAAGGCACTGATGCTCTGGGTCCCATCCAGCATCCTTAGGTGTTTCTTGTCCACTAGAACAGATGAAAGGCTGTTTCCAGTATTTTCTGGCACCAGTCTCCAAGAAAATCACAACAGATCATTTTGTTTGGATCATGTCCCAAGCATTCTGAGATTGGTCCACTCTTTGAAATTTGCCACCCTGCTGTTTCTCAGTTAATCTCAGCAGTGGCCTCCTTTGAAAGTACACTGACACGTAGTCTTGAACATTGTGTCATGACAGTGACAGATGACGTGACCAAACCATGCAAGCAATCGTCAGTTTTTTTCTAGAAGTGGTCCCTATGGGTCCACCGAGGTCTTGATGTTGTTTTGTGCAAACTCTTTGGTCTTATGTTTAAGCTACAATATGCGAAGTAATTACCTCAGGCACTTGATCTCAAAACAATGCCCCAAATTTCACACCCCATGGAGAAGATACTGGCTGACTAAATAGTTGCACGAACAACCAACGGTGATTTCTCGGTTTGCAGGTTTGCCTGTGTCGTCATCCCTGTGGTTCTGTCCTTCTGGATAGCCATGCACATCACCTTCCTCCCTGCCCAATCTGTCCCTGGAGAATTTGGGAATGAGAGCACGATCTCCCTGACCATGTTCAAGGTGATGCTGGGCCTGTCAGAGCTTGAGGCCTTGAACAGAGCTCCCCCACATCTACAGTGGTTGGCCACATCACTGTTCATCGGTTATGTAGTGCTTGTTTACCTTATCATGTTCAACGCCCTGATCGCTCTCATGGCTAACACTTGCTCCATCGCCTCAGAAAACAGGGTAAGATACTTATGACAAAGTAATGCCATCTTTGCTGCTGCTGCTGCTGCTGCTGCTGCTGCTGCTGCTACCACTGATGATGTTGATGATGTTGATAATTATGATGATGATGATGATGATGACGTCTCCGCCAAAACAATTTCCCAGCCAGACTATTGTAATTGTGCGTGGGTGGCTTACCGAGAAAACTCGTTTCTCGATTTCAATGGATTCAAAACAACGTAGCACATCCAGTCATGAAGAGAGAAAAAAGCATGATCACAAAACACCAATACTTGAAGAGCTCTACTGGTTAATCAAATCTTGCTGCCAGTAAATTGCCAGTTTTACATATCGTTACTAATCAAATATTGCTGCCAGTAAATTGCCAGATTTACATATCGTTACTAATCAAAATTTTCTGCCAATAAATTGCCAGTTTTACATATCGTTTCTAATCAAATCTTGCTGCCAGTAAATTGCCAGATTTACATATCGTTTCTAATCAAATCTTGCTGCCAGTAAATGCCAGATTTACATATTGTTACTAATCAAATCTTGCTGCCAGTAAATTGCCGGATTTACATATCGTTACTAATCAAATCTTGCTGCCAGTAAATTGCCGGATTTACATATCGTTACTAATCAAATCTTGCTGCCAGTAAATTGCCAGATTTACATATCGTTACTAATCAAATCTTGCTGCCAGTAAATTGCCGGATTTACATATCGTTACTAATCAAATCTTGCTGCCAGTAAATTGCCAGATTTACATATCGTTACTAATCAAATATTGCTGCCAGTAAATTGCCAGCTTTACATATCGTTACTAATCAAATATTGCTGCCAGTAAATTGCCAGCTTTACATATCATTACTAATCAAATCTTGCTGCCAGTAAATTGCCAGCTTTACATATCGTTACTAATCAAATCTTGCTGCCAGTAAATTGCCAGTTTTACATATCGTTACTAATCAAATCTTGCTGCCAGTAAATTGCCAGATTTACATATCGTTACTAATCAAATATTGCTGCCAGTAAATTGCCAGTTTTACATATCGTTACTAATCAAATCTTGCTGCCAGTAAATTGCCAGCTTTACATATCATTACTAATCAAATCTTGCTGCCAGTAAATTGCCAGCTTTACTCATTGTTATTTTGAATGATATTTGCCATCCCATTTTTCAATGTCATCTCTGCACATATCAAACAACATTAAAAAAAATACAAAAAATTCCCTGACTGATTCAGATTTAGAAGCATTTTTTTTTATCACTTCACCTGCAATTCCGTCTGGATTAAAGTTTTCCCACTTTTCAATTTTCGTACAGCTAATATAATTTTTTATTTACAGACAGGACGATATAAGTTATTATTAGTGTATTTATTATAAACATTGTCATTTCTATCTAATTCATCATCAGTATCAATGTCTTTTTCGAGTACTCTTTAAAGTGACAAAACCATTTGTTCACATCAATATTGTTTACAGGCTGTTTTCTTTTCCGTGAAAGTTTACACATTGAGTTTCAAAATTTGTTTCTAAATTGCCATCGAGTTGATTAGTTCATTTAACGTAGTACTGTTAAACTGTTTCTGTTTTCTCTTTGTAAGAGTTTTATACTCACGTCTAGATTTACAGCAGCAACAACAACAACAAGAATAACAACAACAAAAAGGCGATCAGCTAGATACAATATTGTATGACGAAATTTCTTCAATAATTTACGGATCTTTTTTCATTAACTTTATATTCCATATCATACCAATCTTTTTGCCTTATTTTATTGTTAACATCTATACATGCTTTTTATGCACTCAGCAACATCTTTTATACAGTGATTAAAAACACGTAACGCTTCATTTACATCTATTTCAATCAAAGTGATTGCTAAGTCTGTTTACTGTTTTGTTTAATCAGAACGAACTGCATTTTGAAATAAAGTTACCGCATGATTCATCCCAAACAAATTTTTCAAGAGTGCAATCAGCACAGTTTTTTTGCACAAGGTTCTGGTTGTCAGTGGGAAAATGAATGTACAATTTTACAGGCATATGATCCGATTCAAACTTATCAGCTACGTACATATTACAGTTATTACAAAACTGCGCGAGCAAATCGCGTGACAGTATGAAATAATCATTCACACTGTTACCTGAATCAGATATGTGCGTATAACGACCCTGAAGGTCGCCATAACACACATCATCATCATCATCATCAGGTGCCCTACCGCATGGCGTTGGCGATCATGGACTTCCATCTGTCTCTATCTCTTGTTGCCCCAAGCATCTCGTCCACCCTCCTTGTCTTCAGCCACTCCGTAAGTCCGTCCAGCATTTTCTCCCTGGGTCTTCCCGGTGCTCTCTTTCTCTCTAGTTTTCCGTTGTGATCAGATGCTCCAAATCCCCTTTCCTCATAAAATGGCCTATAAATGTTGCCTGTCTTTTCCTAATCTTCCTTATGGGTGATCTACTTGTGTCTGCCTCCATCAAGACTGTCTCGTTTGTTTTCTTTGCTGTCCATGGAACTCTCAACATTCTTCTTAGAAACCACATCTCGGCTGCCTCAACCATGTTCTGGCTTTGCTTGTTGACTGTCCACGCCTCACATCCGTACAACAGTATTGGTTCTATATAACATTCAAGAACTCTCCTCCTGATGTTAATTGACAGGCATTTGTTGGTAAGAATGCTTGTCATCTTCTTGAATGCTGTTTTGGCTTGATCGATTCTGCCGGCTATTTCTGATGTGCATCTGCCATCTGATGAAGTGACCGTTCCCAGTTATTTGAACTTATTAACCTGTGTCAAGGTTGTGCCATTTGCTGTTATTTTGCTGGAGGGGATTTCATGTTTTTTATTGATCACAATGACTTCAGTCTTCCTTCTGTTTACTTCCAACCTCTTACCTTTGCTTTCTATTTCTAGTATATTCACAAGGTTTTGTAGGTCCCTTTCATTTTCTGCAATTAGCACGGTGTCATCTGCGTATCGAATGTTGTTTATCATTTTCCCTCAACCTTTAATCCAGGGTCTTCTTCTAGGTTTCTCATGATGTTTTCACTGTAAAGTGAAAACAGATCTGGTGACAAAACACAACCCTGTCTGACTCCTCTTTTGATGTTTGGGAAAGAGCTTATATTGTTTTCTATTCTCATTGCAGCTGTTTGTTCCCAGTACATATTTCTGATTATTCGTAGATCTTTTCCATCAACATTGAGTCTCTCCAGTTGGTTGATCAATTCTTCATGTCTTACTCGATCGAAAGCCTTGGTATAGTCAACAAAGCATAAATACAAATCCTTATTCATCTCAATTGACCTCTCTATGATAGTTCTTAGGATGTATATGGCGTTAATAGTTCCTTTCCCTTCCACAAATCCACACGGTTCTTCTGCTATTTCTCTTTTGATTCTATTCCTTGTCCTCATCATGATTATTCTTAGCAGGATTTTTGTTACATGACTCATCAAACTGATTGTGCGATGGAGTTTGCATTCTATAGCCCCTGTCTTCTTTGGAAATGCAATGAAAATTGATTTTGACATATCTTTGGGGATTTTTCCAGTGTCGTAAATTTCATTTAGGAGGACTGTTACTTTTTCTATGCCAAATTCCTCCCGGGCTTCAATCATCTCTGTAGTAAATGTTGTCTGGTCCTGGGGCTTTTCCTAGTTTCATCTTTTTCAGTGCTGCTCTAACTTCATCTTTCATTATGGGTGGTCCTTCAAAGTTCTTTTTTATAATGTGTTCTTCGTTTCTGTGATCCTCAAAAAGGTCTTTAATGTGCTCTGCCCATCTGTCCAATATTTTGTCTTTTTCCATGATAAGCGTGCCATCTTTCGATTTTAAGCAACCAGTTGATGTGCATGCATTTTTCCTGTGGACAATTTCAATTCGTCTGTACATACCCTGAGGATCCATTTTGTGTCAGTCTTCTATTTCTTTGCATTTTGTGTTCACCCAAGCTTCCTTAGCTTCATTGCACCTATTACCGATTTCTTTGTTTATCTTCCTGTATATCTCCTCGTTTTTCTTTGCCCTCCTCCTTTCCTCCATCAAGCCCAGAATTTCATTAGTCATCCAGCTCTTTTTTGCTTTTCTATCTGCCTTAGGGATTTCTTCACAAGCTTCATTTATCGAATTTCTCAACTTTGTCCATTGCTCCTCACTGTCACCAACGTCTTCCAGAGCAGAGAATTTGTTTTGAACATGTACATTAAATTTTTTACGTATCACTTCATCTGTCTTTAAGAGTCCAAGGTTTAATTTGATGTTGCTTTTGGTCTGTTTCCTGGTTTGAGCAGCCTAATAGAAGAAAATGGACTTGGATGAGTCCAGGAGATAATACCAAAAATGAGATTGACTACATCCTGATCAACAAAAGATTTAGAAATTCTTTACTGTCAGCAAAAACACTACCAGGCGCAGACTGCAACAGTGACCACAATCCTGTAGTGGGAAGGTTTAGGCTGAAATCAAGGAAAAGGAAACAGGCCATAACACATACCATTTAGAATACAAAGATTTAAAGCACTACTCATATTTAGCAACATTCAATCGACCACTGTTACACCGAGTACAAAAAAATCGGTGGCATCATGACAGTCTGGCGAAATATTGGCAGTTTTATAACTGATGTCACCACATAACAATATACAAACATTATACTAGAATAAAGCAAACAGTCACATGTAGAATCATCTAATAAATCCATTTTATTCTCAGAATAAAAATAAGTATAATGTGGTGATCTTTCAGGTTGTAAATAAGCACGTATGTACATAATATTTTTCGTCGTACCAAATAATGAATTGTCAATAACAAATGCAAAAAAAATTATCAGATTTTACGCTCATCATTTCAACATATGCACAAAGCTAATTTTTCACTTAATACAGAATTCCACCTGAACGTCTGTCATGAGTAGTGAGTTTTACAGCTGACTTACAAAAACTTTCGTAACCATGAAAAACGGATGACCGAAAATCTTCAATGAAAGTTTCAACTGAACATACAAAATCAAAGGTACAAACAAATGAAACAAATTCATTTATCACATAATTTCGAAGACAAACCATTTGTATTCTAATGTAAAAAAAAAAAAAAAGTGGGGGGGGGGGGGGAGTTTTAATTTGATCACAAGGAATGCACCCTTTTCACCCAACGAACAATTGTGTACAGTATTTTCCAGAGACAGCTCCGAGTTTTCCGTCGCAGAGTTTGTCACGTGCCTATTGTATGTTTCCTGGTGGCACAGTAGTTAAACGTTGGCCAGCCAAGCGTGCATCATTTTTATGAACAACAGTCTCGCGTGTTGTCTCTGTGTCGAACGAAACTGGCTCAACAGAACCGGTGCCCTAGCACTTTTGCTACCTCTAGACAAAAGAGCCGGTGCCGTAGGACTTTTGCTACCTCTAGACAAATTCCTATGGCAACTGGTGGATTGGCCGACTCACTATCTGAATTCAACCTATCAGTACTATCTACATGTACTGTATTTTTTTTAATCCTCAAGCAAACAGTTGAATGTGATTTATAGCCCTTTTATGTCAGATCTAGCCTTTCTAAGATGTGGAGTCAGCCTCCTTCTAATCTCTATAACTCGTTTAGAGAAGTCTTCGCTGATAAAAAATGTTCCTTTCAATTTGTTTTTAGCTTTCAGTAAAGCCACCTGGCAAGTATAGGGGAGTCCAGCTTCATGCGATGTACACGGTCAAACTCTGTGCCCTGGGAGAGATCCAGCTTGTCTGCAATGAGGTCCTTAATCCTTCCCTCACAGTCAGCGTTGGTCTCCTTCTCCATGCGGGCCAGGCCATAGAAGATAGCATTATTTCTCTTGGATGTCCCTTCCAGGTCGTCTGTCTTCCTCTCCAGGTCTTTCGTCTTCTGCATGAGGTGTTCATTCTGCTTTTTCAAGACCTCATTCTTTTAACGTAACCCGGTGGCTTCCTCTTAGCTTTTCCTGCATGGCAGTGTACACATCTCGCAGATCGCGGACTTCTTGCTGCAGTTCATCAAACTGTGTATCCATGTCGTTCTTCATTGATTGAAGCATACTGATCACATCAGAAACTGAGGGCTCCATGGGCGCCGCCTTGGGAATTGGCAGGTTTTTCCATGCTGGTCCCGCCTGTACTTGCAATAGCCAGTCTTGTCCAGGGTTGGCTTCAGTATCACCACACTGAAGAAGTAAACTTCCGCAAGAAAGAAATAAACGAGGGTCAGTCCAAATGCTACACCGTCTGTTCTGGTTTTCAAAGTCACAATGGCGACTCGCACTGCCAAGTGCGAGTGAGTTAACCTGGCCCGCCTCATCGTGAACGTCATGTAGACTGATAAAAAGCAACCGCATACCGCCCTGAAAGTGGTTGCTGCCGAAGATATGGTCACTTGACAGGTGCCGTACCAACTGTGCTGGATGTAAGACACTGCATCCGTCTCTAAATATACTATCGAACAGCAAGAAGTTTTGAAGCGTGACTTCTCCTTAAACTGTTCGAGTTATAACCCCCCCCCCCCCCCACTCACCTCGAACAATAAAAGGGAGAAAGAGAGCGAGAGAGTTCGTTAAAAGAGAATAATGCACACGTCACATTTGTCCATCTGATCTAAGGCTAGATACGAGAAAGGCAAAGATTCCCTTGCACTCTAAAAGAGAAGGTCAAAGGTGTTTCACGTCTGTCCTGCTTTGTAGATATGGAAAATAATTGTTCTAAATTATTGTAAAAAGTAGCCCATTATCAGTTGACCTCTTTTCAATTATGTGTGACGTTTCCCTGTGATACTGATGACATATTTGGACGCTACAATTGCTGCTGCTGATGATAATGACGATTATGCTGTTTGTGATGACATTTAGATTACTGTCTCTTAATATCCCAGGCTGAAACCATATTAAGAAATCAAAGCAAACTGAATAGAAGTTTTGTTGTTGTTGTTTTTTGTTTTTTGCCATTGAACAGGGCCACCATGGGCGAAGAGAGAGACTGTCAGTGGTAATGCATTTACAGGGAATCGTCAGTTCTCTGTGTCAATGTTGCCATCATCGCTTCATCACGGGCGACAGGAAGGACTTCGCAAGATACGATTTCTCCCTGAGCCAGTTTGAAGAGGATGGACGATGGGTCATGGATGTATGGGATTTTGTTGTTGTCTAACGTATGACTGATATTGGTAAAACGCAATAGGAATATTTCTAACAATGAAAAATGATGAGTATAATAAGCCTTCTAAATTCAACATGCTGGTATCATTGTTAATTCGCGATGTAAACAATTCTTCTGTTGACACAAAACGTTTGATACAAGAGCATTCTTAATGGACTGAAAACTTAGTCTCTGTAGTTCAGTACTATCCACCAGCATAAAATCAGGCCTGTTTGTTGCTCACCTTGATGTTCCAATTATTCTGATGGTCACAGTTCTTCATAACAGCCATCCCTCCATTCCCTTTTCAAGACCTTGCAAGTGCATAGGATGTGCGCAGGCTTAAGTCGTCTACTAGAAAACTGTTAGCATATTTGGATGAACCGCATACCTGAAATTGTCTGACTGTGATAAATCCAGCGTTTATAAACTCAGAATTCAAAACTCATCCTTTATATTTACTATGGAGTGTTTTACCAGGTAAGTGGTAAGCTGGTCACTGAACTCTATTCATGAAACAATTTCAGTCCACGTTTCCTATCACTGACTTCAAGTTGTTTCCTTTAATGAACTATCTAATGGAGCATATTCTTTTGTTTTTTCTATCGGTTTGTTGTGATTGATTGCAGTATTGCGCACCTATGTTTTTGTTTCGTTAATAAAAGTGGATTGTACTAAGAATTCATTGGAATTCTTTAGTATTATGCTCTAACAGAATTATTTGTAAGCTTCAATGTATGAGTCCTAGAAAGTTTATTGTTCATATAAAGCAACTACTGGTCCATAAAAACATAAAACGTTGAAAATCTTGTTTGTGAAAGATCCTTTGGAGTAATGTAAGCACAACGTTTCGAGCCCCAGGCTCTTTATCAAGTGAATGAAAAGTGGTAAATGAAAGTGACGTGGAAAATAAAAGTGACGTGGAAAATAAAAGTGACGTGGAAAATGAAATGACGTGGAAAATAAAAATGACAGAGCAGTACTGGTGGGGGGTGGGGTGGGAGAGACGAGGGGAAACAGTAGGGATTAGTGTAGGACAGGAGAGGGCCCAGGCAGTTCAGGTGTTCAGGCCTGCCGGCTGGACTGTTCCCAATCGGTGGATGATGCAGTTTTCCATGTATTTTCTGTACATGTATTGTCGGTCTCTGGTGTTTTGCCACACTGCTGAAATTTGTGCATGGACGTAGCTGTGTTGAGGGCTATTGAAATGTTGTGGATTGTTGTAGTTCAGTTTCATGGATCTTAAATGTTCCACAAAACAGTCATCCAACTGCACAAATTTCAGCAGTGTGGCAAAACACCAGAGACCGACAATACAGAAAGTACATGGAAAACTGCATCATTCACCGACTGGGAACAGTCCAGCCCGCGGGCCTGAACCCCCACAAGTACTGCTCTGTCATTTTTATTTTCCACGTCATTTCATTTTTCACGTCACTTTTATTTTCCACGTCACTTTTTTTTTCCACGTCACTTTCATTTACCACTTTTCATTCACTTGATAAAGAGCCTGGGGCTCGAAAAGTTGTGCTTACATTACTCCAAAGGATCGTTCACTAACAAGCTACTTTTCAGTGTTTTACGTTTTTACCCTAAAGATCCAGAGGTCATATTTTGTTTTTACCTATTGGTCCATACATTCCATGATCCCTTAAAGTGTGGACATACGAGGATCATGGGAAAGAGAGCACCAGGTAGACCCAGGGAGAAGATATTTAACGGACTTGCAGTGTGGCTGAAGACAAAGAGGGTGAAGAGGTGCTTGAGACAACAAGGGATAGAAACAGATGGAAGGCCATGATCGCCAACGCCATGTGGCAAGGCACTTGATGATGATGACGAGAGTCATCTTATAAATAGCAAGAGAGCCACAAGAATTCAACAAACAAAGGACAGTTTTGAAGTTTCTCACACACACACACCTAGCCCAATTATTTCGTGACCTGCTCACAAAATTATGTACGAACATCATGATGTCATTTGTTATAAGGTCATATTGGATACAGTCATTCCAAGCGTCATGACCATGTTTTGCGTTGAAGAACAGCTCGCTTATATTAGAATTAAAATTGAATTACACAAAGTAAGTTCTGCCACAGATATATATATATATCATCATCAGTCCCGTAGTCTGGTTGACCGTTGGGGAACCACTGAAGATTTTGCAAACAACTTCCTCCACTCCTCACGGTCCTCAGCTTTCCGCAGAATGATGTTCCATTCAAGGCCAGTCCACTCTCTGATATTGTCTTCCCATATTTTTCTCTGTCTGCCTCTTTGTCTCCCTCCCTGTACTGTTCCCTGCAAGACGGTCTTGGCCAGTCCAGATGATCGTGTGACGTGCCCGTACCACCTCAGTTTGCGTCTTATCACTGAAGTCAGGAGGTCTTCGTATGTCCCGATGGCGTTTTCGATTCAGGTTTTCACTTCCTTATTGGTTATATGATCTTTGTACGAGTTACCAAGGAGTTTGAGGAAGCATCTCATCTCCATTGCCTGTATTCTTCTTTCAATGTCTGCTGTTATGGTCCATGTTTCGCATGCATACAAAAATATTGACATGACCAGGGAACGCATCAGTCTGATCTTGGAGCCAATAGCAATATTCTTGTCATTCCAGATGACTTTTAGCAAGGTCATTGCAGCTGTGGTCTGGGCAATCCTGGAAAGTACTTCGGGCTTTGATCCTTCATCTGATACTATAGCTCCCAGATAATTAAAGCTATGGACAGTCTCAAGTTTCTTGTTGTCTATGGTAATGTCAGTGCTGATGCCATTGGTATTATTTGTCATCAACTGGGTTTTCTCTGCATGCCATAACTGTGGAGGCCTCATCAAGATGTTTTATCAAACTGACCAGCTCTTGTTCTTGCCCAGCTAGTCCGTCAATGTCGTCAGCAAAACGCAAGTTTGTGATTGTTCTACCTCCGATGCTGACTGTTCCTCGTGGTCTTCAAGTGCGTCAGCCATTATTCTCTCTAAGAAGATGTTAAAGAGAGTGGGGGAGAGCAGGCATCCTTGGCGTGCTCCAACTGTGGTTCGGAACCATTCTCCTATGTTGTTGTCATGGTAGACTGCACTGGTCGCCTTTTCATAGAGGCATTCTATGGTTCTGATCAGGTTGGCATTGATGTTGTACAGCCTCATGGTTGCCCACAAGGCTGCGTGCCAAATTCTGTCGAATGCCTTCTTGAAGTCCACGAAGACGTGGTAAAGGCCTTGCTGGTGTTGCAGGTATTTCTCACAGAGCAATCTGAGATTGAAAATTTGCTCTGTGGTACTTCTTCCTGGTCTGAAACCTGCCTACTCTTCTTTTATTATCTCCTCAGCATATATATATACATATATATATATATATATATATATATATATATATATATATATATATATATAAATGCGTTTATACGTATGCATATACACACACATATATATATGCATAGATATATATTTGTATATAGATACAGGTATATAGATATATATGTACATATATACATATATATGTATAAACCACAACAAAGTGTATATGGGACATAAAGTCTTTCACAAACTGCAGTGTGTAAGTGGGTATCATTCTTAAAAGATGACAAACAACAAACATAGTCAGGAGAGACCAGTTTAAGTGCTGAAGGGAACAGTTTCAAAGAGAGACATTTTGAATGAACAGGCGAATAACGCGTTAAGAGATCACCAATGACATTGGTAGTAGTCTTGGATTGGTTCATGTAATTTTAACAAGCAAATTTGGCGTGATATATATGCAAGGTTGGTTCTGCACTGCCTTTCTGAAGAACAAAGATGAACACTCATCACTGTTGCATAGACCCGGTTAAACAGGTACGAAATTGAGGTTTACAGCTTTTTAAATCGGACAGTTGCTACAACGAAACTTTGGTTTAAAGTTATGCTACAGGATTAACCCTTTGACTCCCGCACGCTACCCACCAACTGCAAAAAAGTAAACCCTTTGACTCCCTCACCCTATCCACCAGCTTCCTACAGGGTGGACAGGGTGCAGGAGTCAAAGGGTTAAGAGACAATTGTCTGAGTGGCACAATCCCGCCTCTTCAAGGGTCAACAAGTTTAGAAGAAAGCAAAGCAGACAGAAACTCTATGGAGAGCGTAGGGTGCTCTAGCAAGTGTCTCAGCCCCTAACTCCTTACACTCCGAGGGTTGCATGTAGGTTATAACTCCTGGATGACTTTTCTGTTGTTGCCAGTTGATTTCCTCTATCTGGCATGGCTTTTGGGCTCGATAGCTATTTGATGAGGTCACAGGCAGATGTACCTACCAACCCCCTCGCTCCAACCTGTATGGCGAAGACGTACGTTTGGGACCTATATTCCCTCAAATTGCTGACTAGACTGGCATACTTTTGAGTCTTGTAGCTTTTGGTTTCTTCCATTCTACTTTCATATGGCACAGAATTCGATCAGAATATTTGTTGTGATGAATGGGAGTTAAGTACCATAGGCCTATCCATCTCATGCTACTCTTGCTCATGATTTTAATTCGTTTGTTTGTTCATGCCCGAAAATCTGCTGCGCACTAACAGGCATTCACTCCATTCAGACCTCACTTCCATGCTCTGGATATCACAGTTTTCCATGTCACGGTTTGCTGCCTCCTGTCATGAACAACTTTGCAGGAGCTTATTGTGGCATCTCTCTCCTCCTGGCAGCACACATCACGCGTGCCATCTCTGTTAACGCTTGATTGTGCCTCCATGTCCCTGCCGTAGGTTAGCGTTACTGTGCGTAAGCTCACTGTTTGTTTACCCTGGCAGAGTGAGCATGCAGGGTCATCCGATGTTTCCCATTCCACCACATTTTTATTCAAAGACAGTAGGTCGTATACAGATCTGAAGATGAAATTGATCCTGAAAGGGGCCATATGCCGCATGTCATTCTAGCTTAGACGTCTTTGGGGTGCACTTTTCCACGTTGTCCATTGCTCCTTCTGGCCTTTTTGGACTGCCTTCTGGATTCTTTTGGCATCCTTTCTTTCTAAATCTCGCATTTTCATATCTTTCTAATTTTCCCTATTACCTTTGACCCCCTTTTCATTTTTAATGATCCCAATCCCTGCCTACTGGTTTGTGTGTGTCCTGCCTTTCTCAGGCCGTTAGGTTTTCCTTCACTGCATCCACTGCCTCTGGGATTTCTATTTTCTGCAAGTCTTCAGTTTGGGCTGGACTGATTTCACAGCTTTATCTTCCCAGTCCTCAAGCACGCTTAAAACAAGCCTAATATTTCCCACTTTATACTCATTCACAATGGATTTTAGCGGTAGCCTCAGCTTTGTCTGGCGACAATAGAGCGCAATGTTAGTGAGACCAAACCATTTCCTTAAGTATTTGTTGATTTTGGCCTTGATTAATTCCACTGTTCTAGAACTGATACTGTCTGTCAGTAGTTGTCAGACGATCTTCGGAATGAGCATGAAATGCAGAGGCCATGTTTTGCGTTTGCTAAGGAGGCCAGATTGGTCAATTACCTATAAGATTTCTTATGCCATTTGCTTGGTTTCGTTACCACTTTCTATGTCTTTCAAAGAGTCATCACGCCACGTTCTGAGGCTCCGAGGCTCTTTATAGGATCTTCTGCTCTGTTTGAATGGCTTGGTTGGCTACAGTTCTTGTTTCAGCTGCTTTTTCGTTCAGTAGTGAGAGTGGTGGTTTCTCTGGTTTGTAACACATGATGGATGAGGCGACAAACTTGCCTAACTGTTTCTGGGAAATTTAAAGACGGTGATGATATGTTCCTATGATTACAAATTTGCATTGATGGCGCATCGCTTTCCGGTGGGACATGCCATTTATCAATACTATTACGGGAAGTGACTGATAAAACGTTAAGACTTGCAATCTGAAAGAAAAGTAAAACGGTGTTAAATGATTCGCCACTGATATTACATGCAAGGCATCTTGCCACAAAGCAGGAGGGCAAAGTATCAATGGGACGCTCTGTCACACCCCTCCTATTCTCCAGATATGAGATCTATAACCCCAGTTGACAGAACTACTTCGTGGTGTGCGTGTCTACGACCTAGATGACTTGGAAGCGGAGGTGGCCAAGCAGGTCCACTACATCAAGTTTGGTTACTTAGAAAGGGCATTTCGGATCTTCCCAACAGACGAGAATCGATCATTCAGAAGAAGAGTGTTATGTCAACGGAATACAGAAAGGCACTGAGCATTATCGTGTGGGCTTTTTTTTATGTTTTTATAGACATAGTGAAAATCGATGAAGGCCAAAATCAACAAAATCCCACCATTTTCCATCATTCTGTATTTTCCCGGACTTGTGTCTGCCGACATTGTGGGCAATTCACCGTTTGCCAACAATAGCATAGATGTCCAGAATGAAGAATGACACACGGCTCTTCCTTTGTTTGCATAACTGAAAACTTAGATGGGGTGGGGATGGTGAGAGAGAGAGAGAGAAAGAGAGAGAGAGAGAGAGAGAGAGAGAAGTACACATCAAGTCTTATGAACACTGGCCAAGCTTTGTTGGAATAGTTTAACAACTTTGGATGACACTCGTCTCTGCTGTACTACATGCAGTTTAACTTTTTCTTGATAGTTTTTAAGAACGACGACGATGATGACGACGATGACACGATGATGATGATGATGATATTGTTCAAGTTGGTGTTGCTGATGTTGTTAACATTAATGTTGATCTTGTTGTATGACTTGACTGATGGCTTCCCGCAGATACCCATCCTCAACGACAAGGGAATGGAGGGTGACGACTATCTGGGCCTTATAGTGTCCAAGACGTTTCAGGACAGGCAAGGGAAACTCGTGGAAACCATGGCCAGTCAGGTGCAGACTTCTCTTTCTCCACCATCTCCTCATCCCTTTTCTCCTTTTTTTCTTCTCATTCTTCTCCTCCTTCTATTTCTCCTTTGTGACCTACTTATTATACTCCTCATCTCCTTCATTTGCTTTTCCTTCTCTTGTTTTTATTCTTCACATTTTTTCCACTTATCCTACTTCTCTTACCCCTCTTCCCCCCTTTTTACATCCCTTTATTTATCTATTTCTTTGGGTTGTTCTGCAGTTTTTCCCCTTTCTTCCCCTCTGCTTTCTCCTCCTCCATCTCCTCCTTCTTCTCCTCCCCTTCTCCTATTTTTCTTTTTCCTCCTTCTCTTTCTTCTTCTCCTTTCTCATCTCCTCCCGTACTTTTTCTTCCCTGCGTACCTGCTTCTTCTCCCCCTCCTTCTCTTTCTCCTCTTCATTCTACTTCTCTTTCTTTCTGTCATCCTTCTTTTTTCCCTTCTCCTCCTCTCTCTACTCCTCCTTTTTCTTCATTTCTTACTCCTTGTCCCTGTTCTCTATCTGTTTCTTTTCATTCTTTTCCATCTGCACTTCCTTCTCTTCCTCCACCTCCCTCCTTTTTCTGTTCCTCCTTCTTTTTCTGCTTTTCTTCCTTCTTCTCCTGTCTGAAAGAAAAGTAAAACGGTGTTAAATGATTCGCCATTAATATTACCTTGCATCTTTCTCCTTTTTCTACTCCTTCTCTTTTTCCTTTTCCTCTTCCTTTTTTTTCAACCTTTTCTCCTCCCTGTTCTCCTTATTTTCTACACCTTTTCCTCTTTCTTCTTCTCCTCCTCCTCCTCTTCTCTTCTGTCACTTCTTTTTTCTCCTTTTTCTTCTCCTTCTCCATCTCCTTCACTGCCTGTCTTCTCTTCCTCTTTCTCCTACTTCTCCTCGCACACCGGCTTTTTTTTTTATATTCATTCTATTTCTCCTCTCTTTTCTCTTCTTCTCATTTTCTCATTTCCCCCTCTCCATCCTCTCCGCTTTAGTTTGTTCTCCTTCTTTTTCTGTTCCTTCTTATCCTCCTTCTCCATTTTTTCTTTCTTCTTATCTTCATTCTTTTCCTTCTTTTTCTCCTCCTTCTTCTCTTCCTTCCCTTTCTCCTTCTTCTCCTTCTTCTTTTCCTTCATTTCTTCCTTCTTTTTCCTCTTCTTTCTCCTCCTCATTCTTCTCTTCCTTTTCCTCATCCTTCTTCTTCTTGTCTTTTTTTCTCCCCATCGTTTTCCCCCTTTCTTCTTGTTCTCCTGCTTCTTCTTCTCTTCTTCTTCTTCCCCTCCTTTTCCTTCTCCTCTTCCACCTGCTAATCGTTCTTCTTTTTCCTCTCTCTCCTCCTCCTCCTTCTTCTCTATTTTTTTCTCCTCCTTCTTATCTTCCTCCTTTTCTTACTCACCTCTCCTATTCTGCCTCTTTCGTTTCTCCTCCTAGCCGCTTCTTCTCCTCCTTCTCTTGCTCCTTCTTTCTCTATTTCCTCACCTGCTTTTCTTCTTTCTCTTTCTTTTCTTCTTCCTTCTCCTCCTTCTTCCTTTTTTGTCCTTTTTTATGTCTCTTTCTCCTTCTTTTTCTCCTTTCCTGTTCCTCTAACCACCTTTTTATTCTTTTCTTCCTTTCCTTTCATCTTTTCTCCCCTCTTCTGTTTCTTCTCCTTTTTTCCTTTTTCTTCTTGTTTCTCCTACTTTTCCTTTTCCTCTTCCTTCTTTTCCTTTTTCTCCTTCTTCTTCTTCTCCTACCTTTTCTCTCCTTTTCGTTGTACTTATCTTATTTCTCCTCCTTTTTCCTTCGTCTCCTCTCTCCATCTCATTTTCCTCCTTCTACTCCTGCATCTTCTTCACCTACATCTCTTTATTCTCCTACTTTTTCCTTCTCGTTTTCATCTGTCTCCTTTTCCTCCTCTTTCCCCTTCTTGTTCCTCTCATTTTCCTTCTTCTCCTCCTTTCTTTTCTTTTTCTCCTCGTTTTCTCCCCTTGCATATTCTAGAATTGAGCCATGTGAATATCTTTGGTACATTCCATGAGTACAATACAGTTTCAACATTTTTAAGAAGTGCTGTAATTCTACTTTGTGTATGTAATGCTTTGACAAGAAATAATTTTTTAAAACATTCTTTGTCCAAAAAGGAAATAAAAAAAAACCACTTGGATTTAGTGGCGTGTTGAACAACAAGCACAGTGAAGAGGGTACGGGGGATGCTATGTTATTAAAGCGGTGTGGAAGGCTGCTGGAAAAAAGCAATAGTAAAATGCCTTGATATTCAACGTTTACGGGTAATTCACTTTCTGGCTAAAAACAAAACAAAAACAAAGCAAGTTTTGTTCTTTGCCTCAGGTGGAGACTTCAAAATGTACACAACTATTCGAAACTTGTTGCAAACTGAGGTGAAAAGATCCCATCCACCACTTGACAACAACACAGACGACAAACGGTCACCGACAAAAAGGAGGAAAAACAAACGCAAGACAAATTTCCGGCTGTAAGTCCCGAGGTGAGTTCCGAGACAAATACGCGGACAACTGCTCGACAACAGTTGCTTCTCGATGACAGCTGAGACTGACGATTGTTGGAAGACAATTCATTCCTTCATCATAATTGCCTGTTGATATTTACATGACGATTGTCGGAAGACAATTCATTCCTTTATCATAATTGCCTGTTGATATTTACATGACGATTGTCGGAAGACAATTCATTCCTTTATCATAATTGCCTGTTGATATTTACTTGATGATTGTTGGAAGACAATTCATTCCTTTATCATAATTGCCTGTTGATATTTACTTAACGATTGTTGGAAGACAATTCTTCCTTCATCATAACTGCCTGTTGATATTTACATGACGATTGTCGGAAGACAATTCCTTCCTTCATCATAATTGCCTGTTGATATTTACATGACGATTTGTTGGAAGACAATTCCTTCCTTCATCATAACTGCCTGTTGATATTACATGACCATTGTCGGAAGACAATTCCTTCCTTCATCATAATTGCCTGTTGATATTTACATGACGATTGTCGGAAGACAATTCATTCCTTCATCATAATTGCCTGTTGATATTTGCCACTGCAGACAGTTGCTTTCTCGACTATTGCCCTGTGTTACTAATAGCACCTCAGACAAAAGACATTTAAGAAAATGTCTTTTAAACAAATTTCCTTTTCTGATACAAAAATCAAAAATACAAGAATGTTCTCGTGCTCTCTGTCTCCGTCCCTGTGTATTTCTGTCTTTGTCTCTGTCTCTCTGTTTCTCTGTTTCTCTCTCTCTCTCTCTTTCTCTTTCTTAACACACACACACACACACACACACACACACACACACACACACACATTCCATACATACTTACATACACACACACATACACAGACACACACACAAACGCGCACACACACACACTTCTTTTTCTTCATTAACACAGTACTCATTTGGGGGCTGCACTAAAGAACTGTTCATTGGTTCTTCCAGTTCTGTTGGTTGTGTGTTAAAGCCTGGAGATGGTCTTTTTGTCCATCCTGCAGTGTTGTCAATCCGTCGGATTCTTTTTATCTGTCTCCCCTCTGTCTCCCTCTCTAACAGCTCCCTATAACACTGATTTAGTAAGGCCATTGGATCTTGTTGCATGACCATAGCACCGTACTTTCTTTCCTTAACTGAAGTCAGCAGATCTACATATAGTCCAGTGTGCTGCTTGATGGTTTGGTGCACTTGTTCAGTGGTGATATGACCTGTTGCACTTGTTCAGTGGTGATATGACCTGTTGCACTTGTTCATGGTGATATGACCTGTTGCACTTGTTCAGTGGTGATATGACCTGTTGCACTTGTTCAGTGGTGATATGACCTGTTGCACTTGTTCAGTGGTGATATGACCTGTTGCACTTGTTCAGTGGTGATATGATCTATTGCACTTGTTCAGTGGTGATATGACCTGTTGCACTTGTTCAGTGGTGATATGACCTGTTGCACTTGTTCAGTGTGATATGATATGTTGCACTGTTCAGTGGTGATATGATATGTTGCACTTGTTCAGTGGTGATATGATATGTTGCACTTGTTCAGTGGTGATATGAATGTTGCACTTGTCAGTGTGATATGATATGTTGCACTTGTTCAGTGGTGATATGATCTATTGCACTTGTTCAGTGGTGATATGACCTGTTGCACTTGTTCAGTGGTGATATGATCTGTTGCACTTGTTCAGTGGTGATATGACCTGTTGCACTTGTTCAGTGGTGATATGATATGTTGCACTTGTTCAGTGGTGATATGACCTGTTGCACTTGTTCATGGTGATATGACCTGTTGCACTTGTTCAGGGTGATATGACCTGTTGCACTTGTTCATGGTGATATGATCTGTTGCACTTGTTCAGTGGTGATATGACCTGTTGCACTTGTTCAGTGTGATATGACCTGTTGCACTTGTTCAGTGGTGATATGACCTGTTGCACTTGTTCAGTGGTGATATGATCTATTGCACTTGTCAGTGGTGATATGACCTGTTGCACTTGTTCAGTAGTGATATGATATGTTGCACTTGTTCAGTGGTGATATGACCTGTTGCACTTGTTCAGTGGTGATATGATCTGTTGCACTTGTTTCAGTGGTGAATGATCTGTTGCACTTGTTCAGTGGTGATATGATCTATTGCACTTGTTCAGTGGTGATATGATTCTATTGCACTTGTTCAGTGGTGATATGATATGTTGCACTTGTTCAGTGGTGATATGATCTGTTGCACTTGTTCAGTGGTGATATGACCTGTTGCACTTGTTCAGTGGTGATATGATATGTTGCACTTGTTCAGTGGTGATATGATCTGTTGCACTTGTTCAGTGGTGATATGATCTGTTGCACTTGTTCAGTGGTGATATGATCTGTTGCACTTGTTCAGTGGTGATATGATATGTGCACTTGTTCAGTGGTGATATGATATGTTACACTTGTTCATGGTGATATGACCTGTTGCACTTGTTCAGTGGTGATATGATCTGTTGCACTTGTTCAGTGGTGATATGACCTGTTGCACTTGTTCAGTGGTGATATGACCTGTTGCACTTGTTCAGTGGTGATACGATCTGTTGCACTTGTTCAGTGGTGATATGACCTGTTGCACTTGTTCAGTGGTGATATGATCTGTTGCACTTGTTCAGTGGTGATATGATATGTTGCACTTGTTCAGTGGTGATATGATATGTTGCACTTGTTCAGTGGTGATATGATCTATTGCACTTGTTCAGTGGTGATATGACCTGTTTGCACTTGTTCAGTGGTGATATGACCTGTTGCACTTGTTCAGTGGTGATATGACCTGTTGCACTTGTTCAGTGGTGATACGATCTGTTGCACTTGTTCAGTGGTGATATGACCTGTTGCACTTGTTCAGTGGTGATATGATCTGTTGCACTTGTTCAGTGGTGATATGATCTGTTGCAACTTGTTCATGGTGATATGATATGTTGCACTTGTTCAGTGGTGATTTGATCTGTTGCACTTGTTCAGTGGTGATATGATCTGTTGCACTTTTCAGTGGTGATAATGATCTGTTTGCACTTGTTCAGTGGTGATATGATCTGTTGCACTGTTCAGTGGTGATATGAATCTGTTGCACTTTGTTCAGTGGTGATATGATCTGTATAATCTGATGTTTTAGTATTTTGCGATAACAACTCATTCCGGAGCTTAGATTCGTACTTTCCAAATCTGTCGTGAAGATCTTGTCTGGCTTTCATTCAGGACGATAGAATATGCCAATACACGTAAGATCCTCGTCGTATGTTTCAGGAGATGTTTTTGTCCTTCCATACAGTTTTTTACCTGCTCAGTGCGGATTTTTTGTCTTTGTTGCCCTAGAGAGAATATCAGTTTGGATCTATCTTTGTTTACTGATGGATTCCAATTGAGTGAATTGTTGGACAGTTTTCAGCTTCAATCCACGGACATTTGTATCAGCAGTGGGATGGTGTTGTGGCTGGTCATCAACTTGGTCTCTCAGCACTTATTTCCATGCCAAATCTTGTCGGGGTTTCGTTGTAGTTTTTAACAAACACAGTGAGTTCTTACTTCCGCTAGATCACCAAATGCCATCAATAAAGCGAAGGATTCTGAAGTTATCCTCCATTACTGACTTTGCTGATATGATCTTCACGTGCGCCAACATGATACGTTCCAAGATTTATGAAACGCTGGGAGAAAGAAGGGGCCCTGACGAACCTAACGGAATGATTCGTAATAAGCACCCTGGGGTACCACCCCGGGTCGCTTTGGAGTACAGTTGCTGGATGGTGTTGATTAATTTTTGTCCAATGTTTAAACACATCATCATCATCATCATCATCATCATCATCTGCATCAAATCATCCATGTGCCCCCGCGGCATGGGTCGGTGATCATGGCCCTGCCCTATGAATCTGTCCTTTGTCGCTGCAAGCACCTTCTCCCACCCTGTCTGTCTTCATCCACTGTCAAGTCCGGTCCCAAAATTTTCTCCCTGGGTGTACCCCGGTGCTCTTTTTCCTTACAGCGTCTGTTGTGACTAGGTGCTCTTATTTTTCTTGCCTCATAAAGGGCTTATAATTGTCTTTCCCTAATCTCCCCTTTATTTTATGTTCTTTTTGCGTCTGCCTCCTTCAAGACTGTCTCTGATGTTTTCTTTGCTGTCCATGGAACTCTTAAACATTCTTTTTTTAGAATCCACATTTCAGTTTCCGCAATCTTGTTCTGACTTTGCGTGTTTAAACCGCCCCACGCCTTCACATCCGTACAACAAATCTATTATAATAACCCGAAGAACTTTCTTCCTGATGTTAATTGATAAGCATTTATTTTTTAAGAACGTTTTTTAAATTTTTTTGAAGCTGTTTTTACCTACCCCGATTTTTGTTGGCTTTTTCTAATGGGGCATCGGCCGTCTGGTGAGATAACGGGTCCAAGTTTAAACTTATGAAACTTGTCTCATGGGTGCCATTGGTGTTATTTTGAATGAGGGGAATTTTTACTGATTACCATGACCTCATCTTTTTGCTATTTAGCTCTAGCCCTTTATTTCTGCTTTTTTTTTCATTATATTCAAAAGATCGTAGGTTTTTTTTTCATTTTCTAAAATTTGGGAACGGTGTCTTTTGCATAACAAGCCCTGTTTATCTTTTTTCCCCCACCTTAATCCCAGGGGCATTCTTCTCGGTTTCTAAATGATGGTTCCGCTGTAAAGTTAAAACAAATCTGTGACAGAACACATCCCACCTAAGCCCTCTTTTAAATATTTGAAAAGAGCTATATCATTTGTTCTCTCATTCTGCTGTTTTTTCCCCCCTCGTATTTGAGCCTTTTCCATTTTGGTTGAACAATTCTTCATGCTTGGGCGATCGAAACCCTTTTGGCAAATTTCAACAAAACATGAATTAAACCTACAACTCAATTGATCTTCCTAGGGATTTCTTAGGATGTATATGGCATTAAATTATTTCCTTTCCCTCAATATATCCAAAATTGTTTTTTCGCTATCCTCTTTTGTTTTCTGTTCCTTGTCCTCATAGGATTATTCTTAATAGCATCTTTGTCTTATTACTCGTCAAGCTATTGTACAATAGAGGTCGCTTTCTAATAGCCCCTGCTTTCTTTGGAATTGAAAATGAAATTTGATTTGAAAAATCTTTAGGGATTTTTCCGTATGGGTAAATTTTATTTAGGGGGAAACTTTACTTTTTCAATACTAAATTCATTTGGGAGCTTCAATCATTTCTGCAGTAATATCTTCTGGTCCTGGGGCTTTCAACGTTTCATCTTTTTAAACGCGGCTTTAATTTTCATCTTTCTTTATTGGTGGTCCTTAAAATTTTCTTTCTAATGATGTTTTTTCCTATTTTCTATCTTGTCTAAAAAGGTCTTCATTATATTCTCTCCATCTATCCAATAGCTTGTCTTTTTCCATAGAAATCGTACCATCTTTGATTTTAAGCAACCAATTGATTGCATGCCTTTTTCCTGTGGGAAATTTTCTTCAGCGTTTCTGAAATAAACTTGGTGGTTGTTTTGTGTCGTTCATATATTTCTTTTGACTTGTTTCTAGAAAGCTTCCTTAGCTTCAAGCTTACTCATGAAGCTTCAATGAAGACAGCAGTACTTAGTCCACCTATTTAGATGTATTTTTCCGTGGCAGAAACTGTTGCCATTTTTATTTTGAAATGTTTTGCTCTCCCTTTTGTTTGGTTTGTCTTTTAACACCGTGAAACTTTTTTTTGTGTCGTTGTCAGGGTTTTTTCATAATGTGTTTACATTTTTCTTTTTTAACCCTCTTTTTTTTTGAAATTCTTCCTCCTAGACCAGTTGTGTTTATAACTGTGTATTTATTTTTTCCTTTATCGTGTTCTAACATTTAAACATCATCATCAGGTGCCTTGGGCCGCATGGCCCTTTGGGGGATCATGGACTTCCATCTTCTCTATCTCTTTTTGCTCCAAACATCTCTTCCACCCCCCCCTCGTCCTCAGCCCACTCCGCAAGTCCCGGGCTAGCATTTTCTCCCCGGGTCTACCTGGTGGGTCTCTTTCCCTCCAGCTTTTCCCTTGTGACCAGGTTCTCCAAATCCCCCTTCCTCATAAAGCCTATAAGTTGCCTGTCTTTTTCCTAATTTTCCTTGTGAGTGATCTACTTGTGTTTTTGCCTCCATCAAAACTGTCTCGCGGGGTAAAAAACACAAACACGTGGACGAGCCTTAAACGTAACCAACGTCTCTTTTCCAAATCTAACTCGTGTCATTACACGCACGTGGACACCACACATTAAAACACACACACACACACACACCACACACACACACACACTACACACACACACACACACACACATACACACATGCGCACGCACGCACAAAACACACACATGCACACGTGTGTGTATATATATGTTTAATATATATAGATATATATATATCCCTCATCACCATCAGGTGCCTTGCCGCATGGCGTTGGCGTTTATGGACCCTTCATCTGTCTCTATCTCTCGTTCGCCCCAGCTACTCCCCCACCCCCTCATCCCCAGCCACTCTGCAAGTCTGTCCAAATTTTCTCCACTTTGGGCTACCCGGTGCTCTCTTTCCCTCCAGCTTTCCAGTTGTGACCAGTTTCTCCAAATCCCCCTTCCTTATAAAATGGCCTATAAAAGTTGCCCTGTCTTTTCCTAATTTTTCCCTTATGAAATGGTCTACTTGTGTCTGCCTCCTTTAAGACTGTCCTCCTTTGTTTTCTTTTCTGTCCATGGATCTCTCAACATTCTTCTTAGAAACCACATCTCGGCTGCCTCAATCTTGTTCTGGCTTTGTGTGTTGCTTCCACGCCTGGGCATCCATACAACATATTGGTTCTATAAAACCCATTCAAGAACTCTCTTCCTGATGTTTAATTGACAGGCATTTTTTGGGTTTTAAGAATGCTTGTCATCTTCTTGAATGCGGTTTTGGTTTGGGCCCAAATTCTGCCGGCTATTTCTGATTGCATCTGCTGTCGATGAAATGATCGTTCCCGGGTTTAATTTAAATTTTATAAACCCCTGTGTCAAGGTTGTGCCAGTTGCTGTTATTTTGCATGGGGGATTTCATTTTTTTTTACTGACCCACCATGACTTCAGTCATCCTGCTGTTAAGTTCCAGCCCCTTTCCTTTGCTTTCTATTTCTAGTATATTCAAAAAGGTTTTGTAGGTCTATTTCACTTTCTGCATTAGCACGGTGTCATCTGCGAAACGAATGTGTTTATCATTTTCCCCTCCAACCTTTAATCCAGGGTCTTCTTCTGGGGTTTCCCCCATGATGTTTTCGCGTAAAGTGAAAACAGATCTGGTGACAAAAACAACCCTTTCTGGCTCCTCTTTTGATGTTTTGGAAAGAGCTTACTTTTGTTTTCTATTCTCATTGTAGCTTTTTTTGTTCCAGTACATATTTATCTCTGATTATTCGTAATCTTTCCATCACATTGAGTCTCCCCTTTTTGGGTTGACCCAATTCATCATTCTTACCCAATCGAAAGCCTTTTGGTGTAGTCAAAAAAACATAAATACAAACCCCTTATTCATCTCATTTGACTTCTCTATGATATTTCTTGGGATGTATATGGCATTAATAGTTCCTTTCCCTTCCCAAAATCCACATTGTTCTTCTGCTATATATAAAATGTATGTACATATATAAAATATATATATATATATATAATATAAATAGAGAGAGAGAGAGAGAGAAGAGAGAGATGTGTGTGTGTGATGTGTGTGTGTGTGTGTGTGGTGTGTGTGTGTGTGTGTGTGTGTGTGTGTGTGTGTTTTGTGTGGTGTGTGTGTGTGTGTGTGTGTGTGTGTGTGATATCAGTCATTGTTTTAGTCATTAGTAAATTTACTAGATAGTCGTACTTTAAAACACTGCATATTTTCGTCTGGAATGGTTCAGATAGAAGACATCCCTTGAACTAAACATTCTTAAAGATAGTCCTCCTTCTCCAACGATCCTTTTTTTCCCCTCTTTACCACCCCCCCCCCCCCCACCCCCCACTTCTCTGTCTCTGTGTCAATCTTTTCTGTCTGTTTTCCCTCTGTCTGTCTGCCTGTTTTTCTCTCTCTCCTCACTCTCTTTTCTCTCTCTTTCTCCCCTCTCTCTCTTCACTATCTCTCATCTATCTATCTATCTATCTATCTATCTATCTATCTTCTATCTATCTCTCTGTCTCCCTCCCCCTCTTTCTCTCTCTCCCTTTCTCTCTCCCTCCTCCTCGTCGTCCTCCCTTTGTGTGTGTGTGTGGTGTGTGTGTGTGTGTGGTGGCGCGCGTGTTTATATATTTGTCTGTGGTGTGTGTGTCTTGTGTGTGCGTGTGTTTAGTGGGTGTTGTTGCGCGTGTTTGAAATTTTGTTTGTGTGTGTCTAGGTGCTTTTGGGTGCGTGTGTGTGTGTGGCGTGTGTGTGTGTCCCGAGTAAAGACAAAGCTGGTTAATAAAACCATGTTATATGTCCCAGCCCCTTTTTTACCCCAATGTTGTGTTTAACGTTTTAAAGTCCAGGGGGCAACAAACCATTAACACCGTCTAAGGGGCAGTTATCACTGTGTACTGTTCGCCCCAAAATTTTTCATGTGGAAACTGTCGTTTCCCTTCCTCAGGTGTGTACCGTTTCCTGGGAGTACAGACCAGTTTCCCTCTCTTCAACCTGACGACCAGCAAAAAACCTTCAACCGTGTTCCAGAATCAGGGAAGACAGTCCAAATCCCAAGTCAACCGGCCCCAGGAAAGTGCCAGAAAGGGGCACTTGGTTTTCCTTCAAGTAGACTGCAAATTCATGAAGGAAAATAAAACAGAAACAATTCAGAAAGAATATAAGTTATCTGTTAACAGAACATAAACCGTTCAGGAAAAAATGTTATTATCGGGTTTGGCAAAACTGTTGCCTTTAAGTGGGGTGTAAAATTCATGAAAGAAATAGAACAGAAACATTCAGACTGATGTAATTTTTCCGTTAAAATGAACATAACTTTCAGAAAAGATGCTATTTTTCTGTTATCTTCCCAAAAGGGACACTGTTGCCTTCAATTAGGGGTGGGAAAAACGAAGTTTTGTTTTTTCTCTTGCTAGCATGGTTACAATGGCAGGGTGCTGATGGACTGGGTGTGGGAGTCAAAAGGATTAAATACTGCTATGGGCTCAAGCATTTTTCAGACCTGTCAAACATAACTGATTATCTTAAATTATGGAAACCCTGTGATACAAGCACTGATTAAAGAACGTTTTTAACTAATTGCCTGCAGTCCTGGGCATTCTTCAATTTCCCGCCCTTTTAAAATAATTGACTGTTTTTTCTATCATGGAAACTGAGAAAAGAGCATTGTTTTAAAAAACAGCTTGTCGTCTTAGGGATTCTTCATTTCCAGTTTTAACTTGATATGATTTAAGTTCAAATTTTTTGAAAAATTTTACGACAGCAAGCTTGTTGAAAGAGCACATTATTCAGAAAACTGAGTGTAATTTCGGGCATTCTTAAAATGCCCTGTTAAAATATAATATATCGTTTTTTAATCAAAGGAAAACTCAACGACAGCAAGGTCTGATCAATAGCATTGTTACTAATTGCCTGTAGTCTCGAGCTTTCCCCCAGTTCTGTTCTTAAACAATTGGTAGCTTTTAATTACAGAAATTTTACGATAGCAAGCGCTGGTTAAAAGGCGTTTTTTAACTAACTGCCCATAATCGGTCATTATTCAATCATATTTTAACACGGGCTGATAGCTTTTAATCATGGGAAACCAACAAGGGTGACATTGTTCAACGAGCTGCCTTTAGCCTCAGGCATTTCTCAATCCTGTTAAAACATAAATGCAATCGTTTTAATTGTGGAAACGAACGACGTAAGAACTGAACGACAGTAAGAACTAATTAAAGAAAAATTGTTTAATGAACTACTTGTAGTTCTGGGGGTTTTTCAATCCTGCTGGAAAAAGTGAGAGCACTGATGAGTATTGGCAGCCTTCAATCCTGTTTTTAAAAGTGAATTATTGGTTTTTTAAATTTTTAAAACTTCGGCGAGAGCAGCACTGATTGGGAAAAATTCACCCGTTTAACTGCCCGTGATGGCGGGGATTCTATAATCCTCTTTGTATAGATTTGAACTGTTTTTCACAGATGGATACATAATCAACCATGAGCAAATTTTGATTAGCATCACTGCTTAGAACCCAATGACAGCGCAGACCACATCAGAGCTATAACATCCAAAAAATGCACATCTCTTTGACTCTGGGAGTGGGGGAGGTTCATGGAAAAGTAAATTAAGACACATATCACAGCGTTCGCGCACATAATCTGAGGACGGGTCCCTCTGGCCTTGACCATTCCATCCATGTTGTCACGAAGGATTGAAACAAATCAGATGCAAACATACATTCATTCCCCTGTGCACGTCTATTCTGACACCAAGCTACATTCACAAGTCTTTTGTGATACCAGCTACAAACACTCCCCGTATATGTTACAATCTGTTGTGATACCAGCACAATCACTTCCCTGTATATTACAAGTCTGTTGTGGGTTTCCAGCACATTCACTTCCCCTGTACATGTACAAGTCCCGTTATGATACCAGCTTCATTTTTTCTCCCTGGACAAGTCTGTTGTGAAAACCACTACATTCACTTCCCCTGTACGTGTACAAGTCTGTTGTGATAAACCCGCTACATTTTCTTCCCCCGTACATGTACAAGTCTGTTGTGATACCAGCTTTCATTTACTTCCCCTTACGTTACAAGTCGTTGTGATAAACCCGCTACATTTACTTCCCCTGTACATGTACAAGTCTGTTGTGATACCAGCTACATTACTTCCCCGGGACGTGTAAAGTCTGTTGTGATACCAGCTACATTTACTTCCCCTGTAAAATGTACAAGTCTGTTGTGATACCAGCTACATTCACTCCCTTACATGTACAAGTCTGTTTGATACCCCGCTACATTTACTTCCCCTGTACGTGTACAAGTCTGTTGTGATACCACTACATTTACTCCCCTGTACAGTACAAAATCTTTTTGTGATACCAGCTACATTTTCTTCCGTACATGTAGAAGTCGTTGTTTAAACCCGCTACATTTACTTCCCCCGTACAAAGTACAAGTCTGTTGTGAACCAGCTACATTTACTTCCCCCCCTGTCCCTGTAGAAGTCTGTTGTGATACCCGCTACATTTTCTTCCCCTTACATGTTCAAGTTGGGTTTTGATACCAGCTACATTTTACTTCCCTGTAAATGTACAAGTCTGTTGTGAACCAGCTTTTTTCATTTCCCCCCCTTTCCCCCGTACATGGGAAAAAGTCTGTTTGATACCAGCTACATTTTCTTCCCTGTAACGTGTACAAGCTGTTTGATTTCCAGCTACAATCACTTCCCTGTTTATTTTACAAGTCTGTTGTATACCAGCTACAATCACTTCCCTGTATATCACAAGCTGTTTTTGACACCACTACATTCACTTGCCCAAAACATGTACAATCTGTTGTGATACCACTACAAAAAATGTCCCTCGGTACATGTACAAGTCTGTTGTGATACCAGCTACATTCACGTCCCCCTGGAAAATGTACAAGTCTGTTAGAATACCAGCTACATTCACTTCACCTGTACATGTACAAGCCTTTGTGATACCACTACATTCACGTCCCCCTGTATAAGTACAAGTCTGTTGTGATACCAGCTACATTTACTTCCCCTGTACATGGACAAGTCCCGTTGTGATACCAGCTACATTTACTTCCCCTGTATATGTTCAAGTCTGTTGTGATACCAGCTACAAATTTACACCCCCCCCCTGTACAGTAACAAGTCTGTTGTGGGTACCAGCTACATTCACTTTCCCCCGTACATTTTACAAATCGTTGTGATACCAGCTTTCTTTTCTTCCCCTGTAAATGTTCAAGTCTGTTGGGATAAACCCGCTACATTTACTTCCCCTGTAAGTCAATCCCGGTGTGATACCAGCTACATTCACTTTCCCCCGTACAAGTCTGTTGTGATACCAGCTACATTCACTTCCCTGTATATGTACAAGTCCCCGTTGGGGGATACCAGCTACATCTACTACCCTGTACATGACAATCTGTTGTGATACCGCTACATTTACTTTCCCCCTGTACAA
The DNA here is from genome assembly GCA_030674185.1 of Monoplex corrugatus. Lineage (NCBI taxonomy): Eukaryota > Metazoa > Mollusca > Gastropoda > Littorinimorpha > Ranellidae > Monoplex > Monoplex corrugatus. The sequence continues at coordinate 23,398,368 of JAPXFY010000028.1, forward strand.
AGGGTGTTATGATACCAGCTACATTCAATTCCCTGTATATGTCAAGTCTTTTGTGATACACTACATTTACTTCCCCTGTACTTACAAGTTTTGTTGTGATACCACTACATTTACTTCCCCTGTACATGTTCAAGTCTGTTGTGATACCAGCTACATTCACTCCCCTGTACTTTTACAATGTCTGTTGTGATACCAAACTACATTTACTTCCCCTGTACATATACAAGTCTGTGTTTTGAACCACTTCATTTAACTTCCCCTGACATGTTCAATGTCTGTTGTGATACCAGCTTTCATTCACTTCCCCTGTAAGTGTACAGTCCCTTTTTGATACCAGCTACATTCACTTTCCCCCGTACATGTACAATCTGTTTGATACCAGCTACATTTACTTTCCCCTTTTACATTACAAGTCTGTTGTGATACCAGCAAATTTTACTTCCCCTGTACATGTACGGGGTCGGGTGTGATACCAGCTACATTCATTTCCCCTGTACAAGTGTGTGATACCAGCTACATTTACTTCCCTGTACCTGTACAACCTTTTGGGTGATACAGGCTACATTCACAACTCTGTACAAGTCTTTTGTGATCCCGGCTACATTCATTTCCCCTGTAATATGTACAAGTCTGTTGTATACCCAGCTACATTCACTTTCTTTTCCAAGTCTCCCTCTATACCAGCTCTATACAGCCCCCCCACCACCCCTATCAGTCTGTTGTGATACCAGCTTACATTCATTTCCTCTGTACATTTTCAAGTATGTTGTGAAACCACTCTATACATCCCCCTCTGTACAAGTCGTTGTCATACCAGCTACATTCACCCCCCAAACCCCCTGAACAGTCGTTGTTATAACTAACTCTATACACCCCCGCCCGTACAGTCTCTTTGTGATACCAGGCACATTCATCCCCTGAATATATATGTTGTGATACCAGCTACATTCCGTCCCTTTTGTACAATCTTTGTGATACCAGCTACATTTACTCACCCAATACAAGTCTGTTGTGATACCAGCTTACATTTGTTCCCCTGTACGTGTACAAGTTGGTTGTGATACCAGCCAAAATTCATCCCCCTGAAATACTGTTGTGGATACCGCAAACATTCCCCCCCTTTTGGAAAAGTCTGTTGTGATACCAGCTACATTTACTCTCCCAATACAAGTCTGTGTGATACCAGCTACATTTGCTTCCCCTGTACTGGTACAAGGTCTGTTGTGATACCAGCTACATTTACTTCCCCTGTAAAAAGTCTGTCGTGATACCAGCTACATTTACCTCCCAATACAAGTCTTTTTTGTGAAAACCAGCTACATTCATTTCCCCCTGTACAGTACACGCCTGTTGTGGTACCACTACTTTATTTCCCCCTGTACAAGTTGTCGTGAAAACCAGTTAACATTCACTTCTGGGGATCCTGTAACTTGTACAAGTCTGTCGTGAAAACCAAGCTACATTTACTCCCCTGTAACAAGTGTGTGATACCAGCTACATTTATTCCTTTTCAAATTATGATACCAGCTACATTTTCTCCGCTGTACAAGTCGGTGATACCAGCTACTTTCACTCCCCCAAACTACAAGTTTGTTTGTAGGGGGGGGGGGGGGGGTCCCTAATTTTCTCTCCCAATAAAAGGGCTGTTGTGAAAACCAGCTACATTCACCTCCCAATACAAGTCTGTTGTAATACCAGCTACAGTCACTCTCCCATTAAAAGTCTGTGATACCAGCTACATTCACTCTCCAATACAAGTCTGTTTGTGAATACCAGCTAATTTCACTCTCCCAATAAAAGTGTTTTGTGATATCAGTTTCATTCACTCTCCCAATACAAGTCTGTTTGATACCAGCTACGTCACTCTTCCAATCAAGTCTGTCGTGATACCAGCTACTTTCAGTCTGCCATACAAGTATGTTGTGATACCAGCTCATTCAGTCTGCCATACAAGTATGTTGTGTTTATCAGCTACATTCACACTCCCAATACAAGTTGTTGTGAACCGCTACTTTCACTCCCCCCAATACAAGTCGTTTGATACCAGCTACATTCGTCTGCCTTTCAAGTAGGGTTTGTGAACAGTTTTAAAAAATTCACTCTCCAAAACAAGTCTGTTGTATACCAGCTAAAATTCACTCTCCAATACAAGTCTTTTTGTTACCAGTTTACTTCAGTCTGCATAAAAGTATGTTGTGAAAACCAGCTACATTCACTCTCCCAATAAAAGGGCTGTTGTGAACCACTACATTCCTCTCCCAATACAAGTCTGTTGTGATACCAGCTACTTTCCCTCTCCCAATACAAGTCTGTTGTAATACCACTACATTCACTCCCCCCAATACAAGTCTGTTGTGATACCACTACATTCACTCTCCCAAAAACAAGTCGGGTTGTGATACCAGTTTCCCATCACTCTCCCAATACAAGTCTGTTGGGGAACCAGCTACATTCACTCTCCCAATACAAGTTGTTGTGAAAACCAGCTACAGTCATTCCCCAATAAAAGTTTGTTGTGAAAACCAGCTACATTCACCTCTCACAGTAAAAAAGTCTGCCCGTGATTCCAGCTACATTTACTCCCCCAAATTACAAGTCTGTTGTGTTACCAGCTACATTCCTCCCCCTGTACAAGTCTGTAATACCAGTTACATTCACTCCCCCTGTACAAGTCTGAAAATACCAGTTACATTCACTCCCCTGTAAAGTCTGTAACACCAGTTACATTCACTCTCCAATACAAATCTACAGCAATGTAGCCTGCCCTTTTTGGGTACCTCTTTTGATTGTTTTAAGCAATTTGCTGCCTCTGTTGCATGTGGGAAATGAAGTGTTGGGGGGTAGACAACGATAAGACGAACAATTGAATGGGCAAATGGAAAATTCTCAGATCATTCAGTTCCAGCTAAAAACTTTCTTTAAAGGTTTTCCCTCGACCCTAAATCTTCAAAAATGTACGGTTATCCGTAAACCAATTGGGGGCTTCGAGACCCATCTATAAAATACGTAACAAAATGTAGCGAATAAAAAAGCGAAAGGGGTTTAAAGACATCTTTGACATTCGTTTGACATTCTTGACAATACGTAAATGACAATACGTACACAGGGTTTTACATAGTTGTCTTTGTCAATGTAAGCAGGGTTGTTAAGATAAACTGTTTTTATTTCTAATTTGAACGTAAACGAATCATTTATACAAAGCCATAATTTATTTATGGTAACGATTTTTTAAGCTAAAATGTCTATTTACATCATTTGGAAAACATTGCTTCGAGGATGTGAACTGAGTTGTGTCTTTGCCGGGGATAAATTAAAACGATAAGTTCCCTTACCAAAGTTAGCATTTTTACAGTCATTTTTACAATCTTTTTTTAAAAATTTCATTTTTACAAACCCTTCTGAGTTAATAAAGTCATAGATTTTTTTAGAGGTAGCTTTTATTTCAAAAGACGTTTTTACTATAAAAGTCCCAAAAGGTTCGAGATCTACCAGTAAACAAATGAAAAAGGGAAATGAAAGTGCTGGTCTGTGTGAGCATTACCGGTGTGATACTGCCCAGGCTAACATTATTTCCACCGGCTTCTTTAGTTTTATTTTACACTAAACGCAACGTTTAAATTAAAAAAATGTTTATCCTGGAATAATGTTTGCTTTTTTAAAGATTGATTCAGTTTAAATCTTTTTTGTTTGCTATTTGTTTGATTGATTTGGTTTATTTCGGGTCATTTTTTTCCACCTTCAAGTGGAATAAATTTCGAATATTAGAACATTCCCACATATTGTTTGTAAATTTAAATTTGAGGGGCAAGAAAATGGCGAATAAATATATGTATTGTGTTTTCAAGTGTAGAAAAGGGCTAAAGATTGATTAGGAAGCCGGGCTTTGCCGCTGAAACCTGCATGTCACCTAGAGACAACTTGGATAAACTTGTCTGTCTTGTGCTGACAAAGCGCTGATTTGCACGCCATGTTTTCATACATAATGCTTCGATTGGCCCTGTATTTACCGTTTGTTTCAGAAGAAGTTCTACGTAAATCAGTTGGTATTTTTCTTGACTTCTGAAAATTTCTTCTTTTTCTGTTACCTACTCGCGTATTTTTATTTTTTTATTCGATACAGTATTTGAAGTGTAGTCTTCACGCACTTTAATCATATAGATCCGGGGGAGGGGGTTTTGTGGCTTACTGTTTTTGTACTTTGTACTGCTTCTATGCTAGCTGAATGGGTAGCGCAAACTGTGTTAGATTAAGAATTCTATAAAACATGGAGATAATTCTCAAGAGTATTGTCCTTTGATTATATAGATCCTAGTTAAGATCTGGATTCTTTCCCCTTTGTTTCGGAAAAAAGCCTTTGATGCTCTTTGATTCGGGCTTTGCTGATGCTATTTCTTGTAACCTGTCAAAAAAATGGAAAGTTCGATAAAAATGTGTGCCTATTCAGAGCAAAATGTGTCAGAGAATCTTCGCCATGCCTTTGATATTTTATTCTTTTATTGAAATAGGGTTTTGCGGGACTTTGCTGAAGTAATGTTGCTGATTGTGTAATTAAGGAATATTTGTTAACAATGTAAAAATAATCACGCCCTTAAGCAGACATCTTCAGCTTTAGATTCCTTGTAGTTCCTTCCAATTTGATTTTAATTAAATTTTTAAAATGTATTTGTCATTCTGTGTCATTGTTTTGGATCTGAGGTGTTTTTCGTCCATTTTGATTTGATAGACAGCTGAACTTTTCTTTTTTTCCACGTTCCGGGTTTTGGGTCCCAAAATGATCCGTCCATTTTGGCTTTTGTGTGTGTTAAAAAATACTTTCGATTTTCTATTTCCTAGTGTGATAGATTAGAATTTTGTTGTGATAATGAGAACTATTTTTTATAAGTGCAACATTTTTTCCCCTATTAGTTTTTTTTTTTGGGGTTTGCAAAGCATAGTTTATATTTAATTTATGACAGAAGTACATTATTCACACTGCAACGCTGTGTTCATGGTGTAAAAAAAACCCGTGAATCTGTATTGCCCCGGAAAAAAAATAACTTACGATTTTCCCGAATGATGCAGTTCGCCCCAGTGAAGGGAGTCAATGTAAGGCGAAGGGAGTGGTTTTCTTTTGTTTGATTTATGAATATTTGTTAACATGTACAAAAATTCTCGTGGGACCAGCTACATTTAAATCCCAGTACAAATCCCGGTTACAAGTGTGTCATTCCCCACTTTTTCTAGATCTCAAAAGGGTGGTCGTACCTCCCCTTTTATGAAACTGAACCCAGGAATTTCGTCACATGATGCAGCTTCCACTCTACAGCTTTGGATGTTGGTCTTGACCTGGTCTTTTAGATGAAGCCAAGTGAATCCCTAGTAAGATAAAGTTCTATCCCCCCCCCCCCCCCCCTCCACTACACTCGAGTGATGAGTTGGTTTCAAAGTCTTTTGGTTTAAAACGAAACAAGCCCTGTTTGACAGATGGTTTTTATCCCCTGTTTACTAACTTTGAGTGTTGGCAATGACCCCCCCCCATTTTTAACTGGGATCCAGTGGGGCACCCTTCAGGCGACGTGCTTGGGGACATGACACAGAAGAATCGGCCCCTAAAAAATTTACTTTCAGTAAAAGGCCGTTTCAGTTATCTATCATGAGACAGCCATCCATCTTGCCAACCCCCCTGCAGATTACAAACCTCTCAAAACGCTCGGCTCTTCGGGACCCCTTTCACTGCTGCGTTCCTTGTTTCTCTCTTGACCCCCTTTGTAAAAAGTCTTCTCTGTCTTTGGCCCAAATGTAGGAACCACACCATTGTCTCTTAAAAAAAAAGTATTTCCACCCTTTCAAACGCCCCCCGAAACCCACCTCTTTCAAACCATCTAACCTGAGACCCTTAGTTTGCAAGTCTGTCATCAGATAATCTCTCCTCCTGTATTTTTATTTTTTCCCAAAGGGCCTTTATAAGCGAGGTGTGGTGCGTGCAGGTGTGGGGTGTATTGTGTGTGTATTGTGTTGTGTGTATGTGTGTTGTGGGGTGTGGGGGTTGTGTGTGTGCATGATGAGCATGTGTGTGTGTTTTATGGGGTGTGTGTAGTGTTGTGTTTTTGTGTGGTGGGTGTGGGGTGTGTTTTGTGTGGTGAGCATGTGTTGTTCCCGTGTTGTGTAGGTGTTGTGTGTGTGTGTTGTGGTTGTGGTTGTTGTGGTTTGGTGGTGTGGTGGGGTGGTGTGTGGTGTGTGATGAGCAGTGTGTGTACCTGCATGGGGTACTGCTGAGGGGGGAAAGAAGGGAAAATCGAGTGGGAAAAGAGACTGAAAATTGTTTTGATGGCTTTTTGTTGGAAGATGTATCTCCCTGACCAAAACCAGACGTCCGACCATTACCCTTTGATTTATTACCGGGGCCCTTAATTATGTAAAAAAACCACGTGGCGCCCCCTGGGATCGACAATGCTTTGGAACGTGTTACATGAAAAAATCAAGAAGCACTACATTGTGCCTCTAGTGTGTGCACGTGGGGTGAAAAAGAAAAAAGACAGACAGACAGACAGACGTACAGCGGATAAAAAATGAGAGAAGCAGTTATAAAAACGAAAGGAAAAATATGTGTAACTGTTTTCATTGTTCGCTATGACTTTTTGAAAGAAAATGGAAAAATATGAGGTAATGGTTTTCATTTTTTCTTTCTAAATCGTTTTTTATATTCCATGTTTGTGATTGAGAAAAAAATACCTAAACAGATAATAACCTCATAAAATTATAAGTTGACATTTAAACTTTGTTGATCCATATTGTCAGTTCCAAAGCACCGTGCACGCCCCCCCCCCCCCCTCCACACACACACACTTTTTCCACACTCCGGGTGCTTCTTGTTTTTATATCCAATAATATAAAGGGAAATTACCTGAAAGGCTCATACTTCACAAGATTATAAGAAAGAATGCAGACGCATCATTCTGGCTTTAAACCTCGATACTTCAAATCATTTTCACTCGACTTGCCTGGACTATTTGCAATCTGACGGTGCAGATCTGAGCTATGATCAAAAGCGGGTTAATCGCAGGGGGTTCTTATTTACCCTGAAAACCCTTCATGCACTGAGATTTCAAACTCAATAAATTTGTTTTTATCGCAAATGCATCGTTTCATTCGTTGTCATTTTTTGTTCTTGGAGGTTGTTTTCCTCTCTCTCTCTTCCTGTGTGGGGGTGTGTGTGTGTGTGTGTGTTTTGTGTGTGGGGTTATGTATACATATATAATAGGTAGAAAGAAACTCTAGGGGGAGCTTGCAACAGAAGGTCTTCAGAGAAGTAACCCCCTTAACAAATGTTTTGGCCCTGAATTCCTTCAAATCTCGGGGGCGGGCCCCCATCCAGGTCATTACTCCTTTGGGTGCCCTCCTGTTGCTATTTTTTTTTTTTTTTTTTTTTTTTCCCCCGCCGGGATCGAACTGGGCTTTTTGCGCTTCAGAACTGCGGTACGCGGTTTACCAATGTCAACGGGGCACACATCATCGTAGGGAATTTAATCCTTATGAAAATTCACTTTTTTTTTCCTCCTTTCCCCCGACCCCGCTAGCTCCTTTCTGCTGCCTCTGCCCGCTTTAAAAGGGTCTAGTCCTCTTCTTCCCAAAATGGCGAGTTGTATACCACACACACACACACAAAACACACATATATATATATATATATATATATTATATATATATATAAAATATAAATATATGTATAGTGCACACATTGGTCTGTCCTGCTGTCGTCCGTCTGTCTGTCCTGCTTGTCTCCCACTTTCCCCCCCCCCCCCCTTTTGTTGCGTGCGTGCGTGTGTGATTTTGTCCCGTTTCTGGGTGTGGGGCACGTGTGTGTGATTGTACGCACGCGTAAAGTGGTGCATGCATCCCTTTGGGGAGTGAACAAATATGGTGTGGTGTGTGTGTGTGTGTGTTGGTGTGTGTGTGGTGGGTGGTGTGGTGTTGTGTGCGTGCGTGCGGTGCATGTGTGTATATCTGTGTGTGTGTGCGTGCATGTTGTGCCCCGCGCTCGAGCGACAACACAACACGTCGTATAACCTTGAACAAGAGGTTTTTTTCAAACAACATGGTTAACACTGACCGGGGCCCCCGTGATGTAAACGGACGCATACACACACACACACACGCCCCAAAAACACACACCTACATGGGAAATGCTAAAAGCTTTTTTTGATATTTTATTATACAGAAGCTAAGAAATCTGAAAACGTCCAAAATTCGATATCCACAGCAAGAAACACATCGAGAAAAAAACCGGGACCCACCTTCACATTTTACCGAGATCATCTTAGAAAATAAATGGCTGGAGCAGCTTTTTTTGTTCCAAAATTTAAAATAAAAAAGTCATTTTTCGTTGGGCAAACATATCATTTTACAGGAATTAGTCGCATTAACCAAGCATTTCAAATTAAACTAGTTAATCTTAAACCCATGTCTTTCAAGAGTTTCCTTTGTTGCCTTTAAAAAACGTATTAAGCCTTACGGTCTTTTGAAAGCCGACACAAGACCTATTTAAAAACTGAGGCAAATCACTTATACATCCAAAACAGGACATTTTATGAGGCAAGGGAAATAGAGATGGTAATGGTCAAGTTCCAGCAGTTTTCTTCCATCGTTATTCCGGTGCAGCAACTCACCTTTCCCAAACCCTGCGTTCTTTGTGTTGTTATTTCAACCTTCGCACCAAGTTCCCCCATCAAAATCTTCAGTTTGTGTTGTGGTGTGTATTGAAATTTCACATGTAAGTGATTCATAAATGAATCTTTGTTTTCCCTTTAAAATGTAAATGTTTTTTCCTTATGTTTGTTTTCCCAAAATCTCTGTTGACGGGTTTTTCCATTTCCGTAAGTTCTTTTAACGATGGCGGCCTATTCACGACTTGATTGTCGTTTCTTCTGAGTAAAGTACTTTTTTCTCCTATGTGGGTTTTGTCCACCTGATCCTGTGCACACAGAAAAAAGCCGGGCAGAATGGGCCGGGCCAAAAACAGCATCTTGAATTTATTTTTGACCCGATGCTGTTTTTCGGTTGGGGAAGGCGGGACGGTCAACACGCAAGCCAAACAAAATAAAGGCAGCTGAAATGTGGTTTCTAAGAAGAAGGTTGAGAGTTCTTTGGAAAAGCAAGAAAACAAAGAAAAGTCTTGTTTAGGAAAGACACAAAAAAATCATTGATAAAAGATCGGGAAAAGACAAGCAACATTTATAGGACATTTTAGGGAAAAAGGTAAATTAAGGAGTATGAATGCCCTGGTGCCCACGAACCAGATCCCAAGCTATGGGTAAAAAGCTCCACTGCCTTGGTGGACATCTCGGAGAGAGTAAGGCTAAGGAGTTATCCCTAAAAAAAACCGATGGAAGGAAAGGGGGAAACCCCATCGTAGTTTCCCCAGGATAATCATGGGCAAAAAAAAGATAAAAGAATGAAGTTAACGACGTAAATTTGGGTTTTTCCTGTGGAGCACCTTCGTCCGATAGGACGGCATGTGGCGCAGGTGACACCAAAACCGTCAGCCACACTGCGACCAAAGTCAAACCAAAAGGGTTCCAACTAGAAACACCAAAATAGCAACAGGGAACATCAAACACTCTTGCAGAAGGGAAAATTAACAACTTCAAAAGGAGAGGGAAAAAGGCTTAAAACAAAAGTATCTTAGACTGGGGGAGTGAATGGAAGGGGCAGGCATGATAACACAGGAGAATACACATGAACTCTGTGGTATTTCACGAAAGGGGGAGTAGGCATCAAAGGGACAAAGACAAATAAAAAGCATTAAGGGATACTGGGCGTGTCCGAAAGGGGTTTTGCTGTTCAAATGGGAGGCAAACCATTTGATATCACATCATCAGGTGTATGCAACCAACATCCCCAATACCCGGAAGACATCGACAACTTCTAAGAAGTTTAGGAGGTCAAGTCCAATGTAAATTTACAAGAAGTTTACAGTCAAAAGGAATTTAATGCCAAAGTGGGACGGATAGGGTGGAGGATATAGTTGGACTCATGGGCTTTGTACACAAAAAGAAAAAGGGGCAGCTCTAACCAGCTCCTACCCAGAGTTGGGCTTGTTATGGGCTCAATGGGAAGACTGGGACCACATAGTCGAGTGTCATCCACTTCACGGATGCTGGGGTGTTACTCAAATCTGCCGACCAGTACTGCAGGTGTATGTATCTCTCGGGCCTGATTGACACCAAGATATATTATGACAGTAAGCGTAGAGTACAGCCCTGTCACGCAGTCTCAATCTTAGATGGAACTTCATAGCATCATGGTTATTCATCCTCATCGACATCATCATCATCGCATTGTAAAGAAAAACAAACAACAAAAAAACCTGTGCCAGCTTCTGTGGCCATAAAGATGGCGTAGAAAATGGGACTTAAAAAAAGGTGAGCACAAAGGTAACCTCCCTGAGTGCGATGATCCTTAAAAAAAAAAGAAGAGAAAAACAAAAACAAACAAAAAACCCAAAGCACACAAATATTATTTGTTACTATTATATTTTTGTTTAAAGCCCAGTCGACTGCACAGAGCCATATCAGGGTTATAACCAATTCAAAACAGACATGATACTTCAACAAGAAAAAAAGGGAAAAGAAAATTAATTACACATATTAATGCATTCGTGCACGTAATCTAAGGGGATGCCCCTGGAGATGACAACTCCGTCCAATTTATCGCACAGGTGATTTAAAAACATATCTGAATACAAAATTAAATATTACTATGGACACTAAAACATATATAAAAACGGACCTAAATTATATAAAAACGGACTTGAACTACTTAAAATTGCTTCCCCATATCTCATTTCCCTAGGGTCAAAAATGCACTTAATACATATACCCAATTATCAATCCTTAGAGAAAGTACGTAAGACTTTATTGAACACATACAGGTGAATGGACCAGCAAGGCTGAAAATGATAGGAAGAAATGACATATATCAAAGAAATAAGGCAGAAACAAAGAAAGTGATAGAAAATCGGAAATTCCTAACACAGAATTTCCAGAAGGTGGAAATACTATTTATACTTCTGAAAGAGCCCCAGGATCCCCACGGGGGAAGCATACGAACCTAACAGCGAAATCCATCAACGAAAAGTAAAGAAAAAATTGTAAAAGCAGTTACAAGCAAACAACAGGATGGAATACAGAAAAGCAAAAACTAAAAAATAACAAATGCAACAGCGAGAGAGAGATGGAGAGAGTGTGCGGTGGTGTGTGTGTGTGTGTGTGTGTGTGTGTTGTGTGTGTGTGTGTGTTGTATGTGTGTGTGTCTGTGTGTGTTTCTGTGTGTGTGCACAACAGAGAGAGTGAGAAAGAGAGAGAGAGAGTGTATGTGTCGGTGTGTGTGTGTGCGTGCGTGCGCGCGTGCATGTATGGTGTGTGTGTGTGTGTGTGTGTGTGTGTGTGTGTGTGTGTGTGTGTGTGTGTGTGTGTGTGTGTGTGTGTGTGTGTGTGTGTTGTAAAGCTATACATCATTTGCGGATGGTTCAACAGTCATAAATCATTACTTGGGTGGAGGCAGTGTATGTGGAATTGGTTTGATGTGCAGTTCTGCTCATGTTTCAGCGACATCATAACTGCACGCCTTCCGTTGTTGTTTTTTGAGAAATAGGAAAGGTACTTTACAAAGAAGCGAATACTCTCTGTCTGTCTGTCTGTCTGTGTGTGTGTGTGTGTGTCTGTCTATCTGTCTATGTCTGTCTGTTTCTCTGTCTGTCTGTCTGCCTCTCTCTCTCTCTCTCTCACCTCTCTCTCTCTGTCTGGCTGTCTGGCTGTTTGTCTGTCTGTCTCTCTCTCTCTGTCTGGCTGGCTGTCTGGTTGTCTGTTTCTCTTCTGTCTCTCTGTGTGTCCATCTCTCTCTCTCTCTCTCCCTCTCTCTCTCTCTTCCTCTCTCTCTCTCTCTCTCTCTTCAATGCTAGCTAATTCTGAAAAAAAAAGAATATTCTAGCAATGAAACAGTATTAAATAAACAGCTTCCACTAGCTGTATCGCATAAATCCCATGCCGTTTAACAGGTTTCAGAATATCGGCATCCTGGTGTTATAATTGGTAATCAAGTAAAAGAGAAAGCTCACAACAAAAATAATCTCTCACAATCCACCGCTATATATGCACACTTGTTATCTCGCTCACGATGATTTACCAGTTCCCAAACTTGTTTGTTTTTCCATGCCCATATTTTGTCTCCTGTTTCAAGTATATGGGATATTTGTGCACAAGTTCAAATGAAGAAAGTTGAATCGTGTATAAGTGTGCCTTACCTGTTCAGTGCTTCCGACCGAATATTCGGTTGGAAGAAACGTACGCCTTCAGTGCCACCGACCAAATATTCCGTCGGCGACTTTTCCTATTTTAGCCAGAAAACCCCAATGCTTTCAGTGACGTATGAGATATCAACGGAAACTTCAGTATTCCCTCTACATAGATACTAATTATGTATATAGTAGTAGTAGTAGTAATAGGGAATGGCTTTCAATGGCCTAGGCCTTGCAGCCTATTTACGTCCCCTCTTTCTCAAATATTTCCAATACAGGTGTTAAAATGCGCATTTTCTTTTTTGTTTACATAAAGCCTAATCAGGCATTTAATCATCATAATCAATGAAAAGTTCTTTGAATTTTGGAATTTCGTCCAAAAAATTCTTGAATTTCTTAGTATCTTGTGCAAATTTTATGTTAGTTGGGAGTTTATTCCACAAAGGGGTACTCGATGTGAAAAAGACAGTTTTCTTGTATTAGTACGACAGTGCTGAATAAATATCTTTCCTTCCATATTTCTTGTGATGTTACATTGTGAAACAGAAACGAGTGAGTCAACATAAATATTATCAACTCCATTAAATATCTTATATGTTTGAATAAGGTCACCTCTTGTCCTTCTGCCTTTAACTGAGTGTAAATTCAAATACTTCAATCGTTCTGCATAAGGTAAAACAAAATATGACTGCTGGATCTTGAGGGTAAAAAAATTTTTTTTTAAATACCTTGTTTGTAAAAGATTCTTGGGAGTAAAAGGCATGACGTTTCGAGCCCAGGCCCTTTCAATTGACAAAGTGCCTGGGCTCGAAACGTCGTGTCTTATACTCCCAAGGATCTTTACAAACAAGGTATTTTTTAATATTTTGTTCTGCATAAGGTTTATCTTTGCATTCTTTTAATACCTTTGTTGCACGTCTTTGTCTCTTTCTATTTGCACCGACTGTCTTTTCAAGGATGGACACCATATTGCATTTGCATATTCCAAATGTGGTCTAAAAAAGATTTATATAGTTTTAGAAATATATCCTTATTTAAGTAAGAAAAGCTTCTCTGATAACTCCTAACATTTGATTTGCTTTATTAACTATTTTACCAATATGTAAATCGAAGGACAACATGCTATCGAAAGTTACTCCCAAATCCTTTTCCTCTTTTAGGATTTTTATCTGCTTTATGCTATTATTTTGTCTCATATAATATGTGGTTCTTGGTTGGTTTTACCAATATGTAGTACACCACATTCAGAAATATTAAAATTTCATACATCTGACCAATCTTGGAGTTTATAAATATTTTGTAAATCCGCGAATTGAGATGTGTTGTCATATAGTTTTGTATCATCTGCAAATATTTTACAGGTGCCATTTAATGATATTGGCAAGTCATTTATAAACACTGTGAATTGATTTTTGGCCCGGGATACTCCTCTGAGGTATACCACTTAAAACCCTAGCTTTATTAGATCTGTCACCACCTACTCTCGCATGCTGTACTCGATCTTTCATAAAAACTTGTATCAAATTTAGTAGTTTGCCAGATATACCATAAGCAGACAATTTGTCTAGTAACTTTCATGGGGCGACAGTATCAAAAGCCTTCTTAAAATCTAAATATATAACATCAACATTATGACCATCATCTAATATTTTTGTCATATCTTCTACTACTTCAAGTAATTGTGTTACACAAATCGCTATTTAAGAAACCCGTGCTGACACTTTGCATACAATTCATTATCCGTAAAGTGAGTATTATTGAATCTCTAATTATGCTTTCTAACACTTTACATATCACACAAGTCAGGCTGACTGGTCTATAGTTTCCTGGATCTGCTTTAGAACCCTTTTTAAACAAATGTCTTCCAATCTTGTGGTCGGGTACCTGATTCTAATGTCTTGTTGAACAGAGAACATAGTGGGACCGATAGTTCTTCACCTAGTTCTTTTAAAACTTTTGAAGGAATATGGTCAGTCCCTGTGCTTTATTTGGGTTTAAGTTAACTAATTTGTCACTCACTGCTTTTGGGGTAACTCTTACCTCTGACAAGGATACACCATTTGAATATGCACATTCAGCCAGTAAGGGTATATTTGTTACATCTTCAATGTAAAAACAATAGCAAAGAAGTCATTTAGATTTCTGCTTTTTCCTTATCATTTACAGCCAAGGATCAATCTGGTTTATTAAGAGCACCTATATCTGTATTGATTTTTAACCTATTTTGAACATATTAATCAAAGGACATAACTCTTGAGAGTCACGTAGGAATTATCTCCCATCGCTATGCCAGCTGAATGGGTAGCGCAAACTTGTTTAGATTTGAGAAGTTCAACCAACATGGGAGATAATTCCTACATGACTCTCAAAAGTCATGTCCTTTTAATTAATATTATAAAAATTCTCCCTGCTTCCCTCTTATTTCTTTGGTATTTTGAACATACTTCCAAAATAATTTAGGATTATCTTTACTATCTTTTGCAACCTTTTTTTCATATTCCCTTTTTGTTAACTTTAACACTTTTGTGTATTTATTTATTTCCCGTATGTAATTCATATTATTCACTCCTGATTTAGTACTTAAGTATCTTTTAAATAATTTGTACTTCTTTTTAATGCTTCTCTAGCTTTTTTATTTATCCAGACTGGGGTATATTTCTTCCTAGCATTTTTCCTTATTTTGGTGATACACTTCTCCATTCCTTCATGTATAGTATTCTTTACATACTTCCAGGTTACCTCTATGTCCATATCTGATATAGCCTTCCAATCGTGCTCAACCATTATACTTCTTAATTTAGAGTAGTCCCTCTGGTTCAAATTATAGATAAATTCTACTTGATCTGTAGCTTTAAGCTTTTCCAAATTTAATTGAAATGATAAGACGTCATGGTCACTTTTACCCACCGGATCAGAGGTGTACAACCTCTGAAATAAATGTGTCATCATTAACAAAAACCCAGTCATCAAGAGTTGGGTTTTGCCCCGTCTTCTTGTTGGTTTAGTCACCTTTTGAATTAAGAATGAATCCTGCACCTGTCTCATGATCTCATTTCAAGATTTAAGTTTGTTATTATTCTCTACCATACTGGTGTTAGGGATTTCTATACACACATCCAGTCAACACTTTACCATTACACACACAATCAAAAGTACACCACACACTCTTCTTTTTATCAAATTCATCACACTCGAGCATTCAGGTATTTATCCACATATACGGCTACACCTCGTTGGTGATCCCTATTAATGAACATGTGCAAATTAGGAATGCAGAACTCTCACAAAAATTTCGTAAATTCTTAGGTATTAATTCAGTTAATGCAATTACACTTGGATGAATATTATCGATCCTAGAAAACAACTCTTCTTTTTTGTTCAAGAAACCATCAACATTAAAATATAACACCTGGAAAAAATCTGAACTTTTGTTATTTACACTATGTACATGTTTGCCTTGTAGTCAATTGCCAGAAGAACCAGCTCCAGGGGTGGCCTCAGCGCCCTCAACAGGGTGTGATTGGGTTTTTGAGCCTGGTTTAAGTATGTGTGATTTTTATGGTCTTTTCTGCCCGTGTGGTTGAAAATGTGACCCGCTACAGCTGATTACTATTCAGCGAGTGTAAACAACGGCGGACGGACTCGCTTCAACAACGAGCGTCGATCTGACCCAAAATACAACTCATGCAGCAAAAGAAGTTGCAGAAATCATTACTTGTGGACCTGATTCTGATTCGCTGTCTGTGGATAAGAGTGAAAATGACGATAATTTGGCGCATGCAGGCGATAGTTCGGTGTTGATGTCCAAAGTCGGACTTGACCCAGATAAGAGTCGAAGTGACATTACTAGCACTGGTGACCGTAAAAACGAAAGTCCTGGTGTGTTGTAAAGTATACTGAACAAGAAAATTTATAGTGTTGTGGGGTTTTCTGGGCTGGATGAAGAGATATGAGTTTTTTAAATTTTAAGTCAAGACGTTTAAAACTCCGTGGTACAGGCGATTCACCTTTTTATTTACATTTTGGCAGCGAAAGGGTAAATCCTACAGGGTGCTTTACAGGTAAGATGTATGCAACATAGTACTTTGTCAGTCAGCGACAGAGAGAGAGAGACGCAGGTGGGTTACTTACTTTTTATGTGTGTCTTCTTTGGGAAAGATGCTGCAAAACTACGGATCCCCCCTCCTCCTCTCTGTTTTGTTGTTGTTGTTGTTTTTGTGTGTTTTTTCTTGTTTTTGTTTAAATCTTCGGACACTTTGCAGAAAAGTGCAACAGCTTCTTGACAGGACAATGTCCACCTGACTTCAACATTTCCCATGTAAGACCATCGACACTAGAGGACTTGAGTGCTTCTGATGATGTCCCTTGCTTCATCTTAAGTGAAGTCCTCTGTGTTGAAGGGAGGTAAATCTCGGAAGATATTCAAAGTTTTTCTAGTGAAGCTGGTTTAGGTCTGTTTAGTAGTACCTAATTGACCCTTTGATTCCCTCACCCTCTCCACCAACTGCAAAAACAACTTTAATCGTTTGACTCCTTCACCCTCACCACTGTAGTGTTTTCAGTGTTGATTGTTTTGATTCCCATTATTCCTTTGATTTGCCAAATTGTTTGTGGTGTGGTTGCTACGTTATAGGAGCGGAAGGACGGGAGCCCAGATGTTCGTGATTATCATTGAGCATGCAGCAGTAGCAGCCTTGTCAAGTTGTCATTCTTTCTTTTGGTTTGAAATAATAAGTTTGTTGATGAGGGAGATAGTTCAATGTTCATGTTCAAGTTCTTGAAAGAGTGTTCATCAATTACATTTACTGAATCTCCAGTATCGATGAAAAAAGGAACAATCTTACCTGAGAGTTCAAGGCTGATGCATGGTGTTTTGTCACTGCCACCTACTCCAAAGATGTACTCGTCAGAAGAAGATTGTTCATCAGAACACTATATGTTCATCACACTTGCTGGAGGCTGACGACCACGTGGATGAAACTTGGGCTTACCTGATCTGCACACTTTGGCAAAATGTCCCATCTTATAACAAGAGTTACAAGTCTTCTCTTTTACTGGGCACTTGTCACGAGGATGCCGCTGTCCACACCAGTTGCACATTTTGCTGTTTTGTTAAGAGTTGACAGTAATATAGTTCTTGTGGTGTACGGAACCTTGGTAACGTTGATGCTGCTGTCCACGCTGTTGCTGATGCTGACGTGATGGTTGACCATTCATTCTCGACGATGGTGCACGGCGATTTTGTGAGGTCACAAAGTGGGCTGAAGCATTACGTTCACCTTCCATGTCTTTAGCTTGTTTGTCAGAAAGTTCAAACAAACGAGCAGTAGGCCTATCCAAAAGTTGCGTCAGAGTGAGTTTTTCGTCACGAAGTGCACGTTTACGTAGTCTTGATGACGTACAGCCTTGAAGAATTTGTGCCTTGATTTCTCGATCTTCATCTCCAAACTCGCATTTTGCAGCAAGCAGTTGTAGTCTTGTGTAAAAAGCATCAATTGTTTCACCCACATTTTGATGGCACTGACGAAACTTAAAAAAGCTTCGAAATCGATGTTCTTTTTGGGCGTAAAGTGAGCATTGAATGAGTTGACAAGAGTCTGGTACTCGTTGTGAACACTTCCCCTCGCTCCGCTGCCATGAACGACTCAAAAATCGTATAAACTTCATCGCCGGCATAATGAAGGAGAAGAGTTTTCTTTCTAGCGTTTTCTGTCACTGACATCGCTGTCAGAAGATTTTCAAAACGTGAGAACCATCTCTTCCAACGAGTCCCAAGAGTGGCTTCGTTGGAATGAACTGGAAAATGATCGAAGTTCGGGAGAGCGTTTGCCATCACTTGTCACTTGAGAAAAATGTTTTGTGGAAAATATTGGTAGAATCCTCGTCGCCAGTTGTGGTGTTTGCATGTGAAGACTATCATTCATTCACAGCCACTAAACATCACCGAACACAGCTTGTGCATTCAAAGAAACAAACTTATTATTTCAAACCAAAAGAAAGAATGACAACTTGACATGGCTACTACTGCTGCATGCTCAATGATAATCACGAACATCTGGGCTCCCGTCCTTCCGCTCGTATAACGTAGCAACCACACCACAAACAATTTGGCAAATCAAAAGAATAATGGGAATCAAAACAATCAACATTGAAAACACTACATCAACTGGTGTGGAGGACAGCAGCATCCTCGTGACAAGTGCCCAGTAAAAGAGAAGACTTGTAACTCTTGTTATAAGATTGGACATTTTGCCAAAGTGTGCAGATCATGCAAGCCCAAGTTTCATCCACGTGGTCGTCAGCCTCCAGCAACTTGCTGAGCAAGTGTGATGAACATATAGTGTTCTGAAGAACAATCTTCTTCTAATGAGGAATACATCTTTGGAGTAGGTGGCAGTGACAAAACATCATGCATCAGCCTTGAACTCTCAGGTAAGATTGTTCCTTTTTTCATCAATACTGGAGCTTCAGTAAATGTAATTGATGAACACTCTTTCAAGAACTTGAACATGAACATTGAACTATCTCCCTCATCAACAAACTTATTATTTCAAACCAAAAGAAAGAATGACAACTTGACAAGGCTGCTGCTGCATGCTCAATGATAACTAATCACGAACATCCGGGCTCCCGTCCTTCCGCTCCTGTAACGTAGCAACCACACCACAAACAATTTGGCAAATCAAAGGAATAATGGGAATCAAAACAATCAACATTGAAAACACTACAACCACCAACTGCAAAAACTTAACCCTTTGACTCTCGCACCCTATCCACCAACTGCAAATTAAATTTAACTATTTGGCTCCCTGACCCTATCCACCAGCTTCCTGCTGGATAGGGTGAGGGAGTCAAACAGTTAAGTTTTTTGGTTTGCTAGCATGGTTGACAAAACAGGATGCTGGTAGCCAGGGTGTGGGAATCAAAGTGTTAAAGCACTCTCCCATCGTGCCAGTTATTCCACCCATTTACACAGAGAGACACAGAAAGAAAAGAGAGAGAGACAGACAGATAGACAGACAATCAGACAGATAGACAGACAGACAGAGAAAGAGAGACAGACACACAGAGAGACAGAGAGAGAGGGGAGAGAATAAAACTAAAAGCCAGAAAGGGTAGATTGGTGGTGTTCAACCCCCCCCCCCCCCCAAACAAACAAACAAACAAACAAAACCCCGACAAGAAGAATTCCATCATCATCATTATCATTGTTTAGCACAGTGACGAGGGTGTTTATTGTGAACCCGCTAAGCATAAGGGAGACAATTGCTTGGCATTCATAATAATCCTCATCGAGTAAGACGCCTTCCATCTTCCATCTTCCGTCAAGCAAGTCTCTTCCCCACCCCCTTAAAAGAGGGAAGAGAAGGGAGTTAAATATGGATTAGTGTGTGTGAAAGAGAGACAGACAGACAGACGGACAGACAGACAGACAGAGAGACAAAGAGAGAGACAGAGAGAGACAAACAGACAGAGAGACAGAGAGAGAATGACAGACAGAGAGAGACAGACAGACAGACAGAAAGAGACAGACAGAAAGATGACAGAATGTACGCAGATTTGTGTATGTACGGATGCATGCATGTGCGCATGCGCGCGTGTTTGTATTATAATCAATATGTCTGTTGAGAGACGAGAGAATGCGTGCGTATGTGTGTATGCACGTCCATTCGTGTGGACATGAACGAGAGAGAGAGTATGTGCTGCGTATGTACAGAATAGAGGAAAAGGGATAGACAACTAGATAGCAATGCGTATGTACAGAAGAGAGGAAAAGGGATAGACAACTAGATAGCAATGCGTATGTACAGAAGAGAGGAAAAGGGATAGACAACTAGATAGCAATGCGTATGTACAGAAGAGAGGAAAAGGGATAGACAACTAGATAGCAATGCGTATGTACAGAAGAGAGGAAAAGGGATAGACAACTAGATAGCAATGCGTATGTATAGATTGAGAGGAAAAGGGATAGATAGCAATGCGCACGTACATGTGTGTGTGTGTGTGTGTGTGTGTGTGTGTGTGTGTGTGTGTGTGTGTGTGTGTGTGTGTGTGTGTGAGAGAGAAAGAGACAGAGAGAGAGAGAGAGAGAGAGAGAGAGAGAGAGAGAGAGAGAGAGAGAGAGAGAGAGAGAGACAAACAATGCACACATTAAATAAAAACAGACAAGCAACCCCCCTGGTCTTTTTCTTTTTTTTTTTTTTTTTTTTTTTTTTTTTTTTTTTTTTTTTTTTACTAGACAACAACAAATGACGATAATGACAATTCATAACGGCCACAAGCAAAGACGTCGGCGAGGACGATACAATTCTTTTTTTAAATCATCTTCCTTGATGGCTGTAATATCCTTTCTTCTTCTTTCTCCTTGGTAACAATGTGACTACAACGATGATAATAATAATGATTTAAAACCACTAAAAATAAAAAAAAATTAGTATTCAACTTTAAGATGGAGAGAGAGAGCAGGAAAAACGGACAAGAGCATGCCTATCTTTTTTGAAGCACACACACACACACACACACACACACACACACACACACACACACACACACACACACACACACACACACTCACTCACTCACACACACACATGCACGCACACGCACACACACACACTTATACACACACACACACACACACACATACACACACACACACACACACACACATATATATATATACACACACACGCACACAGAGAAAAAGAAGTAGTAATGTGATGGAATTGAATAACAAGATCCAAGACAACGATGTTGATAATAATGATGACAATCACTCCCCTCGTCCCTAAAAACGATTAATAATCTACTTTGCTATGGAAAAAAAAAAAACACACACACACACACACACATACACACACACACACACACACACACACACACACACACACACACACACACACTCACACACACACACTCACACACACACACACACACACACACACACACACACACACACACACAGATATATATATCTATATATATATATATTCAGTTTTCTCGAAGAGATCGTTTAAGTGATGTCCACGAGGTTGGCAAATCAAACGTATTTGTCACCACGACGTTGACACCCTTTGAAGTTTCTTGTCTTCCAACCACCACCCTTCTCTAACGACCTTCCTCAAACTCTCGTCGGAATGCACGACGGAGTTTCAGTTAACCACTGTAAAGAGGAAACGTTACAACGCTCAGTATAGTTTGTGCTTTCGAAAAGCCTTTTACATTCGTATTCGGAAAGAGTCCCGTGTAAGCGTACGTCGTCAGTAAAATAAAACCACGATCAGTTTCGCGGTAGGATTTTTCCTCCCAGTCCCAGCGAGACCCGTATGTAGCCCATGGCATCTTTTTGGATAGACTATATCTTCAGACCGGAAAACCGTGCATCGCAATTCCCAAATTGCCAAGATTTTTTCAAACTTTTTTTTATCTTTTCTTATTGTTTTTGGTTTGTTTGTTTTTTCGGTTTGTTTTGGTTTAGTTTTTTTGTATTTTTATGGGGGGGGGGGGGGAGGTTATTTTTGTACAATCCAAGACATCCCCATCTCCAACGATGGCTCAATTCAAAGAAGAAGCAGAAGAGCTGTGATGGCAGATGCACCAATAGTAGCAGTGGTACTGTTACTACCGCTTACTGCTACTACTGTTAGTACTACTACCGTCACTAACAACCCAACCCGGCAGAGAGAAGGAAGAAGAATGGGGGAGGGGGGAGGGCTGTTTGCTGATTGTATCTGAGAAGATGAGGAAGGTGGACTTGAGGGGGTAGTGGTATCAACATCGTTGATCCTGTTGTGATCATCGTTATGATCAGGACAAGAAGAAACTAAATTACAGAAGAAGTAGGAGGAAAAGGCTGTTGGCCAGCGCTGAGGGTAGTAGCAATGCCCTTACCAATACCCTGATCCACGGTAGAAAGAGGAGAAGGAGGAGGAAGAAGGCTGTTTGCTGATAACTGCTGACAAGCAAGAGAGGGTGGCAGAGGTGGTGGCATCGTTGTCATTGCTATCTCACGAAGGAACCTGCCACAGCTTTTCTTCTCTCTCTCTGTCTCTGTCTCTCTCTGTTTCTCTCTGTCTCTGTCTCTCTCTGTCTCTCTGTCTCCTCTCTCTCTCTTCTCTGTAGGTAATTTGTCGTTCCTAAGAAAAACAAACGAAACAGTTTCTGTAAAGGCAACTCACAAAGTTCATTTTGAGAGATTAGTAAAAGCACTAGTAACATTTATAAGACGTTTCATGAGAAAGATAATTTGAGCAAAAACAAACGAAACAGTTTTGCAAAAGGCAAACCACAAAAAGAACATTATGAAGAAATTAGGAAAAGACTAGTAACATTTATAAGACGTTTCATGAGGAAAAAAGATATTTGAGCAAAAACAAACGAAACAGTTTTGCAAAAGGCAAACCACAAAAAGAACATTTATGAAGAAGATTAGGAAAAGACAAGCAACATTTATAAGACGTTTTATGAGGCAAGAGAAATTTGAGCACCTAGTCACAACAGGAAAGCTAGAGGGGAAAGGGAGCACTAGGTTGACCCAGGGAGAAAATATTGGACGGTTTGCAGAGTGGATGAGGACAGAAAGGGTGGGAGATGCACTTGCAGCAACAAAAGACAGATTCGTATGGAGAGCATGATCGCCAGCACCATACAGCAAGGCACTATGATGATATGATGATGATGATGATGATGATGATGATGATGATGATGATGATGACAGGGTAACTGTTTTTGTTGAGGAGAGATAGAATTAGCCGGTAAGCAGCAGTAGTAGTGTAGAATAGTATAGTATAGTGTAGCATAGCATAGCTTAGCATAGTAGTATAGTATCATAGCATGCATAGCTATATAGTATAGTATAGATAGCGTAGCATAGCTTAGCATAGTATAGTATAGTATAGTATAGTATAGTTAGTATAGTATAGTATAGTTCGTATAGCATAGCTTAGCATAGTAGATAATATAGTATAGTATAGTATAGTATAGTATAGTATAGTATAGATAGATAGTATAGATAGTATAGTATAGTATAGTATAGTATAGTATAGTATAGTATCATAATGCTGTGACACGTCTAGTGTAATGGCTAGTGGCTGCGTGCCTGTCACCTCTCGCTTTAAACCTGAACCATTGGCTAGCACTGCTGCTTGCATCTCTGTGAAAAGGAGAGAGAATGCGTAAGTCGCTCTCTGTCAGTACACAGCCTCTCCATCAGCAAGCTCTACGTTGTGCTTCCCTGTGGCGACACACAATAACTGAGCACCTCATGGACTCAGCTCGAGGGACTCAGAGAAGGTCTGGCCCCCAGATGTGTGGCACTCAGGCCCACCGGCGTGTGGACATGTCCTGGTGCCCACGAACTAGATTCCCATCTATGGGTAAATATCACCACTACCTTGTGGCTGTCTCGGGAGAAACCAAAGCTAAGGGAGTAAACCTTGACAGAAATTCACCCCACTGCCTTGTGGGTAGTCTTGGGAACGACAAAGGCTAGCAGAGAGTCCATACAAAAACTGATGGAAGGCAACGTGAAACCAGCATCGTATCCTCCTATGTATTATGGCCAGCCGAAAGAAAAGAAAACTGAATGACATAAACAGGGGCTCCTATAGAGCATCTTCGTCTGGTAGGGAATGTTATGCTGCACAAGTGACACCCGATCGTCATCAAGCTACTGCGATCGGATTCAAAAATATGAAAATTGCTACTTGCCATCTAAGAACATTACTGCACAAAGAAAAATGAGAAAATACCGAGAGAGAGAGATGGAAAGGCTTAATATCAATATTTTAGGTCTTGGGGGTGGGTGATATGGAAGGGGGAAGGCATGATAACATCAGGCAAACATACAATTTGATAATCTGGTAGAGACACACACGAAAGAGGAGTAGGCATCATAATGGACAGTGACATGTCAAAGTCTATCTAAGAATGTTGGGCTATATCAGATCGAGTTTATTAAGTAAACGAATTCATGATAGGAAACACTTGGTTTGTACATTCTAACAGAAGAAAATGGACATGGATGAATTCCAGCACAAGAAATCAAATTGATTACATTCTGATAAATCAAAGATTTAGAAATTCTTAACTGATAACAAACGTATTACTAGGCACAGACACTTCAAGTTTTTATACCCTCCTCCCATCCCACCCTCACAACGCCATTTTACGTTTCAAGAGACTGTCCCGTAACTTTAAGGTCGTTGGAGAGTGAGGTGGTAGAGAGCTCAAGTTTTCTTGGGGACCAGTAGGCTGCTATGAAGACCGTGGCAATCTTTTTCCTCGTTGCTTTTTCCCACTAAATTTGTACACGTATACAATTCTTTTGATGAGTGTATTCCAGCTAAAAAGTTAACAATACCTAGACTAACCCTCGCCACCTATTTTTGCCTCTACTGCTATTCCACCTGTGAGAGTTTGCACTGGTTTTGTAAGTATTGATGGGTCACATTTCTTTCCATCTAGCACCATGAAAGGGTTACAGTGTTTAAGATCAGATGGTGTACACCATGTGGTATGTCTGTCTGTCCCATGCTTCTTGATGCTTACAGTGAATCTCTTCACCAACAAAATCTGTGCAGGGATCGCTATAAATGAAAGTAGACCTGGACAGTTCAGTGATGACAGACACAAATACAACAACACAAGGCACACAGTATCTAACAAAAGTAACGGCCATGCCAATGAAAGCAGAAGTGTTCATTACAACAACAGTTATGAAAGCATTAACCCCAACAACTATTTTGACAGTCAAGTCGACTACAATACTAGCAATAATGATGGTGGACACAGGAGTACCAAGCACGCCTTAAACTACAGTGATGGCAGCAGTATCAGCGACAACGACTGTGAATATAAGAAAAACCATGTAAACGACACAAGCTACAAACTGAAAGTCAATAGCAACTGTAATCATGACAAAAACAATATTACCGTCAGCAAGAACAACAACAACATCATCAACAAGAACAGAAGAGCAGCAGAGCAGCAGCAGCAGCAGCAGCAAGAACAGTAACACCACCAACGACGACAATCATAGGATCAGCAACAAATACAACCATGACGCATTATCTTCATACAGCTGTCCATATATCGATTTCTACCCTGATCAGGCCAGACAAGTGCTGGTTTACAACAATGTGACCGACTGTGACAACATTACACTGGGCTTTACGTCAGGTACAGGAGTTGTGTATGGCAGGTGTCAAGATTCACGTACTTTCTGTCTCATACACTATCAAGTACCACAGAACAGGGCTATCAGGGTTCAGATCGACACAAAGAGATATGCATGTAGATTTCCACACTCCAGCACATACTTGTATGATACCTTGCCTTCACCACTTACTATAGATTTGTCTTTTGCAGATTATTCTATTACATGTTTAACAATCCCCCAGAAAACAATGTCTGCCACTCCGGCGTTATTTTTTAGCACAAACCACGTGTATATTTCACATCGCAACAAACCACCACGTCGCGTAATTTTGGGTGAAATGAAAAAGGATTGCCTGTTCCTGAAGTACACATCGTCATATTCAGGATACGTGAAGTCTGTTATTTTACATGGTACTTATTTAGGACACCAAGATCACTGGAAGGAATTAAGTGTACCCGTTGGACACATGGTTACAATCCAAGTGAAGAGAGTTGCTAAAATTGGCCTTTGTCAGGCATACATGAAGGTCTACCATAAAGACCAACAAAGAATCCCAAGTATGGTGACACCTGTATGCCATCGTCAAGACATTCCTGTAACAGTATTCAATACTACATGTGTACAGATACAGCTTAGTATTACAACAAGTGTTACACAGGGATTCAACTATGCTTTTGTTCTATTTACATTTCATTTAAAAGATGAACTCAAACTGTATGTAGATCATGGTTTATTGACATGTCCTGGAGATAGCATTCTGAATATTGCACGTAGGAGGTACTGTGAAAGAGTCGTATTCTATGTGAGCAGCAGGAGGACGAAAAGAACCATTGCCCATCTAACACAGAAGGATGCATGCAGTGGGTGGCATCCCATAACAAATGTTTTTATATGGTTGTATCAGAATTTGATATTAATGTTGAAAGAGCACAAGCAAAATGTCAGCAACAGGGTGGGAGCCTTGCATCATTCAAAACAGAAATGAATTTTCAAACTTCAGATATTCAAGGGGTGCAATTTACCCTGGTATGCACGTAGGTCTGTCGTGTGGTTGGCATTCAGTACCTTTCATGTACAGTCAGTTTTGCAAATGGTCAGACAACACTATGGTATACTATAGGGACAGACATTTCCCTAAGCAGTATGCACGAAGCAGAACATATTGTTCGACCATTTTAAGAAACACGAAGTTATTCCAGTCACATCCGGGAATGTTTAAACCATGGTTTGCCTGTGAATTTAAGTCTAGGACTAAAAGACAAGCTACATCTGACCCAGTTGTGTTCTCTGTTGTACAGAAAGCATTCTCAGTGCCTGTAGAAAGACTGCAAAATCTAAATGTATGTCCAGGCGGCCATTTTACACACACAGTCTTGCTGTGTGATCTGAAAAGTCGCTATGGGCAGGTTGGACCTGCTTTTCAAGGTATGATGCAGAACGCTAGCAATTACTACAGTCAAAAAGTATTTCTCTAGATGTACCTACACACAGAGTTGCTACATTTATATGTGATGATGACCTCACTTCAATACCGTTCACATTGGTGTGTGACTTCAGACAGGACTGTCTAGATGACAGTGACGAAACATTCTGTGAACATCCTCCATGTGACGGTTTTCAATGTACCAATGGTCATTGTGTACTGGCCATTTTGGTATGTAACCAATACTCTGACTGCACTGATAATTCTGATGAAGTTGACTGTCGTCACGATAAACAGTCTGATTGTGTATGTCATCGTGGCCATTTTGATGTTGACTGTCATTATCAAAACACCAGGTTGCCCACTGATTTAATAGAAAATCAACCTGTCCTCATTAATTTCGATGGCACAGGTTTCTTTACCCCACAGAAGATGAATGCCAGTGAGTCCTGTCCTGACACCCATTTTCACTGTGCAAGTGACTGGCTTATCTGTCTACCTGTCTACACTCGATGTAACGGATTTTATGACTGCATCGGTCATGAGGATGAACACGACTGTGAGACAGCAACGTGTCTGGTTTCTACTGGTGCAGAGCTTCCAGAGTTTGTCGTTCATATGGAGCATTTGTGTGATGGCTGGGGCCAGTGTCCACAGCGTGATGATGAATGGCTGTGTGACATGACCTGTCCTGTGGGCTGTCTGTGTGAAGGTCTCTCTTTTGTATGTTCTCAGCTGTTCTCTGCTCACCTCTTCCCTCAGCTACGCTACTTGAACGCCAAGAGTTCAGGGATGACACCGTCTGATCTGAATAACCACACCTATCTTATTTATCTCTGCCTTTCACACTGCTCTCTTGTTTCCCTGTCAGACATCTCATACCCCAATATGCAGCATCTTGATCTGAGCAATAACAAGTTTACAAACATCAAGGTCAATGCTTTCCTCAGACTCCCAAATCTTCGGGTTCTCCTATTATCTGGTAATCCTCTGTCAACACTCACAAAGGAAACAGCTAACGTGACACAGAATGCATTGAGGAAGATGGATTTGTCTCAAACACGTCTTACAATATTTGACAGCGAAAATATTGCCTATTTTCAAAGAATTGAAGTTCTGAACATATCATCCTCTAAGGTACAAGTGATAGGATCTGGGGGCTTTCAGAAAATACCACGATTGGCTGAACTGGACCTAAGAGGAAATGTAATCAGTAGATTCCCGGTTGGTATATTTCATGGACTCAGTCTGTTATCAGCCATCTTTTCGTCTGATTATAGAATATGCTGTCATCTGAATACAGTCAAGTGTGTCGCACCACCAGCTGTCTTATCTTCATGTGAAAATATGCTGCAAACAGATCTGTACAGAGCTGTATTTTGGTGCGTTGGCGTGTTGGCATTGTGTGGTAATAGTTTATGTTTCATTAGTCAGTGTGTGGTGCAGAACAATTTAGTGGTAGACAATTTTTTCACGTGGATTACCAACTTACAGTGCGCAAACACGTGTATGGGAATCTACGCCAATATCGTTGTTGTTGCTAATGAAGTGTTCCATGGAAAGTACCTCCTGTATGAAACCACCTGGACTAACAGTGTGGCCTGCAAGGTAGCTGGTTTGGTATCTTTCCTGTCTGCTGAGGTGTCCTTCTCGTTGTCTGGTTCATGACGTTAGATCACATTGTCTCCCTTTGTCTCCCCTCTTTGAAGCTGAAGAACAGATCAGTGGCTGTAATATGTGGAGTGACGTGGTTGTTTGGGATCCTACTAGCATCGTTACCTCTGTTTCCTGAATTGTCTGAGTTTGGTGTTTATGGCCAGACTGCTTTATGCCATCTGGTTTTGTTTCCTAAGTTTATTTACAGCAGGGCACTGGTTTACTTCAGTTCATGATGGTATTTAACTTGACTGTGTGCCTGATGGTAAGTGTAGGCCACGTGATCATTTACAAAACAACTCCAAATTCCGAGTCATGGAGATGCTACAAAGAGGTCTGTACTGTCATCACAACACCTTGCGGTAAATGTGAGAGTAGTAACTGTGGTTTGCTGGTCCTCAATTGCCGTCACGAGTTTAATGACTATAGCTGATACTGCTGTGTCAGACCAGCTCAACGTGGTCATGGCTGTCTTTGTGCTGCCCCTTCCCTCAGCAGTTTATCCAGTGTTGTACTGGTGGAGCACAGTCATCAACAAACGACAACAGAAGATGGAACAACGCTTACTGCAGATGTTGAAAGCAAGACACCAATTATCAAAGGTTGATGCACTTGCATTGTCCATGAACACAAAATGACTTTAAATCACCAGCACGACCAGCACCACTCCCAACCACCACAGGGCTCTCATCACAAAATGACTGAAATCACCAGCATGACCAGCACCACTCCCAACCACCACAGGGCTCTCATCACAAAATGACTGAAATCACCAGCATGACCAGCACCACTCCCAACCACCACAGGGCTCTCATCACAAAATGACTGAAATCACCAGCACCACTCCCAACCACCACAGGACTCTCATCACAAAATGACTGAAATCACCAGCACCACTCCCAACCACCACAGGGCTCTCATCACAAAATGACTGAAATCACCAGCACCACTCCCAACCACCACAGGGCTCTCATCACAAAATGACTGAAATCACCAGCACCACTCCCAACCACCACAGGGCTCTCATCACAAAATGACTGAAATCACCAGCACCACTCCCAGCCACCACAGGGTTCTCATCACAATATGACTGAAATCACCAGCACCACTCCCAACCACCACAGGGTTCTCATCACAATATGACTGAAATCACCAGCACCACTCCCAACCACCACAGGGCTCTCATCACAAAGCGACTGAAATCACCAGCACCACTCCCAGCCACCACAGGGCTCTCACCAACCACAAAGTGATTGAAATCACCACCGCGACCAGCACCACTCCCATTTACCTCAGGGCTCTCACCACAAATGATTGAAATCACCAGCACGACCAGCACCACTCCCAGCCACCACAGGGTTCTCATAGCCTGCCGTTCCAAAACCACAACTCAATAACAACCATTACCATGCTACAAATTTAGTCTGTCTCCATCCCTCTCCCCAACTCACACGCACTCTGCAGATGCATGGTCTCCATAAGTCTGTGTATTGCAGCTTCCCTGCCCCCCTCCCTCTCTTCTAACTAATTCATCATCCTCAAGATCATACCTTTAGTCCCCAAAATACTCCAATCTGTTGCACTTCAACCCTTAACCCTGTCTTTCCATCTCTAACCATCTAATTTTCTCCCTGTCCTTCTGTCTGTCATTTTTCTTTACCACATGTTTCCATACACAGAAGCTAAGGCGTACAAAACTGTACAAAACCACATACAACACAGATGTCACGCACATTCAGTCTTCTAATGGGCTTGTAGTTATATATAAGATAACCCCATCTTCTGAAACCTCTGATACCTCATTTCTAAGAACTTGTTTTTCAGTTTGAATTAAAGCACTTTCCGGACTTATCAGCAGAATACCCGCGTAGCCTTGCCGTAGGGACGCGTCAGCGAAATATCCGCTGACGTTTTTAAAAACTCGCCGTACTTAGCCGATGGTCGATGGGAAGTAACTCAGTATTCCAACATGATCTTTGGGCACTGTTGCAGTGTTCTGTTACTTCCCTTGTCGTAGTTTCGCACTTTGATGGCTTTGTTTACATTTTTTTCTACGACACCCGTGGTGGTGAAAAATCGCCGGCTCTGCTGTCAAAATGGCGACTTTCATAAAGCGACCACGTGCTGAGACTTTTCTATGCTTCATACCACTGTGGAATTCATTCTCATTTTTCTGCTGGACATTCCATGGAGGATCTGACTCTGGACTGATGTGTATTCCAGCTGGATTGTCTGTGTGTTGTGTTGGATATCTGACTGCTGTCCTGCCAGGACTTTTTGTTTTGAGCTGCTCGGATACATTTTTTCCTCATCTGCTCAAGATGCATGATCTGTGTGCATGATTTAGCATGTTTTCCGAAACTCTAAAATTTAAATTTGTTTTTGACATAAAGTTTGTTTTCCTGATACGTCTCTGAATTTTTCTTTTTTTTTTTCAAAAATGCCAAAAAACGTGTGTCACAGGGGTTCAGCCATCTCCCAAACTGCGTAAATTTCAGTTCATATACAAATGATAGTATACTGGATTTTGTTATGTTAATTCTGCATGAAATTGTGGACAATAAACCTTCCAAGTACGACAGCAAGGTCAAATAATTCGTCTGTTGTTTTCTCAACAGTTCCAAAGAGAATTATTTCAACATAAAGACTCAGTCATAAACATGTTTCAATGTTCTGTTTTCAGAGTGTTTCAAGTT
Source organism: Monoplex corrugatus (assembly GCA_030674185.1). Lineage (NCBI taxonomy): Eukaryota > Metazoa > Mollusca > Gastropoda > Littorinimorpha > Ranellidae > Monoplex > Monoplex corrugatus. The sequence goes on from JAPXFY010000028.1 coordinate 23,429,576, forward strand.
CCTTTCGAAATACTTCTGAGTACCGAAAATACCACAAATAATGATGAGTACTAGCTCTTTGAGATTTACATAATAATAATAATAATAATCTGTCATGTGTACTGAGACTCTTAATCTTCTTTGTAAATTTTTTTAAAATATTATTTGAAACCATCCTGCGGCAGATCCTAAGGTGGAACCATTTCAGTTCTATTTCTTTCATTTTCGTGACTTTTTAAGGACTATTTCTCAGTCCTCAAGAACGATCAGTTTATTTTCCTGATTCTTGAAAGATCTCTTGTTTAACATTTCCACTTTTTCCATTATCACTTTATATTATGACTGTGATCTTTAAGTCCACCAATTTAATAGTAAGTGTGTCACGGTAAAAATATCAATAGCTGTTGGAATAAAACATTTGTTAAAATCTGTCGTTTTTGCAGATGGAACTGAAAATCTTTTGCTTCTTCCTACACGTCTATATTTGAAGTCATTCTTTAAGAGACTGGGTGTCATCTGTTAAGATCGCTTTCAGTTTGTTCTTGTTTAAATATCTTCAAATGAGTCCTGTTTCTTTCCCACCATCCCACCAGCTTTTTTAACCATCTTTTCCAACATGTTTCTGTCATATCTAGACATGGTCCACTCCAGCACACTGCAGCAAATGTCAAAACTTTGTTGTGATTGTATCAAATATTTGGAACATTTTACCCCGAACTTTGAAAGATTTCAATTTTCTCAGACGATACATGTGCGTGTTTGATTGTTTCATAACACAGGTAAATTTTCAGTCCAAAACAGCTTGTGTCCAAAGTCACACTAAGATATTTTATCTGTCTACTTGCTCAATCACTTCACCATTAACCAGTGTAAAAAAAAAAGAAGAAGAAATTCTTTTAAAATCAACAGAATGTTTTGGTCCTTTCCAACATTAAGTTTTAAAAAGTGACAATAATAATTCCATTTATGTAGCGCAAACAATCCATGTCAAAGCGTGCTCGTTTCACTTTATACAGTAACAAATCATAACAAAGAACTGTTGATCATATCAGCTTACAAAACTCTCCATTTGTTGTTGATAATCACAGACGTCAGTGTCAGTCATTAATCCTGTCAGACAGAATCATCAGCAAATTTACTTAATGGACACGATTCTGTAAAACTTCTGCAATTACCTGTGTACAGAGTGAAAAAGAATGGCTAACACACGGCAGCCAGGGCTGCCCCAGTATTTGCTTGCAAGACAGTGGATATGTATATATACAACAGTTTAGAAATTGTAGCCACACAGAAGGAGAACCGTTGAGTGAATCTTGAACACAGCTTAAATTGAGCACCTCAACATTGCACATTCACCTAACGTACATACATGTACACCAGGATCACTCCCAGGTCCTGACTGTAGTCATCTGGACTTTCTGACGACCCAGGCATCACTACAGTCTACCCGGCTTTATGTACCTGATTTTTTTTCCTCGAACCTATTGGTTCTTAGTTTTAAGTTGGTTCAGTGTCGTGTCCAGCGTCTCAACCTAAGCACATAGCTCATGAGAGGCGCAAAAAGTTAGTAGAAGACACGGAGGGTGTTCTGAGTGGTTTGTTTCCAGATCTTTGCCTGCAATGGTGTTTGGGTAGGTGCTTAGAGCGCAGCTGGAATGGAGCTGACCAGGGCTTTCAGTGGATGGTGAAATGAGGAGAGTCGGCCTCTTGGGGTGTCCTTGTAAGGTCAAACAAGATTTTGATTACCAGTTCAATTTCCTTTTTAATATCATTAATATAACTGAGAAATGATAGTGACCCCAGTACTGAACCTTGGAGCATGTCTGCAGGAATCCTTTTTAGTGATGATTTTTCAACTTGATAAAAGCTATGCTTGAATGCACCCATAAAGACAGTTATTAAACCAATCCTCATGAACTAAGTTTCAGTTTTCATGAAACGCGTGTATGCAATACACGATCAAATGCTTTTGATATGTCAAAGTAAACCGCTTGTCTTGTCATTCTACAATCTAAGATGAGCACACTCACTATAGATGCAAAGTAATCGATTAGTAGTGGAATCTTCTGGATTCGTCATTAATGTTGTTGTTTAAAGCCCAACCGACTGTGCAAAAGCCATATCAGTGCTGTAACTACTGAAACACAAACATTGTTCTGACAATGTAAAAAAATGGAAAAGAAAATTAAGTACAAATATCGATGCATTCTCCCATATACTCTAGGGATATACCACATGTTTTGACCATTCCACCCAATTTGTCACCGGGAGGTTTAAAAAAACTGAATACAAATGTACATCAAAGCATATGTAAAAACTGGTCTAAATTGTCTACAACTTCTTCCGCACATCACATTTCCTAATAGCTGAAAATGCAGTTAAATACACGTCCCCAAATATCAATCCCAATCGAAAGTATATTTAAGGATTTATAGAACACATACAGGTGACAACATTTATAAACCATTTTATGTGGAAGGGGAATTAGAGCACCTGGTCACAACAGGAAAGCTGGAGGGAAAGAAAACACCAGGTAGATCCAGGGAGAAAATATTGGACGGATTTGCAGGGTGGCTGAGGACAGAGAGAGAGTGGAAAATGTGCTTGCGGCAACAAGGGATAGATGCATATGGAGGGCCATGATCGCCAACTCCATGCAGCAGGGCACATGATGATCATGTTGACAGGTAAATGGAAACAGCAAGGCAGAAAATGGTAGGAGCAATGGAGTAAGGCAGAAACAAAAAGAGTGACAGAAAAGAGGAAATTTTAAGCACAGAATTTCTAGAAGACGGAGGTATCATTCACACTGAAAGAGCCCCAGTGTTGCCATGGGAAATCTCCTGGAATAAATCTTGATTGTGATGGAGTAATAACAATACTGGACGCTAAGAAGCACCTGAGAATTATCTCTTCATGTCTAAAACATGCACGTGAAGAAGAAGAGGGTAGTTCAAAGCAAACGATTTAATGTAACACGTACGATGGAACTTAAGATTATGAAAAACAGAAAACTTAAAGAACAACTATACAATAAGAACATACTTCTACTGCTACTACTATTACTTCTGCTATTGTTGTTGCTGCTGCTGCTACTACTTATAACTATGGTGACAACTACTATACTATTGCAGCTCTTAAGTGATATACTTCTATGTTTGACGACTAAAATACTACTGCAGCTATTAAGTAATACACTTGTATGTTTGATGACTAATATACCACTGCAGCTTTTAAATAAACCATTTCTATGTTTGATGACTAATATACTACTGCAGCTGTTAAGTAATACACTTCTATGTTTGATGACTTATACACTACTGCAACTATTAAATAATACACTTGTATGTTTGACGACTGATATACTACTGCAGCTATTAATGCACTTCTATGCTTGATGATATATACTGCAGCTATTTGACGGCTACTGTTCTACTACAGCTATCAAATAATACTTACGCTTTTATGTTGTCTGTGTCAGCTGAGACCAGAGTGTGAAGATGGACAGACTGAAACAGAGAACTGTTCCCACAGCAGTCCTGCTTGTCAAGGTTGGGTGGTCAGCCGCTGTATGTGCTACAAATTTGTCAACAGTGACTCTCTACACATGTTTGACAGTGATGAACAAAATATTTTTGGAGAGCAAAAGAGTACTGTACTTTCCTGGGTGGTAACTTAGCAGCACCAAAACGTGACTACGACTTAGCACAACTGATTCAGTTAATTGACAGATCAAAGAGAGATAACCTTGCCAGAACACTCCTTGGTGTGTACTGGGGGGACATGTCTTTACCGAATATGTACAGAACAAGTGTGGTAGCTGATGACAAGACCGTGCTGTATAATACGATTCAGTTGGCACACGTCTCAAAGCATTTAGGAGATAAATCATGTTTGTATTATACAAAACTGAAGAACTCGCCAGGTTTTAATTTGGATTGGGTAAAGAACTGCATGTATTCCCATACCAGTGAAGATTTGTCAACCAGACCTATTGATGCTGTGTGTGAATTCACTAAACGATGGAACAGAAAAGATCAAAGGCAGTCAAGGTCTGTTGAGTTGCTGAACATCTCATCTTCTTCATTAGACAAACATTTGACCCAATGTCATAATGGTCACAAAACACATACATTCCTGGCCTGTGGTTCACAGAGTGTGTGTAGTCAAGATCAGATAATCCCTTGTACTTTGTCTAATGAGTGGTATAAAGACAAAGATCAATCCAATTCACTTGAAGGACTTGCGATTTCAGCTGTTTTGTTTACCTGCGATAATGGCAACACAGATCTGTCGTACTCTCTGTTGTGTGACTTCAGACATGACTGCCAAGACAGAACTGATGAATCATTCTGTAAACACCCTCCATGTAATGATTTCACATGCACCAGTGGTCAGTGTGTGCCTTCCCATAAAAGATGTAACAAACAGTCTGACTGTTTGGATGACTCAGATGAAGCAGACTGTGTTGACTTTACCGAATTTGCTGAATTGTACCATACGATTCCAGGGCCTGTTCTAATAACCTTTGATGGCATCAGTGAGTTCATTGTGACAAAAATGAAACCTGGTGAACACTGCCCTGATTCCCACTATCGTTGTCCTGGTGATGTCAACAACTGTCTACCTGTCTACACACGATGCAATGGACTGTTTGACTGTGTTGATCATGAGGATGAAGAAGAGTGTGTGAAAATGATGTGTCCAGGATTCTTTCGATGTCAGTCTTCAAGTGTCTGTGTGCATGGTGACAACCTGTGTGATGGCTGGCCCCACTGTCCACTGCATGATGATGAACTGTTTTGTGGCATGATCTGTCCGGAAGTCTGTCTGTGTCATGGTCACACATTCTTATGTCCTCAGTCTTTTTCTGCTTATGAATTTCCTGATCTCCGATATTTGGACGCCACAGATTCAGAGTTGTCACTCTCTGATTTAAGCACCAACACGTATCTTGTTCATCTGAGTCTTGCCCAGTGTTCCATTACTTTACTCTCTGACATCAAATTGTCCAACTTACAGTTTCTGGATCTCTCTGGCAACAAGCTGCAAAACCTCAACATGTCTGTGTTTACTGGCTTTGACAATCTACGAACAATGACTCTGGCTAACAACCCTCTGAGTTTGCTTCACGCGGACCCAGCATCTGTCACAGAGCAGACTGCGCTCAGGACACTGGATCTGTCAAACACCAAACTAACAGTGTTCGACACTAGAGCATTCTCTCGTTTCTTATCTGTAAGGAATCTTAATTTGTCTTTTACCACCATCCACACCATTGCTCCTGATGGTTTTCAGTTCACACATCAGTTAACAACACTGCTGATGGAGGGCAGTCCCGTGAAAACATTCCCGTCTGATGTGTTTAGAGATCTGCACCGTCTACGTGTGGTTACTGCTCAAAACTTTAAGCTGTGCTGCAGTGATATCCTCCCACACCACTTTGAACAGAATTTCTGTCAATCTCCTAAAGATGAAATTTCGTCATGTGAGGACTTGTTGCAGTCTGGGACATACCGTGTTTTTCTCTGGTTGATTAGCTGCATGTCTGTGGCAGGCAATATGTTCTGCTTCCTCATTCGTCTATGTGTTCTAGAGTCATCATTCAGCAGTTTTACTGTGTTTGTCACTAATCTATGTATGGCTGACTTTCTGATGGGTATCTACATTGTTATCATTGGAGTGGCTGATGAAATATACCGGGGTAGATATCTCCACTTTGACACCCTATGGAAAAACAGTATGGTCTGTCACATTTGTGGCTTTCTGTCATTGTTGTCCAGTGAAGTGTCAGCTCTGCTCATCTGGCTTATCACATTAGATCGCTTTATTGTACTTCACTTTCCGTTCAGCAATCTTCAATTGAACAGATCTTCAGCAGTTGTGGCATGTCTTATGTCCTGGACTGTCGGTTTGTTTCTTGCATCACTTCCACTACTTCCAGTGACATCCCACTGGGAGTTTTACAGCCAGACAGGCATGTGCATTCCTCTGCCAGTTACCAGACAAGAGTTCAAAGGACGAGCTTATTCTTTCAGTGTGCTGATTGTCTTCAACTTTGTCCTGTTCATACTGATATCAGCTGGCCAGGCGTTTATCTACTGGTCAGTACAAAAGAATACCCTGACATCCAGCACAACTAAAGCTTCACAAGACATTGCCATAGCTCGTCGCTTGATCACTGTGGCTTTAACAGATTTTCTGTGCTGGTTTCCCATAGGACTGTGCGGGTTTTTGGCATTGGCTGATATTCCCATCCCTGGAGAAGTAAATGCGGCCTTCTCTGTTTTTGTCCTGCCCTTAAACTCTGCTCTGAATCCTTTTGTCTACACATTCAATGTTCTCGTAGAAAAACGAAGAAAACTAAGAGAAAAGAACATTCTGAAATGGTTGGAATCAAATGTAGATATTTTAAAGAATTGACATGCTTACTAATGTATTGAAGCAACACAAAGACATTGAAACAAGTTCTTGTAGTCTTTTAATCACGAACTAAAACATCTTTTCTTTCAACCGTCGAGACAAACTGAACAACTTCCGGTTCACATTAACAAGTGACTAAATACAGAAATGTCACCAAAATGCATGCGATGTTATGAACATAATATAGTGGTGCTACAGGGCTCCCCCAGAATGGCACAATGCAAAGATATATATAAAACAAGTAATTGTAATTAGTCTTTGGATCAAGTATAAGAGGAACAAATCAATGAGACAATGTCTTTGGTTAATACGACCATCTTCTTGATTGACTGGTCAATTGCTAAACTAGTGTGTATATCAGAGATGAGACATTGAAATGTTTATGAGCAGAGATGAGATGGATGTTTGCATTCAAAAGTAACTGAGTCTGTAAATTGTTCTGTACTTTGCCGGCTTCTGTACCAATCTGCCTGAGTGTGTTTTGATGGGTATTGCAGAAGTGTCAGTCAACAAAGGATACTCGTCATGCAAGGCCTCTGTTGAAGTCTGTTGTTGCATCCATGGTACTGGTGAGTTCTGTAAGCGTAGCACACTCAGTCTGCAGAGCTTTACGAGTGTCTGTGTGCTCAGAAGAGTCTGCAGCACAGGGACGTTTCACAGGGTCTGGAGCACAGGAATGCTGAACAGGATCAGTAGTGCAGGGACGATGACGGGAATCAGATGACTTTGGCGGGAAAAGAAGGTTTTGAGAGTCTGGGCCATAGGCAGGTTTGAGTCTGTCTATTGAAACACGAATTTTCTTTCCATCTTTCATGATATCAAAATGTTTTCTGCACGTGCTAGCACTGGGAAAGGTCCATCATAGGGCCTTACCAGAGGTCCTTTGTGTGCATCGTGACGGACGCAGACCTGGTCTACAAACTGCAAGTTCTTGGGAACATATGAAACTGAGGATCCATGATGGGCAGTGGAAGGAGGGGGCAACTTTCTGAGAGTCTCTTGGAGTTCGTGAACAGAAGTACTGGTAGGAAACCCTTTATCTGTGGTTGGTGGTGGGAGAAATTCACCTGGCACTGACGTTTGTGCCATAAGTGAGAAGAGCAGGAGCTGCATCCAGGTCTTCTTTCCAGGTTGTTCAGATACCCAGCATCACAATACGTAGCTCATCCATCCAACGTGGTCCAATGAGGTGAGCCTTCAGAGCAGCTTTCATCCCATGGTGGAAACGTTCCATCATTCTGTTGGCTTGGGGATGATAAGCTGTGGTATTTTGAGGCTTCACACCAAGATCCATGTTCAGTTCATGCCAGAGTGTACTGACAAACTGGCAGCCTTGGTCTGAGGTGATTGTGTCTGGGACACCAAAACGCGCAATCCAAGTACGTAACAGGGCTTTCGCACAAGTGACTGCTTCAGCATTGGGGAGGGGAATGGCCTCAGGCCATTTCGTGAACCTATCTACGATAGTGAACAAATAGCAGCAGTCTTCTGAAGTAGGTAGAGGTCCAACAAGATCCACGTAAATGTCGCCGAAACGTCTGTCTGGAGGGGCAAAAGGGGACAACGGGGCTTTGGTGTGACGACCGACCTTGCTCGCCTGACATGCGTGGCAAGCTTGAACCATTTTCTTCACATCCTTCTTGAGCCCAGGCCACACATACCGGGTTGAGATGGCACGAACGGTTGGTTTGGGTCCAGGGTGGCATAGATTGTGTAGTGTTTCAAATACGGTCTGAGTCCATGCTGCAGGAACTACTGGGCGGGGACGGCCAGCGGAAACATCACACATTACTTGAACACCGTCCAGGACTACTCTTGCAAATGCAGAGATCCTGGTCTAGAGCACAAGTCGAATCCTTTGATCCTTTTGCTGTGCCGCTGCCAGCTCTGTGAGATCTACTGCAGGAACTGATGAAGTGCTGGCAATCAAGGGCTCTGAATCTGTGACCGGTGCCCTAGACAGAGCGTTGGGTACGATGTTGTCTGACCCACTATGTGTCTGATGTCTTCGTAAACTCAGCTATGAAGCAAGCTGGCATTCTTGGCGTGGGGATCTGTCTGTGTTGCTCGTGATGGCGTGAGTTAGAGGTTTGTGGTTTGTGTACACAGAGAATGATCTGCCTTCTAAGAAATAGCGGAAATTTTGGATTGTACTGTAGATGGCCAACAGTTCACGATCAAACGTAGAGCAGCGTTGCTGGGTGGCTGTCAGCTTTCTGGAAAAGAATGCGATGGGTCTCCATACACCGTGATGTCGTTGTGACAACTCAGCTCCTATTGCCAAGTCTGACTGTCCTACAGAGTGTGTTGTTTCAGCTTGTGGGTCTGGGTGATGGAGCATGACAGCTGAGACCAGAGCGCAGCTCCTATTGCCAAGTCTGACATGTCTACAGAGTGTGTTGTTTCAGCTTGTGGGTCTGGGTGATGGAGCATGACAGCTGAGACCAGAGCGCAATATTTGGCCCTTTTGAGATGCAGCTTTGACATTCCGATTTCCAGGTGAATTGCTTGGATTTGCCCTTGGTGGCTTCAGTCAATGGTGAAAGGAGTTTTGCAATGCCTGGAAGAAATCTGTGGTAAAAGTTCATCATGCCCAGAAAACGCTCGAGAGCTTTCTTGTCAGAAGGCGTGGGAAGGTCTGTAATTGCACGAACTTTCTCCGGTAGAGGCTCAGTCCCTGATGCTGAGACCAAATGTCCATGGAAATACAGGGATGACTGGCCAAACCATTTGAGGCTAGTAGGCTGAAAACAGTACGCAGATCTTTTTCATGTTCTTCTGGCATTGCACTTGCAACAAGGATGTCATCCAGGTATACAAAAAGCAGTTCATGTAAAACGCCGTCCATGAGCCATTGGAAAGCCTAGCTGCGTTTTTCAAACCCAAAGGCACTTTCAGAAACTCATACAGGCCAAATGGAGTTATAACGGCTGTTTTAGGAACTTTTGAGAAAATTATTTTTCCACCAAGGTTGGCATTTAGGTCCTGAATTGGGGTAAGGGATAAGGGTCATCTTTAGTTATGTCGTTGAGGCGTCGGTAATCTCCACATGGCCGCCAGGAGCCATTACTTTTTTTCACCACCCATTACTTTTCTTCACCATATGAAGCGGGGAGGACCATGGAGATGAGGAGCGGCAAACGATGCAGAGTCATTCCATTTCTTCAAACTCGGCCTTGGCGGCAATCAGTTTCTCTTGGTCGAGTCTGCAGGCACGTGCATGTACTGGCGAGCCATTAGTGGGGATGTGATGGAGAACACCATGTTTGTTTTCTTGAAAGGAAGGGACCAGTAGTTCTGGGAACTCTTCAATGATCGCCTCGTATCGAGAATGAATTTTCTGTGTTAAGTCCCTTTTTTTTCCCTCCTCGATTTCTTGTTAGTTTTAACCTCTTCACTGCTTATGCTTTTGATTGCAATTATGCTAAGAAAATTAAGGGAAAAAAAACACTGCAAAATTACACCAATTCTTTTTGTTTACTCACATCTCCAATACTGTAAAGGTCGCTTTATTATTAATTGCTACGTTTGGTAATGTTCTGGTACATTAAAGTTCAGCAAGGTTGCTTTTGACATGAGATGTTTGTCCTATATAAACGAAAATATTAGTTATGACTGTTCTGTGGTTGTATTCTGTTTTTACTATCACACAAAAAAATTGATAATTATGGTCAGCCATCATGATTTTGTTTTTAATTGAAAAGGGATATTGTTAGAATGGCTTTACCACATTTTGGTTTTGTAAGACAGGGCTAAAATTCTCTCCTTGTTTTGTCATGTTACTTAATTATGTACTGTATTCAAGTAATATAGCGTATTTATATACTACATATATGTATACATTTATAAAGTTGTGCATTTAGTGGCTGGAAGGGAACGGTTTTCCTTCATTTTATTTCATGCTAGAAATCACCCAAGGGCCGAGAATCTACTTTTTTTTTGGTCTGTATAACCATTGTCGTCCATTCTGCCTCTGAAGCTATGCAGAGGTATTACAGAGCATAGGAATTGACTTATGATGATGTAAGGGATTTATTGGTGATGAACTATTGTAACTCTCAGGAATTTACTTGTAATAAAAGAGCAAAGTCGTGAAAATCAAGTTACAGAGAATAATTGCATTTAAACGGAATTAATGTAGAACAGACTGATAGCTAGGGTTTTACTTGTGGCATAACATATATTTCATAAGAGTTTACTTGTAATGAAGCCCACGTGGGGATGCTGGCGGCTCTTTTATATAAAATAGTATACCCCCTTCTGGAAATTCTGTGCTAGAAATTTCCTCTTTTCTGTCACTCTCTCTGCTTCTACCTTGTTCCTTTGCTTTCTGTCATTTCTTCCTATCATTTTCTGCTTTGCTGGTCCACTCACCTGTATGAGTTTGATAAAGTTGTAATACTTTCTCTTAGGATTGATAATTGGGTACATATATTGAGTGTATTTATGGCTCTGTGGAAATGAGATATGCAGAAGCAATTTTAGGTATTTTAGGTCTGTTTTTATGTTTTAGTGTCCTTAGTTATGTTTAAGTTTGTATTCAGGTATGTTTTTTTTATTCCCCTGTGTGATAATTGGATGGAGTGGTCAGTGCCAGGGGCATCTCCTTAGATAGAATATGTGCCCGAATGCATTGAAAAGTGTACATAATTTTCTTTTCTTTTCTTTTTTCCTGTTGAAGTAGTGTGTCTATTTTGAAATGGTTATAGCCCTGATATGGCTGTACACAGTCGGCTGGGCTTTAAGCAAAAAATAAACAATAACATTTCGTAGCGATTTATTTGTTAAATCATTTTGACCCATAGGGATTTACTTGTGGGATTTTCAACTGTTACATATTGAACCAATACATTTCATAGGGATTTTATTTGTATTAAATCACTAGAACTCATACTTGGGATTTAGCTGTAGGGTTTCACTTACATAAATCTTTAGGATTCATGGGGATTTACTTGTGCTAAACAGTACAGCTCGTGATAATGTATTTGCAATAAACCATTAACATTCATAAGTTACATGTAATAAACCATGTAGCTCAGAGAAATTTATTTCTAATAAAGCATTACAGTCCATGGAAATTTCCTTATGATTAATCACGAAAAATGTCTGGAATTCACCTTGTAATAAACCTTTAAAATTTGTAAAAGTTTACTTGAAATAAACAATTAGGGCATAGTTTACATGGTCATAAACCATTACAAAAAAATTTACCGTTACAAGAAACATGGTTTACTTGGTCATAAACCATCACACAAAAATTTACTTGTAATAAACATAGCTTCCTTGGTCATAAACCATGCAAATAAAATTTACTTGTAATAAACAGTTTTCTTGGTTATAAACCATTGCAAAAATTTACTTGTAATCAAGTTTTCTTGGTCATAAACCATTACAAACAAAATTTGTAATAAACATAGCTTTCTTGGTCATAAACCATTACAAACAAAATTTGTAATAAACATAGCTTTCTTGGTCATAAACCATTACAAACAAAATTTACTTGTAATAAACATAGTTTTCTTGGTCATAAACCATTACAAACAAAATTTGTAATAAACATAGCTTTCTTGGTCATAAACCATTACAAACAAAATTTACTTGTAATAAACATAGTTTTCTTGGTCATAAACCATTACAAACAAAATTTACTTGTAATAAACATAGTTTTCTTGGTCATAAACCATTACAAACAAAATTTACTTGTAATAAACCACTGGAAACATTTACATGTAATAAACATAGTTTTCTTGGTCATTAACTATTGCAAACAAAATTTACTTGTAATAAACATAGCTTTCTTGGTCATCAACCATTACAAACATAATTTACTTGTACTTAACATAGCTTTCTTGGTCATAAGTAAAACCTGTGAACTCGACCCATTGCCAGCTTCTTTTCTCACCCATTGTCTCGATACTCTTCTCCCTCACATCACCAATATCATTAACCATTCCCTCTCAACTGGCTCCTTTCCTTCTTCTTTCAAGTCAGCAATTGTAAGACCTCTTCTAAAAAAGACGACTCTTGACCCTGAGAATTTGAAAAACTATAGACCTGTGTCAAATCTTCCTTTTCTTTCCAAGGTCTTAGAGAAAGTTGTTCTTGACCAGCTGTTAAACCACCTTCATTCCAATAACCTTGTCTATTCCCTTCAGTCTGCTTACCGTTCTGGACATACTACCGAAACTGCTCTTCTCAAAATCTGCAACGACTTACTGACTACTCTCGACTCTAACAACGTATCACTTTTGACTCTCTTGGACCTATCTACTGCCTTTGACACTATTGACCACTCTATCCTTCTCTCCCGTCTACATCACTCTTTTGGGCTCCATGATACTGTCTTGAACTGGTTTCATTCTTACATCACCAATCGTCTGCAAGTAGTTTCTGTCAATGGTCTTTCTTCTAATCCTTCCTGTCTGACTTACGGAGTGCCACAAGGATCTGTTCTGGGCCCCCTACTTTTCATTCTCTACACCTACCCTGTCTCCTCTATTGTCCAAGAACACCTGCTTCAGCATCATTCTTTCTCGGATGACAATCAGCTGTATGTCTCTGGGCCTCTCCCTGACCTTCCCATCATGATCCAGAAAACCCAATCTTGTGTAGCTGACCTGAAGGATTGGATGACTGAAAACAAACTGAAATTAAATGAAGAGAAATCCGAATTGATCTTGATCACCCCACCCAAACTCCAAAATCACCCCTCTCTTCCAACCTCTGTCACACTTGTTGACTCATCTATCCCTCTCTCCCATTTTGCCCGTAACCTTGGTGTAACTCTTGATCAAACCCTGTCCTTCCGCCAGCATGTGAGCAACGTCTGTCGGACTTGTTTTCTTGAACTCCGCCGAATTGCTTCTATCCGCCACCTCCTCTCAGAAGACACGACAAAGGCTCTTGTCTGTGCATTTGTTCTATCCCGTCTCGATTACTGTAATGCTCTTTTTTCTGGTTCCCCCTCTCATCTCATTAACAAACTTCAGAAAGTTCAAAATCATGCTGCCCGTCTCATCTTCCGCTCTTCAAAATTTAACCATGTTACGCCATTGCTCTGTTCTCTCCACTGGCTCCCTGTTCAGCAAAGAATATCCTACAAGATTGCCTGCCTCTGCTTCAAATCTATTGAGTCTTCCTGTCCTGAGTATCTCACCCATCTGTTACATCTCTACACGCCATCTCGAGCTTTGCGGTCCTCATCTGATACCCGTCTCTATAGTATCCCCATAGTCTGCACTAAAAGGTTTGGGCAGCGTTTCTTTTTCCTATCAAGCTTCAACCATCTGGAATCAGTTACCTCGCTCTCTTAGATACTCACCCTCTCTGTCCACATTCAAACGCTCCCTCAAAACTTACCTGTTTCCCAAAACTGGTAATCTCTGCCCCCTTCCCCCCATGTAATGTAATGGTGACATTATAGTGTCTTAGTGTCAATGTGTCATTGTATTTGCATGTCATGCTGTGTGTGTGTTTGTGTGTGTGTGTGTGTGTTTGTGTGTGTGTGGGTGCTTCTGTGGGTGTGTGTGCTTGTGATTCTGGTTATATGTTTTGCCATTGTAAACGCCTAGGGCATTAATTTGATTAGGCGTACTAAATGTTCATAATAATAATAATAATAATAAGTACTAAACATAGCTTTCTTGGTCATAAACCATTACAAACAAAATTTACTTGTAATAAACATAGTTTTCTTGGTCATAAACCATTGCAAACAAAATTTACTTGTAATAAACAGTTTTCTTGGTTATAAACCATTGCAAAATTTTACTTGTAATAAACATAGTTTTCTTGGTCATAAACCATTACAAACAAAATTTTACTTGTAATAAACATAGTTTTCTTGGTCATAAACCATTACAAACAAAATTTTACTTGTAATAAACATAGTTTTCTTGGTCATAAACCATTACAAACAAAATTTACTTGTAATAAACACAGTTTTCTTGGTCATAAACTATTACAAAAATTAACTTGTAATAAAAATATTTTTCTTAGTAATAAACCATTACAATTTCATAGGAATTTACTTGGTAAAAAAAATCCACTCCATTTCATAAGAATTTACATATAAGAATTCAGTAGAGCTCTTAAGTGGCTATGTTTTTGTCATATACCATTCTAACCCTCAGGAAATGTGCTTGTAATAAATCATTGAGGCTCATAAGTGCATAGGAATCACTTGATTAAAAAAACACAACACATCTTCCATAAGAATTTGCTTGTAATAAACAGGACTGTTTAAATCTGCTTCATCGTAATACATTACGGCTGGTATGTATTCGTTTTGCAATAAAGCATTATTACTCGATAGAAGTGCTGAACAATAAATATTGTTGCAAGAAAATCATCTTGGCAGTGCAGTCAGTGTGTTGGCTGTGGTTAAAGCACTGTAATGTGTGTGTGTGTGCAGTGGTGGTGGTCGTGGTGACACAGCCGATCATCTTTTCCACTTTCTCTCTCTCTCTCTGTGGCTATCTCAGTCTGTGTCTTCTCTCTGTGTCTGTCTGTCTCTCTCTCTTTCTTTCTTTCTCTCTCTCAGACTATTTACAACATATTTACACACACCAATTTACACACACACACACACACACACACACACACACACACACACACACACACACACACACACACACACACACGCATTCCCAATGTGCATTCATTTAATACAGATCACTTTCAAGACTGAAAGAGTCATCAACAACAATATCAGAAAATGTACAAAAACAAATCAAAATGAGGTGTTAAAATAATATACAAAACAAAATGAAAATGCATTTTTGAAACGTAAAGGAGAGAATCATGTTAACAAAAATACAAGACAATCAATAAAAAAAAAAAACATAAGTAGATGAATAATGAATATATGAATAACATAAATAAACAAATGAAGCAACAAACATGAAGAAATTTAGCTATAATAAAAAAAACACATAAATAACAGAATCATTAACAAGTTTTTGGTCTACTTAAAATGCAGTCTCTTGATATCAATGCATTTTAACGGGAAGACATAACTATTTGCTGCAACTAATCAAAATGGTCCACCAAACGAGAAACAGATTCCCATCATTGTAGCATCGTACCAGACATGATTTTTATGCCATACATTATAATCACCCAGGCACTCTATTGTCACAGTAACATTATTCAGAATTACCACATTTTTCAAGGATAATTACCACATTTTTCAAAGTCAAATCAATTCAATGCAATCAGTTAATAAGTAACCAACATTGTCAAAGAAACATAATTCAGAATAACCATATTTACTCACAGCCAAATTGTTAGGTCAGTCAGTATAACTGATGTCTCGTAAAGAAATCATTGTAGCCCATGCTTTCCATTTTTAACTGTAAAAATTCAAAATATCACCTTCTAAGAATGTTCCCTATCTCGTCTGCTAAACTACGGTAAAACAATACATGCATACTAAACATACTACTTTCCGTGAGTGTAATCAACTTTTGTATTATAGGATCAAATACAAGCACAAACACTGGTTGCAATCAAGTCAAATTTATCATCTCTCAGTGAGAAATTACAATGCAGTCTTCAATCATTTTGAAAAAAAATCCACCCTGTGCAAGATGACACTGTTGCAGCACCATACATACTGAAGGTCACTATAGCCGCAACATACTACACAGCAGCAAATTGTGACCTGTGTACTTAAAGTCATTGTGGTTAAGGGCACAGATTACACAACAGCAAACTCTGAACTTTCTAGTTTCATCTTTTTTAGGCACAGGCATGTATATATATATCCAAAGATATAGAAGCACACCAATTGATGATGCGACTAATGTACCACACAATTCCTGTGACACTGATCATACTGCAGCAAAGCATGACCTTTTCAGGAAGATGACCTCTATGTGTTGTCAAGATCATTACAAAAAAACAACAACAACAAAAAACAAACAGCTGTGACCTTGACCTTTATACATCTATTTTGTTCTGAACTGTGAGTATTCATGGTGACCATACTAAAATGTGTTGAGTGGAATCTGTGTATGTAAGCTTCAATATGTCTGTCATGAGAACAGCGGAGAAGTTCTGAGCATCGGCTGTTTCTGCTCAGGGACCCACTGGAACCACATCAAACAGAAGACCTCTGAGCACATCATCATCATGTGCCTTGCTGCATGGTGTTGGCGATCACGGCCCTTCACATGAATCTATCCCTTGTCGCAGCAAGTATATCTCCCACCCTCTCTGTCCTCAGCCACCCTGCAAGTCCATCCAATCGATATTTTCTCCCAGGGTCTACCTGGTATTCTTTTCCCTCCAGCTTTCCTGTTGTGACCAAGTGCTCTAATTTCTTTATCCTCATAACATGTCTTTTGAATGTGGCTTGTCTTTTCCTAATCTTCTTTATTAATGATCTTCTTGTGTCTGCCTCCTTCAAAACTGTCTCGTTCGTTTTCTTGGTTGCCCATGGAACTCTAAACAGTCTTCCTAGAAACCACATTTCAGTTGCCTCAATTTTATTCTGACTTTGTTTGTTGACTGTGCACGCCTCACAACTGTACAACGGTATCGGTTCCTGATGTTAATTGATAGGCATTTGTTGAGCACATGGATTGGTATAAAGACAACGCTGTGAACAACCGACTGGTAAAGATCAAGTCATTTCACACAGAGAATACTGTCACACTTGTCACCTTGAGAGAATGAATTTGCTGGTGACTTGAGAGAATGAATTTGCTGGTGATTGTCCAAGAGAATGAATTTGCTGGTGATTGTCTGAGAGAATGAATTTGCTGGTGATTGTCCAAGAGAATGAATTTGCTGGTGATTGTCCAAGAGAATGAATTTGCTGGTGATTGTCCAAGAGAATGAATTTGCTGGTGATTGTCTGAGAGAATGAATTTGCTGGTGATTGTCCAAGAGAATGAATTTGCTGGTGATTGTCTGAGAGAATGAATTTGCTGCTGATTGTCCAAGAGAATGAATTTGCTGGTGATTGTCCAAGAGAATGAATTTGCTGGTGATTGTCTGAGAGAATGAATTTGCTGGTGATTGTCCAAGAGAATGAATTTGCTGGTGACTTGAGAGAATGAATTTGCTGGTGATTGTCCAAGAGAATGAATTTGCTGGTGATTGTCCAAGAGAATGAATTTGCTGGTGATTGTCCAAGAGAATGAATTTGCTGGTGACTTGAGAGAATGAATTTGCTGGTGATTGTCCAAGAGAATGAATTTGCTGGTGATTGTCCAAGAGAATGAATTTGCTGGTGATTGTCCAAGAGAATGAATTTGCTGGTGATTGTCTGAGAGAATAAATTTGCTGGTGATTGTCCGAAAGAATGAACTTGCTGGTGATTGTCTGAGAGAATGAATTTGCTGGTGATTGTCCGAGAGAATGAATTTGCTGGGGATTGTCCAAGAGAATGAATTTGCTGGAGATTGTCTGGGAGAATGAATTTGCTGGTGACCTTCTGAGAGAATGAATTTTCTGGTGACCTTTTTTTACCCACCCTGATCATAGCAGAGAAATATGTACAAATCAACAACTATGAGTAACAATTCTGTCGTCTAAGCAGACCAACTATTTCAAATCAATAACTTCTGTCTTTTAATTAGACTAATTAATTCACAAATCAACAACTACGTGTTATATCTCTGTCTTCTAAGTAGATCAACTATTTCACAAAGCTAAAATGACAGCTATTGCATAAATCGATAACCAAGGTTTATATTTCTACCTTTTAAGTAGATCAATTATTTGACAAATCATCAACTACAGGTTATATTTCTGTGTTTTAAGTAGACTATTAGTTCACAAATCAACAATTACAGGTTATATTTCTGTGTTTTAAGTAGACTATTAGTTCACAAATCAACAATTACAGGTTATATTTCTGTGTTTTAAGTAGACTATTAGTTCACAAATCAACAATTACAGGTTATATTTCTGTCTTTTAAGTAGACTATTAGTTCACAAATCAACAATTACAGGTTATATTTCTGTGTTTTAAGTAGACTATTAGTTCACAAATCAACAATTACAGGTTATATTTCTGTGTTTTAAGTAGACTATTAGTTCACAAATCAACAATTACAGGTTATATTTCTGTGTTTTAAGTAGACTATTAGTTCACAAATCAACAATTACAGGTTATATTTCTGTCTTTTAAGTAGACTATTAGTTCACAAATCAACAATTACAGGTTATATTTCTGTCTTTTAAGTAGACCAACTATTTCAAATCAATAACCAAGGATTATATTTCTGTCTTTCAATTAGACTAATAAAGTCACAAATCAACAACTATGTGTTATATTTCTGTCTTCTAAGTAGACCAGTTATTACATAAACGGATAACTGAGGGTTCTATTTTGTCTTTTTAAGCAGACCAGTTAAGTGGCAAATCAACAACTACAGATAACATTTCTGTCCTCTAAGTAAACCAGTTATCACACAAACAGATAACTAAGGGTTATATTTTGTCTTTTTAAGTAGACCAATCATTTGGCAAATAAAAGCTACTGATTATATTTCTGTCCTTTAAGTAGACCACCAATTTTACACAACAACTATGGATTCTGTTTTTGTTCTCCTAAGTAACACTTGTGTTGATAGTCTGTCACAAATGTAAGTTCCAAAAAAGAATCAGAATGTGTATTTAGTACAACCAGACAAGACAGGCGCAATTTTTTGGCCAACTGGCCTTTGTCAAGCGTAAACATAAGATCACAGACAAACAAACACCAAATACAAAAATTAGCCTTTTTCTCTCACTGCACCAAGCAGCAGGGAAGTTTCAGTCTTTTTCTCCTAATTTTTGTATTTGGTGTTCATTCGTTTGTGATCTTACATTTACGCTTTCCAGTTGGCTGAAAATTTGCACCTGTCTTGTCTGGTTATATTAAACACGCGTTCTGATTCTGTTTTCGTGTTTATCTGGTTCCTGTTTGCTTGAACAATCAGTCAGAACCTTACAGACCTGCATGCTATAACCATTCTCTTAGAAACTGAAAACACCAAAATAAAATGAGGACGCTATTATGATTGGCGAAAATAAAAGACAGGCCCAAATTTTTCAATCAACTAGCTCTTATCAAATGTATACAAAAGACAAACAAGAAACAAATTCACAAAAGAATTTCCAAAAATTCAAAACTTCAAAAACAAAATTCTCTTAAACAAACAACAGTAAAAAGATGCTAAGAGAGATGCCCAGGTTTTCTCTTTGCTGCTGTAACACACACGAACAGCGACAATGTAGCAACTTCCAAAATTCAAAACTTCAAAAACAAAATTCTCTTAAACAACAGTGAATAGATGTTGACAGAGATGCCCTATTTTCTCTTTGCAATTTTAACACACAAGAAGAACAGCAATATAGCAATTTCCAAAATTAAAAACCTCAAAAACAAAATTCTCTTAAACAAAGACCACTGAAAAGATGTTAAGAGAGATGCCCAGATCTTCTCCTTGCTGCTTAAACGTACAAGAAGAACGGCAATGTAGCAATTTCCAAAATTCAAAACCTCAAAAACAAATTCTCTTAAACAAATAATAGTGAAAAGATGATGCCCAGATCTTCTCTTTCCTGCTTTAACACACAAGAAGAACAACAATGTAGCAATTTCCAAAATTCATAACTTCGAAGACAAAATTGTCTTAAACAAACAACAGTGTAAAGATATTAAGAGAGATGCCCAGATCTTCTCTTCGTTGCTTTAACACACAAAAAGAATGACAATGTAGCAACATCCAAAATTCAAAACCTCATAAACCAAATTGTCTTAAACAAACAGCAGTGAAAAGATAACAGAGGAACCCAGATCTTCTCTTTGCTGCTTTAACGTACAAGAAGAACAGCAATGTAGCAATTTCCAAAATTCAGAACTTCAAAAACAAAACTGTCTTAAACAAACGACAGTAATGAAAACAGTTATGAGATGACCAGATCTTCTCTTTGCTGCTGTAACTCACAAGGACAACGACAAATGTAGCAATTTCCAAAATTCAAAACTTCAAAAACAAAATTCCCTTAAACAAACAACAGTGTAAAGATTTAAGAGAGATGCCCGGATTTTCTCTTTGCTGCTTTAACACACAAGAAGAACAGCAATGTAGCAGAAGGACCTGCAGGTGGTGGTGGTGGTGATAGTGGTGGTTGTGGTGGTGGTGGTAGTGGTGTTCAACCCTGCTTGGTTCCAGACAGTGAAGGCAACCGAGCAGAAGTCTTATCAAACCAGTCATCAATGGTAACTACTGCTTAGTGTTTGCTGAAGATTCCTAGTGGCCGTTTACTTTTGAGTTACTTTCTGTCTGCTCAGTGTCTGCTGAAGATTTCTAGTGGCCGTTTACTTTTGAGTTACTTTCTGTCTGCTCAGTGTCTGCTGAAGATTCCTAATGGCCGTTTACTTTTGAGTTACTTTCTGTCTGCTCAGTGTCTGCTGAAGATTTCTAGTGGCCGTTTACTTTTGAGTTACTTTCTGTCTGCTCAGTGTCTGCTGAAGATTCCTAATGGCCGTTTACTTTTGAGTTACTTTCTGTCTGCTCAGTGTCTGCTGAAGATTTCTAGTGGCCGTTTACTTTTGAGTTACTTTCTGTCTGCTCAGTGTCTGCTGAAGATTCCTAGTGGCCGTTTACTTTTGAGTTACTTTCTGTCTGCTCAGTGTCTGCTGAAGATTCCTAGTGGCCGTTTACTTTTGAGTTACTTTCTGTCTGCTCAGTGTTTGCTGAAGATTCCTAATGGCCGTTTACTTTTGAGTTACTTTCTGTCTGCTCAGTGTCTGCTGAAGATTTCTAGTGGCCGTTTACTTTTGAGTTACTTTCTGTCTGCTCAGTGTCTGCTGAAGATTCCTAATGGCCGTTTACTTTTGAGTTACTTTCTGTCTGCTCAGTGTCTGCTGAAGATTTCTAGTGGCCGTTTACTTTTGAGTTACTTTCTGTCTGCTCAGTGTCTGCTGAAGATTCCTAATGGCCGTTTACTTTTGAGTTACTTTCTGTCTGCTCAGTGTCTGCTGAAGATTTCTAGTGGCCGTTTACTTTTGAGTTACTTTCTGTCTGCTCAGTGTCTGCTGAAGATTCCTAGTGGCCGTTTACTTTTGAGTTACTTTCTGTCTGCTCAGTGTCTGCTGAAGATTCCTAGTGGCCGTTTACTTTTGAGTTACTTTCTGTCTGCTCAGTGTCTGCTGAAGATTCCTAGTGACCGTTTACTTTTGAGTTACTTTCTGACTGCTCAGTGTCTGCTGAAGATTTCTAGTGGCCGTTTACTTTTGAGTTACTTTCTGTCTGCTCAGTATGTGCTGAAGATTCCTAGTGGCTGTTTACTTTTGAGTTACTTTCTGACTGCTCAGTGTCTGCTGAAGATTCCTAGTGGCTATTTACTTTTGAGTTACTTTCTGACTGCTCAGTGTCTGCTGAAGATTCCTAGTGGCCGTTTACTTTGAGTTACTTTCTGACTGCTCTGTTTTTACTGAAGATTTCTAGTGGCCGTTTACTTTTTTTTGAGTTACTTTTTGACTGCTCAGTACTGAAGACTCCTGGTGACTGTTTACTTTGAGTTACTTTCTGACTGCTCAGTGTTTGCTGAAGATTCCTAGTAGCCGTTTACCTTTTTTGAGTTATTTTCTGACTGCTCTGTGTTTGCTTAAGATTCCTAGTGGCCATTAACTTTGAGTTACTGTCTGATGACAGTTTTGTACTGGGAAGCGTGGACGTAATTGTGTCTGTCTGACATATCTGTACATCTCAGCGTGGACATAATTGTGTCATATATCTGTATATCTCACATCACTCTGTATGAACAGTCAAATGGAAAAAGATTGCTGCTGTTGTTGTTGCAATGTAGGAGTGTTGATTATGAAAATTATGACCCACAGCGGTGCTGATGCAGTTACCTATACAGTCAGAGTCTGTTGTTGCTGTGGTTGCTGTTGTTTTCATTATTGTTGTTGTTGTCAGGTCGGATAGCTAGGTAGGGCACTGATAAGTCAGGGTGATGTTGATGTAGTTAGCAATGTTGTCAAAGTTACTGTGACGCTCATTGCCCGCGCTGATGAAGGTTGTGGTCTGATCCACCAAATAGGTTTTCCTGCACACAGAGTGATCACATCGCTTTACATTCCACATCATGCTACAACATTCCACATCATAGTTTGACATTTATCATTATCATGCGCCCTGCCACATGGCATTGGCGATCATGGCCCTCAATATGATTCTATCCTTTGTCGCTGCAAGTACATCTCCCACCCTCTCTGGCTTCATCCGTTGAACAAGTCCATCCAATATTTTCTCCCTGGGTCTACCTGGTGCTCTTTTTCCCTCCAGCTTTCCTGTTGTGACTAGGTGCTCTAATTTCACTGTCCTCATAAAATGTCCTATAAATGTATTTTGACATTACACATCACATTCAGAGTCTATTACAACAATATAATATTGCATTACAACTTGACACCTAAAAAGGCAAGCCATTCTGAAAATTGCCATTTTATACAAATAGATATTGGCATGGCACATGGTGATGATAATGACGGAACACTTGAGAGTGCTGGATGGGATTTTTCCACTTTTCCCAGTCATTGTTATAACTGATTTTGTCCACTTTTCCCCATGCATCATTATAACTGATTGTTCCACTTTTCCCCATGCATCATATAACTGATTGTTCCACTTTTCCCAGTCATCATTATAACTGATTTTGTCCACTTTTCCCATGCATCATTATAACTGATTTTGTCCACTTTTCCCAGTCATCATTATAACTGATTTTGTCCACTTTTCCCAGTCATCATTATAACTGATTTTGTCCACTTTTCCCAGTTATCATTATGACTGATTTTGTCCACTTTTCCCAGTCATCATTATAACTGATTTTGTCCACTTTTCCCAGTCATCATTATAACTGATTTTGTCCACTTTTCCCAGTCATCATTATAACTGATTTTGTCCACTTTTCCCAGTCATCATTATAACTGATTTTGTCCACTTTTCCCAGTCATCATTATAACTGATTTTGTCCACTTTTCCCAGTCATCATTATAACTGATTTTGTCCACTTTTCCCAGTCATCATTATAACTGATTTTGTCCACTTTTCCCAGTCATCATTATAACTGATTTTGTCCACTTTTTCCCAGTCATCATATAACTGATTTTGTCCACTTTTCCCAGTCATCATTATAACTGATTTTGTCCACTTTCCTCAGTCATCATTATAACTGATTTTGTCCACTTTTCCCAGTCATCATTATAACTGATTTTGTCCACTTTTCCCAGTCATCATTATAACTGATTTTGTCCACTTTTCCCAGTCATCACTTATAACTGATTTTGTCCACTTTTCCCAGTCATCACTATAATGATTTTGTCCACTTTTCCCAGTCATCATTATACTGATTTTGTCCACTTTTCCCAGTCATCATTATAACTGATTTTGTCCATAAACTTTGCCACTCATAAAGATTGTCTTTTAAATATTTGTCACTTTATCACATTATGATTTTCCACTTTCCATCATTTTATGATTTGTCACTTCCAGCATATATACTGATTTTGTCCACTTTCCAGTCATCATATAATGATTTGTCCTTTTCCCAGTCATCATAACTGATTTTGTCCACTTTTCCAGTCTCATATATGTTTTGTCACTTTTCCCGTCATATTAATGATTTTGTCACTTTTCCAGTATCATATAACTGATTTTGTCCACTTTTCCGTATCTTAATGATTTTGTCTTTCCCAGTATCATTATATGATTTGTCACTTTTCCCAGTCATCTATAATGATTTTGTCACTTTCCGTATACTATAATGATTTTCACTTTTCCAGTCATCATTAATGATTTTGTCACTTTTCCCAGTCATCATTAAAGATTTTGTCACTTTTCAGTCATCATATTGTTTCTTTCCAGTCATCATATAATGTTTGTCACTTTCCCAGATCATTATAACTGATTTGTCCACTTTTCCCAGTCATCATAAATGATTTTGTCCATTCCAGTCATCATATAATGATTTGTCACTTTCCAGTCATCATATAATGTTTGTCCACTTTCCAGTCATCATATAATGATTTTGTCCACTTTTCCAGTTCATATAATGATTTTGTCCACTTTCCAGTCTCATATACTGATTTTGTCACTTTTCCAGTCTCATATAACTGATTTTGTCACTTTTCCAGTCATCATTAATGATTTTGTCCACTTTTCCAGTCATTATAATGTTTTGTCCACTTTTCCAGTCATCATATAACTGTTTTGTCACTTTTCCCAGTCATCATTATAACTGATTTTGTCCACTTTTCCCAGTCAATTATAACTGATTTTGTCCACTTTTCCCAGTCATCATTATAACTGATTTTGTCCACTTTTCCCAGTCATCATTATAATGATTTTGTCCACTTTTCACCAGTCATCACTTATAACTGATTTTGTCCACTTTTCCAGTCATCATTATAACTGATTTTGTCCACTTTTCCCAGTCATCATTATAACTGATTTTGTCCACTTTTCCCAGTCATCATTATAACTGATTTTTCCACTTTTCCCAGTCATCATTATAACTGATTTTGTCCACTTTTCCCAGTCATCATTATTAACTGATTTTGTCCACTTTTCCCGTCTCATTATAACTGATTTTGTCACTTTTCCCATCATCATTTTAACTGATTTTGTCCACTTTTCCCAGTCATCATTATTGATTTTGTCCACTTTTCCAGTCATCATTATAACTGATTTTGTCACTTTCCCAGTCATCATTATGACTGATTTTGTCACTTTTCGTCATCCATTATAACTGATTTTGTCCACTTTTCCATCATCATATAATGATTTTGTCCACTTTCCCAGTCATCATTAACTGATTTTGTCACTTTCTCATCATCTATACTGATTTTGTCCATTTTCCATCACATTATAACTGATTTTGTCCACTTTCCGTCATCATTATAACTGATTTTGTCCACTTTTCCCAGTCATCATTAATGATTTTGCCCTTTTCCCAGTCATTATACTGATTTTTCCACTTTTCAGTCTCATTTACTGTTTTGTCCACTTTTCCATTCATATATATTTTTCCACTTTCACATTCTATACAATTTTCCTTTTCCACACATTATAACTGATTTTGCCACTTTTAGCATATTCTTATTTTCCCTTTTCCAGTCACATTTAATGATTTTGTCCACTTTCCAGTCATCATTATAACTGATTTTGTCCACTTTCCCAGTCATCACTATAATGTTTGTCCACTTTTCCCAGTCATCATATATGATTTTGTCCTTTTCCATCTCACTATAACTGATTTTGTCATTTTCCCAGTCATCACTTAACTGATTTTGTCCACTTTCCAGTCATCATTAAACTTTTGTCCACTTTTCCCAGTCATCATATAACTGATTTTGTCCACTTTTCCATTCACTATAACTGATTTTGTCCACTTTTCCCAGTCATCATTATAACTGATTTTGTCCACTTTTCCAGTCATCATTATAACTGATTTTGTCCACTTTTCCCAGTCATCATTATAACTGATTTTGTCCACTTTTCCCAGTCATCATTATAACTGATTTTGTCCACTTTTCCCAGTCATCATTATAACTGATTTTTCTTTTCCTTCATTACTATAATTGTTTTGTCCACTTTTCCAGTCTCATTATACTGATTTGTCACTTTTCCCAGTCATCATTATAATACATTTTGTCCACTTTTCCCAGTCATCATTATAACTGATTTTGTCCACTTTTCCCAGTCATCATTATAACTGATTTTGTCCACTTTTCCCAGTCATCATTATAACTGATTTTGTCCACTTTTCCCAGTATCATTATAACTGATTTTGTCCACTTTTCCCAGTCATCATTATAACTGATTTTGTCCACTTTTCCCAGTCATCATATAACTGATTTTTCCTACATATCTTTTTTCCCCTTTCCCATCATTATAACTGATTTTGTCCACTTTTCCCAGCATCATTATAACTGATTTTGTCCATTTTCCCAGTCATATTATAATGATTTTGTCCCTTTTCCCAGTCATCATTATAACTGATTTTGTCCACTTTTCCCAGTCATCACTATAACTGATTTTGTCCACTTTTCCCATCATCATATAACTGATTTTTTCCACTTTTCCAGTCATCACTATAAACTGATTTTGTCCACTTTTCCCAGTCATCATATAACTGATTTTGTCCACTTTTCCCAGTATCATTATAACTGATTTTGTCCACTTTTCCCAGTCATCATTATAACTGATTTTCCACTTTTCCAGTCATCATAAACTGATTTTGTCCACTTTTCCCAGTCATTATAATAACTGATTTTGTCCAC
>JAPXFY010000028.1:23461270-23486270 GCA_030674185.1 Monoplex corrugatus
AATAAATAGATACATAATCTAATACATAAATACTACATGAATTTATGAATAAACAAATAAATAGATAAGTACATAAACTAATACATACATAAATTGATAAATAATATACAAACTCATACATAAATAATCTATAATTGATAAATAAATAAACATCTAATACAAACATAAATAGTACATAAATGATAAATAAATAGAAATATATACACACAAATCAATACATAAAGGAATAATCCATAAATTGATATAGAAGAAATAAATAGATAAGTAAATAAAGTAATACATACATAAATAATAAATTGATAAATAAACAAATAAGTAACTAAACAAATAAATAATAGATGTATATAATATACATATACATACATATACGTATATATACATACATACATACATATATATATATATATATATATATATATATATATATATATATATATATATATATATATATATATATATATATATATATATATTATGTATGTATGTATAAATTAATAGATACATAAATAATATATAAATTGATAGGTAAACCAAAAAACACATAAGTTAAAATACGAATACCTACCAGAGAAACACCGGCATTGTCCTTGGTTGTTGTGATGGGGATTGGCGCAGTACACGGCCAGGTTCACCTCCGACACCACTGGGTCGTAGCTGTGCACACACGTCGGCTCTGGAAAACATAACCATATGGTCACTCATCCACATCAGCTACATAAGAGTGCATTCATAGTATGCCCAAATGACCACAGACGTTTCCTGTCAAAAAATCGTGTACAGCAAACCCTTGTTTGTTCTCACTGGCAACAGAATGAGTGTTTACAGTAAGCCCGGCCGGGCCCGCCCATACACGGACAGAAATTCTCTGGTCATGCTTGCAGGGTTTGTCTTGTCCGTCTGGGTTAAGGGATTGAACTCTTCTCTTGATTTCACACTGAATTATCTTTCTTGCAAGAAAAACAAACGCGGACACGAGAAGCTTATTGCTGCTGTGAGATCAAGGCCTTCATTTACGAGAAGGGTGATGAAAATCACTACAGTGACAAACTTTCAGCTGCATGGGAAAACATCGCCAGAGAGGTTGGGTCACACTGGATGTACAAAAACTCAACGGACTGGACGTACAATGTTTCTTTCCTTCTTCCACCACCACCACAATATCAACTTTTGTCGCTTAGTGCACACCACTTTATCTTTGGTGGGCTCATGTTGAAGTGACAAAAAAATGTGCCGTTCGGCTCCATCGTCCTCGCAGTATGAACACTTTCATGGCCACGGCCGGCCAGCCAGCTGTCCATCCTGGATTTTCTGTGAATGCTCCCTAAAGGCAATTTACACTGGCCATTTTGACTCACCCACGCACTAGCATCCTGCATTGCCAACCACGCTTACAAAGCAAAAACGTAATCCTTTGATTCCTTCACCCTAGCCAGAAAGCTGGTGGATAGGGTGAGGGAATCAAAGGATTAAGTTTTTGCAGTTGGTGTATAGGGTCTCTACATATCAAAGGCAAAGACACTGAAAACAATCATGACATCTTAATTGGAAAATGTTCAGATTTCAAATATCTTAGTTCTGTAAAAACTGATGACGGAACCTGCTCCAAAGACATCAAAATAAAAGTGGAATGGCAAAGCAAAAAATGGTCCAACTCAACAACATCTGGAAAGACAGAGGCATACCAAATGGCCTGAAAGTTCGACTTCTAAAATGTTTCATCTGGCCAGTCATGATTTATAGCTGCGAAGCCTGGACTTAGAGGAAAATTGATTGCAGAAGAACTGAGGCAGCAAAGATGTGGTTTTATCAGAGACTACTACAAGTGAAATGGACAGACAGAAAAACTAATGAAAGTGTCCTGAAAGAACTTGACACCACCAGAAAACTACTAGCAGACATCAACAAGAGAAGACTAAAATACATGGCCATGTGTCACGTAACAAGAACATGGGCCTCATGGCAACCATTTTTCAAGGAAAAACTGGCAAAAAGGAAGAAAGGCAGACCTCCAATCTCATTCATCGAGAACATAACCAACATCAATAGCCTAAATATTGAAGAAACTGTCCACAAAAGTCAAGACAGTGGCCTGGAGGGAGATGATGGTGTCCAGGCGTGCAGCGGCCAACACCGGACCCAGTGACCCCGAGCATAACCAGAGAAAAACTTGTGTGGAATGCAGTGCAGTAAACATCTACTTCACAAAGAAATACAGCACTGCCCAGGAAGCACCATCTGCCGTGGTTTTGTACTTTGTACAGCATGTGGCTTCTTTTTGTTTTTATCTTAGTGCAGCAATACAGTGCCATTCTTTCTACAACTTATTTTGCCAAGCGCTAACAGATTTCTGATACAGCCAGCCAGATTCTTTTGGATTGACTGATCAGCTCTAACTTGAATTAATCATTTCGTCTCATTTGCGTTCCAATTTCCAGCCACTGTTACGATAAAAAGAAAGCAGGCAAAATAATGGGAAGAAAAAAAAAAAACAACAACAAAGGGGAAAGTACCAGCGGCCGACCTGTGAAATAAACGCTAAGGTGCTTTAAGATCATGAGCACAGCAGGCCCAGTGGAATGCGAACAGTTTCAGACCACATCATGGGGTAGTGCTGAATCGTTCTAGATTTGGAACAGTTCAACAAGATAAAACTGAATGTAAATAGCTACATATGCTTGGGAACCATTCTGGAATCGTTCTACTTTGCCAGTGTAAATCGGCCTCATGTTTTTATATTACATATGTACAAGTTCATAACTATGCACTTAAGCTGGCTTTGAACAACCACTCAATTAAAATGCCGATATATTATTGTAAGCGCTCATCCATCAGTTTCAGTTCTAGTTTTTCAAGATGACGCCTACGCGCTCAGAATGAATCCCATATGTAGTGACATCATAGATGCCATGTGATAGTGATCATGGCACAAGCCTTAAGCCTACACATAAACCCATGAACTGGCCAGGTCCTGAGGTCCTACCTAACCAGTAAGGATCTCCACTTCCACTGACCACTTACAAGGCTTCATGTAATCATTCATGTAAGCATATGCTTTTGACTATGTGTGTATCATGATCAAATACAATGTTCTTCTACTTTCATGTTCAAAATATGTTCTTGTTCTATTTTTATGATCAAATATAATGATCGTGTTTTATTGTCATGATCAAATATATTGCTTTATTTTTATGATCAAATATGATAATCTTGTTCTATTTTTATTCTATTTTTATGATTAAGTATCACAATAATCTTGTTCCATTTTTATGATCAAATATGATAATCTTCCTCTATTTTTAGGATCAAATATCATTATCAATCTTGTTCTATTTCTATCACCAAACAATGATGATTTTGTTCTATTTTTATGGTCAAATATTCCTTTACTTGGATGATTAATTATGGTGATCTTGTTCTATTTGTTCTTGTTCTCATACATGATTAAAGATGATAATCTTGTTCTTTTTATCTTACAGGTGATAATCTTGTTCTGCTTTCATTCTTTTTCAATCTGTATTTTCAAATGTGACTCTTGTTCTATTTTGGTGATTCAGTATGGTGTTCTTTCTTTTTCTTTTTTTTTTTTTCATTCTTTCTATTTCTATTATCAAATATTATCTTTGTTGTTCTATTATCATAATTAAGTATGTCGTTCTTTTTCTATTTCATGTATTTCTGGTTGCGATTTACTTCAATGCTGACAGTGTCTTTGATTGATATACCGTTTCTCTATTTATAACTGTCACCTCTCCCATCAACAATTGCCTTACCTGGATCTTCATGTGAGCGCACTGTGACAATGGCAGGGTTGCGACGCTTGACATCCTGACGTTCGATGGCACGGAACGACACGCACGTGCTGCGGTTGTGAGGTACCTGTCACACAGAGCAACAGTTTTCAGTTTTCTCAAGCCGAAAGCACTTCACTCAGTCAGTACAGAGAGCAACAGTTTCAAGTTTTCTCAAGCCGAAAGCACTTCACTCAGTCAGAGCAGAGAGCAACAGTTTTCACTTTTCACCAACCGAAAACACTTTACTCAATCACTACAGAGAGCAACAGTTTTCACTTTTCTCAAGCCGAAAGCACTTCACTCAGTCACTACAGAGAGCAACAGTTTTCACTTTTCTCAAGCCGAAAGCACTTCACTCAGTCAGAGCACATAGCAACAGTTTTCATTTTTTGCAAGCCAAAAGCACTTTACTCAATCACTACAGAGAGCAACAGTTTTCACTTTTCTCAAGCCGAAAGCACTTCACTCAGTCAGAGCAGAGAGTAACAGTTTTCAGCTTTTGCAAGCCAAAAACACTTTACTCAGTCACTACAGAGAGCAACAGTTTTCACTTTTCTCAAGCCAAAAGCACTTTACTCAGTCACTACAGAGAGCAACAGTTTTCACTTTTCTCAAGCCGAAAGCACTTTACTCAGTCACTACAGAGAGCAACAGTTTTCACTTTTCTCAAGCCGAAAGCACTTCACTCAGTCAGAGCAGATAGCAACAGTTTTCATTTTTTGCAAGCCAAAAGCACTTTACTCAATCACTACAGAGAGCAACAGTTTTCACTTTTCTCAAGCCGAAAGCACTTCACTCAGTCAGTACAGAGAGCAACAGTTTCAAGTTTTCTCAAGCCGAAAGCACTTCACTCAGTCAGAGCAGATAGCAACAGTTTTCATTTTTTGCAAGCCAAAAGCACTTTACTCAGTCACTACAGAGAGCAACAGTTTTCACTTTTCTCAAGCCAAAAGCACTTTACTCAGTCACTACAGAGAGCAACAGTTTTCACTTTTCTCAAGCCAAAAGCACTTTACTCAATCACTACAGAGAGCAACAGTTTTCAGTTTTCGCAAGCCAAAAGGACTTTACTCAGTCGGTACAGAGAGCAACAGTTTTCACTTTTCTCAAGCCGAAAGCACTTCACTCAGTCAGAGCAGAGAGTAACAGTTTTCAGCTTTTGCAAGCCAAAAACACTTTACTCAGTCACTACAGAGAGCAACAGTTTTCACTTTTCTCAAGCCAAAAGCACTTTACTCAGTCACTACAGAGAGCAACAGTTTTCACTTTTCTCAAGCCGAAAGCACTTTACTCAGTCACTACAGAGAGCAACAGTTTTCACTTTTCTCAAGCCAAAAGCACTTTACTCAGTCACTACAGAGAGCAACAGTTTTCACTTTTCTCAAGCCAAAAGCACTTTACTCAATCACTACAGAGAGCAACAGTTTTCAGTTTTCGCAAGCCAAAAGGACTTTACTCAGTCGGTACAGAGAGCAACAGTTTTCACTTTTCTCAAGCCCAAAGCACTTTACT
This sequence comes from Monoplex corrugatus, assembly GCA_030674185.1. Taxonomy (NCBI): domain Eukaryota; kingdom Metazoa; phylum Mollusca; class Gastropoda; order Littorinimorpha; family Ranellidae; genus Monoplex; species Monoplex corrugatus. The sequence goes on from JAPXFY010000028.1 coordinate 23,466,574, forward strand.
CAGTCAGTACAGAGAGATCAACAGTTTTCAGTTTTCTCGAGCTGAAAGCATCTCACTCAGTCACTACAGAGAGCGACAGTTTTCACTATTCTCTAGCCAAAAACACCTCAGTCAGTCAGTTACATCTATTGGTACCAGCACAACACGTGTCGTGTGACGCTAGATAATATCTGGCAGATTTGGGTGGAGTGCACACGAAATTGCCAAACTTCAACTCTGAATATGTGTATGTGTATGTGTTTTATGTGTGTGTGTGTGTGTGTGTGTGTGTGTGTGTGTGTGTGTGTGTGTGTGTGTGTGTGTGTGTGTGTGTGTGTGTGTGTGTGTGTGTGTGTGTCTGTGTGTGTCTGTGTGCGTGTCTGTGTGAGTGTCTGTCTGTCTGTGTGTTTGTATCTATCTGTCAGTCAGCATGTGTGTCTGTATCTGTCTGTCAGTCACTTTCAGCTAAGAAATGATTGATCAGGCATACACACAAACACACACACACACATACACACACACACACACACACACACACACACACACACACACACACACACACACACACACACACACACACACACACACACACGAGGTTAAATGGATAAAAAAAAATCCCACCTTTTCCTGACTCTATCTAAACAATGAATTAACAAGTCATTAAGTAGCAAGACAGGTAGGTCTGTCTATGTAGCGTACCTGGTTGAATTTAAACTCCACTGATGTCCGCTCCTCCACATAGATCAAACTGCTTAAAGACAACCTATCACGCTTGGCGTACACCTGCAAAGTAAATCAATACACAAATACATAAACAGATCAAACGCTTAACACCATGTTGTTTCGTTTGGTGTACGACTGAAAAATAAATAAATAGATAAGTAAACAGACCAAAACTGCTCAACAACAATCTCAATTACTCAGTGTACATCTAGAATACAAATAAATAAATTAAAAAAATCAATCAACCAATAAATAAAAACAGATATATAGATAGTCAGACAGACAGACAGATAGATAGATAGATAGATATAGACAGATAGATAGATAGATAGATAGATAGATAGATAGATAGATAAACAGATACATAAATATGTAAACAAACAAAGCAGACAGGAACAGCGTGGTTTGAGCATTGGATTTACATGCTAGTGATTGTGGGTTCAAATCCCGGGGTGCGCTACATTAAAACTGGCCTTTTCACTGTCTGGTCTTAACATCATTGTTGTTCTGGTGGTGTCAGTATAGTATTGGATATGTCCCCCCCTTCCCTCACTTCCCTGGGATGGTTATCCCCGTCGGCCATATCACTTGAGGTGGGTGCTGACGTAAAAACTGAACCAAATCAATCAATCAAGCAGACGGGAATAGTCTTGTTACAAAGAGGATTGGAATAAACCCACAGAAATGGTGTTGTCAGAAATAAGATGTTCTTTTTTTTTAAGATTCATCACACTTAGAAAGCAATCTTGAGTGGTTCGACTGATATGAATATCTGTATTGTTAAACGAAAACAGAAGAAAACACAACAACAATAACACACACACACACACACACACACACACACACACACACACACACACACACACACACACACACACACACACACACTCTCTCTCTCTCTCTCTCTCACATACACACACATACACCGTCTAATATCACTTATAGTGAAAAGACGTTAAATCAAGGAACGAACGAAACGAACACACACACACACTCTCTCTCTCTCTTTCTCCCTCTCTTTCTCTCTCTCACACACACACACCCATACACACACACATGCATACACACCTGCCTGAGGTCTTCTTCCAAAGGTTTAAAGCCACTCAACATCTGTATTTCTAGGATGGTGCGGTCTGCGTACATGTTTTCTGATGACCTGCATAATCATTGTAATCTTTAGTATCATCGCCGTCGCTGTCATCATCATCATTGTCATCCGAATTATCATCAAGTCGTCATCATCATCAGTGTCATCGTCATTGTCATTTTATCATCACTTGTCATTGTCGTGATCGTTGTCTTCATTCCTGTCATTATCGTTATCATCATCGTCATCATTGTCATCATCGTCGTCATTGTTCACCATCATCATCATCTCATCATTATTATCATTATCACATCTCCCTTGAAATCAGAACAACAATTACAACCTAACAGTCTGTGTGCACGTGTGCAAGTCTCCTGATGACACATGCAATTATTTTTATCATCATCATCATCATCATCATCACCACCACCACCAACCACCACCATCACTACCACCATCATCACCACCACCATCATCATCATCATCGTCGTCGTCGTCATCATCATCATCATTATTATCATTCCATCCAATTTGTCGCACAAGGGATAAAAAAAAAAACATACCTGAATACAAATTTAAACATAACTAAGGACACTAAAACATACATAAGAACAAGTCTGAATTATCTAAAATTGCTTCTGCGTATCTCACTTCACTAGAGCCAAAAGTGCACTTAATACATGTACCCAATTATCAGTCCTAAGAGAAAAGTACGTAAGACTTTATCGAACACATCCAAGAAAGGATCAGCAAGGCAGAAAATGACAGGAAGAAATGACAAAAAGCAAAGGAACAACGCAGAAACAAAGAGAGTGACAGAAAAGAGGAAATTTCTAGCACAGAATTACCAGAAGTGGGGATACTACTTATACTGAAAGAGCGCCCAGTATCCCCACGGGGAAATCTGTCAGTCTGGCTCCGCATCTAAGTGATTAAAACTGTTCATAAGGGGCTTAGTAGACAAGTGTCCTATGTAAGATGGATCAGAACAGGCACTGCTGAACTCCACCAAAATGACCGAGCAACAGTGCAGGGTCTCTTGTAATGTGTGGCTTGACATTTCTGGAAAAATAAAGAAGAAAAAGAAGACAAAGACAAAAAAAAGAAGAAACAGACCAACAACAACACAAGACATACCACCAACAACATTAACAATACCAACAAGATGATCAAAACAAGAGACAATACCAAGACAACCGAAACAACAGATAACACCAAGGCGAACAACAACATTAACAATACCAACAAGACGACCAAAATTTAGGTGTACCTGACACAGACTTCAATGCAAATGGACGCGCTGCTCGAGAAGATCTGACGTTTTTGTCGTGACGCTGAACTGTCACGATTGACGTCACTGTTGTTGTCGTCACTGTCGTCATCGCAGCCCATCTGACAGTAACGGCACACGTCGTCTCTGCAGGCAGATCAATAAACAGAGAATGAAACATTGAATTTTAACCCTTTGACTCCTGCACCCTGTCCACCAGCTTCCTGCACTGTCAGCCATGATAGCAAAACAAGACAGGCACAAAGTTTTGGCCAACTGGCCTTTGTCAAGCGTAAGATCACAAACAAACAAACGCTTTCTTACTCTTTTTTCATGTTTTTCTGGATCCTGTTTGCTTAAACGTGGACAGTCACACTCGTTTGGATTTCATGCTAGCAAAGCAAAACTTAACCTTTGACTCCCTCACCCTGTCCACCAGCATCCTGCATTGTCAACCATGCTAACAAAGCAAAAACTTAACCTTTCATTCCCTCACCCTCTCCACCACGTCCTGCATTGTCAACCATGCTAGTAATGCAAAACTTACCCTTCGACTCCTGTACCCTGCCCACCAGCATCCTGCATCGTCAACCATGCTAGCAAAGCAAAAACTTAACCCTTTGACTCCATCACCCTATCAACCATCTTCCAGCAGGAAGCTGGTGGACAGGGTGAGAAGTCAAAGAGTTAAGTTTTTGCAGTTGGTAGATAGAGTGCAGAAGTCAACGAGTTAAGTTTCTGTAGTTGCAGATAGAGTGAGGAAGTCAAAGAGTTAAGTTTTTGTTTTGGGTAGATAGAGCGCAGAAGTCAAAGAGTAAGTTTTGTAGTTGGAGATAGGGTGAGGAAGTCAAAGAGTTAAGTTTTTGCAGTTGGTAGATAAGGTGAGGAAGTCAAAGAGTTAAAGTTTTTGCAGTTGGTAGATAGGGTGCAGAAGTCAAAGGAAAGAAAGGAAACGGTGCTGAGATCAAATCAAGTTCATATTGCTCATAGCCCAGCCGACCACTACAGCCATATCAGGGCTAACACCACGTCAAAAATTAAAACCAGGTTAAGATAAAAGACAACAGTTAAGAGCCATGCTCACCGTTAACCTTGCAAGTCTAAAAATGCAATTAGAGAAAAACAGACGTAAAATCACATGAAGGGAAATCTATAGATCTCTTGTAGAAACTGGAAAATTGCTTCCGGAGGGACGTCTCGGAAGGGGTTCTTTTAACCCTTTGAATCCCGCACGCTATCCACCAACAGCAAAAACTTAACCTTTTGATTCTCTCACACTATCCTCCAGCTTCCTGCAGGACAGGGTGAGGGAATCAAAGGGTTAAGTTTTTGCTTTGCTAGCATGGATGGCAATGCAGGATGCCAGTGGACACGGTGTGGGAGTCAAAGGGTTAAAGCGCTGAGATGCGATGTGTGATGCTGTGTGTGTGGCTACAAGAGCCATGTCAAAATGGACCTGTTTCTGTTTTCATGTTCTGATCTCCTTTTATTTTTTTTGATGAATTATGTTTATACTGCATTACTGAAGACTGGAGTCTGCCTACTATGAAATCCAAGGGCGACGCATATGTGTTTGTTATAACAGTGGTTCATGCAGCTACATGCAAAGAGAAAATCTATGACTTTACACAGTGCTGATTGTTAACATGTTGTTCACAACATTCCCTAATTTATACGTCATTATTATGACATTTATCAGCGAAACACATATGTACATATGCGCACACGCCACACACACACAACACACACACACATGCATGCACCACACATACACACACACACACACACACACACGCACACACGCACACATACACACACACACACATACACACACACAACACACACACGCACACGCACACGCACACGCACACGCACACACACACACACACATACACACACACAACACACACACAACAACACACACACACACACAACACACAACATACACATACACACACACACACACACACATACACATACACACCACACCACACGCACACGCGCACACACACACACACACAACACAACACACACACACACACACACATCACACATACACACTACAACACACAACCACACCACACACACACACATGCACGCACACATACATACATACACACAACCTGGGCAACTGATGAAGCCTGATCATTCCAGTGTTCGGATCATTTTTCTCTTGTTCGTTAAATTGTTTGATGTTACCTTACATGATACAATGCCTTCATAACGACAACACTCACCCCTCCTGATTGTCATTGTTGTACAAGACGGAATGACGTGTGATGGTCACGTTGTAACGACAATCAGCGTTGGCCTCCACGGGTACATTGTATTGCACCCGAACCTGCATTTGACCAAGTCCTGTACCGTGAGTCTCCACCCGTAACTGACGACCCACGGGTACCTGAAACATGTCATCATCATTATCATCACCATCACCACCACCATCATCACTGTCATCGTTGCCGTCATCATCATCATCTATCCTAACCCTGTACCATGAGTCTCCACCTTTAACTTGATGACCCACAGGTAACTAAAACATACCACCACCACCACCACCAGCATCAGCATCTACCTTTGACCTGTACCACAAGTTTCCACTCTAAACTGACAACTCTCAAGTACCTCAAAACATGTCATCATCATCATCATCATTACCATCATCATCATCATCACCATCATCAACACTAGCCCTGTAACCACATGTCTACACCCTTAACTCACAGGTACTTGAAACACATCATCATCTCATCATCATCATCTATCCTAGTACAGAACCATGAGTCTTCACCCTTAACTGACAACTCACAGGTACATAAAACATATCATCATCATCACCACCATCATCACCCTCACCATCATCGTCATCATCTATCCTAGCCCTGTGCCATGAGCCTCCACCTTTAACTTGACAACCAACAGGTAACTGAAACATATCATCATCATCATCATCATCATCATCTTGGGGATACTACTTATACTAAAAGAGCCCATGACATCCTCACGAGAGGAATTCTCAACGTTAAGGTCACAGGAGCAAGAGAAGGTAAGTGGGCAATGAGTCACACATTACAGATAAGATCAGCCTACATCATAATTGTAATTATCAGGTAAGACTGGCCTACACCATAATTGTAATTATCATCACCATCATCGCTATTATCCTGGCAATACTTAAACAGGTAAGATTGACCTACATCATAATTACAATTATCATCACATCATCGCTATTATCCTGACAATACTTAAACAGGTAAGACTGACCCACATCATAATTGTAATTATCATCACATCATTGCTATTATCCTGGCAATACTTAAACAGGTAAGACTGACCTACATCATAATTGTAATTATCATCACCACCATCGCTATTACCCTGGCAATACTGAAACAGGTAGGACTGACCCACATCATAATTGTAATTATCATTGCTATCATTGCTATTATCCTGGCAACACTTAAACAGGTAAGACTGACCTACATCATAATTGTAATTATCATCACCACCATCGCAATTACCCTGGCAATACTGAAACAGGTAGGACTGACCCACATCATAATTGTAATTATCATTGCTATCATTGCTATTATCCTTGCAGTACTTACATTAGACAAGGACTTTGGCGTGATGGCGTTCTCGGTGTTGAAATCAAAGGAGTGGGAGTAGTTCTGAGTGGGGTTGGTGCTGACATTACAGTGCAGATTGACCTCCTGGAAACCCAGCTTGCTCACACTGTACTCAGACAGGGCCTGCGTGGCTGCCGCTGTGTCCTGCACACACACACACACACACACCACACACACACACACCACACACACACACACACACACACAAACGCATGAACGTAGATATGTCTGTGCTTGTGGGCGGTCATATAGAGATACACATGCATTTCTCCTCTCCCCCTCCATCTCAGCAGAACATCATCACCATCATCATCATCATCATCATCGTCATCAAGTGCCCTGCTGCATGGCATTGGTGATCATGGCCCTCCATATGTATCTATCCCTTATTGCCGCAAGCTCATCTTCTACCCTCTCTGTCCTCAGCCACCCTCGAAGTCCATCCAATATTTTCTCCCTGGGTCTACCTGGTGCCCTCTTTCCCTCCAGCTTTCCTGTTGTGATCAGGTGCTCTAATTCCCCTTTCATCATAAAATGGCTTATAAATGTTGCCTGTCTTTTCCTAATCTTTCTTATCAATGGTCTTCTTGTGTCTGCCTCCATCAAGACTGTCTCGTTCGTTTTCTTATCTGTCCATCGAACTCTCAATATTCTCAGCATTCAGCAGAACATAAGGAGAGGCAAATTTTTATCAGTTAAGCTTTCTATATTCAGATGTACGCAGACACCATCATCTCTTTGTTGTCTGGTTAGCATAAAACTTGTACTGACAACAAAATGTGTATATCATGCATGCACACACACACACACACACACACACACACACACAACACACGCTGAAACATAGGTGTGCGAGCACCTGCACACACACAACACACACACACACAACACACCACACACACACACACACACACACACACACACACACACCACACCACACACACACACCACACACATACACACACACACACACACTATATTCAGGGTCAGTTTTCTAAAAAAAAATCCCATATGCCCATGTGATGGAAGAGGATCCAAAATAATTAACATACATGCCATAAGCCTGTGCATAAACTCTGTAAGCTGGCAAAGTTTTCAGGTTCTACCGAACTTACAAGTTCTATATACTGTAGCTGGCAAAGTTTCCAGGTTCTACCAAACTTATGAGTTCTATATACTGTAGCTGGCAAAGTTTCCAGGTTCTACCAAACTTATGAGTTCTATATACTGTAGCTGGCAAAGTTTCCAGGTTCTACCAAACTTATGAGTTCTATATATATACAGCTGGCAAAGTTTTCAGGTTCTACTGAACTTACGAGTTCTATATACTATAGCTGGCAAAGTTTTCAGGTTCTACTGAACTTACGAGTTCTATATACTATAGCTGGCAAAGTTTTCAGGTTCTACTGAACTTACGAGTTCTATATACTATAGCTGGCAAAGTTTTCAGGTTCTACTGAACTTACGAGTTCTATATACTATAGCTGGCAAAGTTTTCAGGTTCTACTGAACTTACGAGTTCTATATACTATAGCTGGCAAAGTTTTCAGGTTCTACTGAACTTACGAGTTCTATATACTATAGCTGGCATAGTTTTCAGGTTCTACCGAACTTACGAGTTCTATATACTATAGCTGGCATAGTTTTCATGTTCTACCGAACTTATGAGTTCTACATACTATAGTCTAAAAAGTAATCATAGTTTCAGCAAATGCCATGGCTACTTCATTTCTGAATGGAACATCTCTGTCTCTCTCTCTCTCTGTCTCTATGTCTGTCTCTCTCATTCTCTCTCTCTCCCCTCTCTCCCTCTTTCTCTCTCTCTCTTTCTCTCCCTCCCTCTCTCTCTGTCTCTCTCTCTCTCTCTCATTTTCTCTCTCTCTCTCCCTCCCTCTCTCTCTTACATAAAAGATCTATAACTGTTTCATTTCTGAGTGGATCACCACACACACACACGCACACACACACACACACACACACATGCCTTTGCGCGCCACACACCCCACACACACACACACACACCCCCCACCATCACCACCACCAAACACACACAAACACACACAGGCACACACACACACCCCTACCACCACCACCACCACCACCACCACCACCACTACTACACACACACAGGCACACACACTCACACATACGTGCACACATTCGTACACACACTTTATTTCTTTAAGACAGGTCCAGTCAGACCTAACACAGTCATCCTTAAAAAGCGTCTTCTCTCTTACCATAGCCCCAATGAAAGCTCCATGACTGTTTCGCTTCTGGATGAGCCAGCCAGCGATGGAGTCCAGGTTGACGTTCCATGATGGTAATTCACTCTCCTCCTCTTCCATTTCATAATATTCGACATAGTCATGGAAGGCCTGGGTCTGTTTGATGAACACGAGGAGTGCGTAGGCCGTGGCTTCAATGGAGGAGGCCTTGGAACCGCTGTGGTACCAAAAGGGTCTGTGAGGGGGTCTTCTTCGTGCATGGATACCGACCAGTAATGGTGACCTGAATATAAAGGAAAGAGATGGAACACAGACAGAAAGCATACAACAGATAGATAGAATTAACAAAGCACGATGGCAGAAGCCTTGAATTAGCTGTGGTATCAGAAGGATCTGCTGGAAGAGTCTTCTTACTGCAAGGATTCCGAATAGCAGTGAAAACCTGAACATTTACCCAACAGTAGACAGACAGGACACATACAACAGGTGACAGACAGACAGGAAATGATAAGAATGACCGAGACGGTCTCTTTGGAGGATTGATTCATGCAAGGATTCTGTCCAGTAGTGGAGACCTGAATACAATAAATGATGGACAGTATGCAAAACACTCATCAGATGATATCAACCAGTAAGCAAAACACTCATCAGATGATATCAATCAGTATGCAAAACACTCATCAGATGATATCAACCAGTACGCAAAACACTCATCAGATGATATCAACCAGTACGCAAAACACTCATCAGATGATATCAACCAGTACGCAAAACACTCATCAGATGATATCAACCAGTACGCAAAACACTCATCAGATACCAACCAGTACGCAAAACACTCATCAGATACCAACCAGTACGCAAAACACTCATCAGATACCAACCAGTACGCAAAACATTCATCAGATGATATCAACCAGTACACAAAATACTCATTAGATTATATCAACCAGTACGCAAAACACTCATTACAATGTAGATGATATCAACCAGTACGCAAAATACTCATTACAATGTAGATGATATCAACCAGTACGCAAAACACTCCTTACAATGTAGATGATAGCAACCAGTACGCAAAACACTCCTTACAATGTAGATGATATCAACCAGTACGCAAAACATTCATTAAATGATATACTGACCTTCAATGTTTCTTCATGCAACGATATCAACCAGTACACAAAACAATCGTTAGTTGATATCAACCAGTATGCAAAACACTCGTTAGATGATATCAACCAGTAAGCAAAACACGCATTGATGATATCAACCAGTAAGCAAAACACTCATTAGATACCAACCAGTAAGCAAAACACTCATTAGATACCAACCAGTAAGCAAAACACTCATTAGATACCAACCAGTAAGCAAAACACTCATTAGATACCAACCAGTAAGCAAAACACTCATTAGATACTAACCAGTAAGCAAAACACTCAGATGATATCAACCAGTAAGCAAAACACTCATTAGATACCAACCAGTAAGCAAAACACTCAGATGATATCAACCAGTAAGCAAAACACTCAGATGATATCAACCAGTAAGCAAAACACTCAGATGATATCAACCAGTAAGCAAAACACTCAGATGATATCAACCAGTACGCAAAACACTCATTAGATGATATCAACCAGTAAGCAAAACACTCAGATGATATCAACCAGTAAGCAAAACACTCATTAGATGATATCAACCAGTAAGCAAAACACTCAGATGATATCAACCAGTACGCAAAACACTCATCAGATGATATCAACCAGTAAGCAAAACACTCATGAGATGATATCAACCAGTAAGCAAAACATTCATTAGATGATATCAACCAGTAAGCAAAACACTCATGAGATGATATCAACCAGTAAGCAAAACACTCATTAGATGATATCAACCAGTAAGCAAAACACTCATTAGATGATATCAACCAGTAAGCAAAACACTCATTAGATGATATCAACCAGTAAGCAAAACACTCATTAGATGATATCAAACAGTAAGCAAAACATTCATTAGATGATATCAACCAGTAAGCAAAACACTCAGATGATATCAACCAGTAAGCAAAACACTCATCAGATGATATCAACCAGTAAGCAAAACACTCATCAGATGATATCAACCAGTAAGCAAAACACTCATGAGATGATATCAACCAGTAAGCAAAACACTCATTAGATGATATCAACCAGTAAGCAAAACACTCATCAGATGATATCAACCAGTAAGCAAAACACTCATCAGATGATATCAACCAGTAAGCAAAACACTCATCAGATGATATCAACCAGTAAGCAAAACACTCAGATGATATCAACCAGTAAGCAAAACACTCATCAGATGATATCAACCAGTAAGCAAAACACTCATGAGATGATATCAACCAGTAAGCAAAACACTCATGAGATGATATCAACCAGTAAGCAAAACACTCAGATGATATCAACCAGTAAGCAAAACACTCATGAGATGATATCAACCAGTAAGCAAAACACTCATTAGATGATATCAACCAGTAAGCAAAACACTCATCAGATGATATCAACCAGTAAGCAAAACACTCATGAGATGATATCAACCAGTAAGCAAAACACTCATTAGATGATATCAACCAGTAAGCAAAACACTCATTAGATGATATCAACCAGTAAGCAAAACACTCATTAGATGATATCAACCAGTAAGCAAAACATTCATTAGATGATATCAACCAGTAAGCAAAACACTCAGATGATATCAACCAGTAAGCAAAACACTCAGATGATATCAACCAGTAAGCAAAACACTCAGATGATATCAACCAGTACGCAAAACACTCATTAGATGATATCAACCAGTAAGCAAAACACTCAGATGATATCAACCAGTAAGCAAAACACTCATCAGATGATATCAACCAGTAAGCAAAACACTCAGATGATATCAACCAGTAAGCAAAACACTCATTAGATGATATCAACCAGTAAGCAAAACACTCATTAGATGATATCAACCAGTAAGCAAAACACTCATTAGATGATATCAACCAGTAAGCAAAACACTCATTAGATGATATCAACCAGTAAGCAAAACACTCACGAGATGATATCAACCAGTAAGCAAAACACTCATTAGATGATATCAACCAGTAAGCAAAACACTCATTAGATGATATCAACCAGTAAGCAAAACACTCACGAGATGATATCAACCAGTAAGCAAAACACTCATTAGATGATATCAACCAGTAAGCAAAACACTCATTAGATGATATCAACCAGTAAGCAAAACACTCATTAGATGATATCAACCAGTAAGCAAAACACTCATCAGATGATATCAACCAGTAAGCAAAACACTCATTAGATGATATCAACCAGTAAGCAAAACACTCATTAGATGATATCAACCAGTAAGCAAAACACTCATTAGATGATATCAACCAGTAAGCAAAACACTCATTAGATGATATCAACCAGTAAGCAAAACACTCATCAGATATCAACCAGTAAGCAAAACACTCATTAGATGATATCAACCAGTAAGCAAAACACTCATTAGATGATATCAACCAGTAAGCAAAACACTCATTAGATGATATCAACCAGTAAGCAAAACACTCATTAGATACCAACCAGTAAGCAAAACACTCATTAGATGATATCAACCAGTAAGCAAAACACTCATTAGATGATATCAACCAGTAAGCAAAACACTCATTAGATGATATCAACCAGTAAGCAAAACACTCATTAGATGATATCAACCAGTAAGCAAAACACTCATTAGATGATATCAACCAGTAAGCAAAACACTCATTAGATGATATCAACCAGTAAGCAAAACACTCATTAGATGATATCAACCAGTAAGCAAAACACTCATGAGATGATATCAACCAGTAAGCAAAACACTCATCAGACAAGGGGGGTGCAATTGTAGTCTGGGACAGACATCTGTATATCAAGGAAGCCCAGAAACAACTCCACCATCACGCCTTCTACAAAAAGTTGGACCAACCTGCCCACATGACCAATCATGCCAAGATATCCAAACTTATCAACAATCTCATAACCTCTAAGCAGCTGCCCCCCACTGCCAGACTACTCATCAAACAACTTCCAGTCCAATCACTTTTTTATTTACTTCCCAAAATACATAAAGCCAACAATCCTGGCCGTCCTATCTTGTCAGCTTGCAACTGCCCCACTGAAAACATTTCTCAGTTTCTTGACCACATTTTGCAACCTATAGTCCAGGCTTTGCCTACCTTCATCAAAGACACTAACCATACATTGGATCTGATTCAAATATTAAATGAAGACCACACCTTCAAACCCCAATACCTGTTCACTTTGGATGTGACCTCTCTGTACACCAGCATACCCCACTCCGACGGGTTAAAAGCTCTCCAACATTTTCTGGACAAACGACGTGACCAAACATTGTCCACTTCAACCCTTGTCCGACTTGCCGAACTGGTTCTCACCATGAACACATTTTCGTTCGGAGATGAGACGTTCTGGCAAGTTAGCGGAGTCGCCATGGGTACTAAGATGGGCCCCAGCTATGCCTGCTTATTCATGGGATATTTGGAGGAACATATCCTACAACAATACAAGAAACCCAAACCTGAATTATACAAAAGATACATAGACGATTGCATTGGCATAACATCCCTCGATCATGACCAACTTTTACAATTCATCCACTACGTTCAAACGTTTCACCCATCCATCAAGTTCACATATGAAATTTCAAACACATCCATAAGCTTCCTGGATATCGAAGTTTCCCTTCAATCTGAACAACTAGTCACTACAGTCCACTACAAACCTACAGATTCACATTCCTACCTGGACTACCAATCATCTCACACTTCCAACACCAGAAACAGCATTCCCTATTCGCAGTTCTTGAGACTACGACGCCTCTGCTCAGACGAAGACAATTTTCAGGACAAAGCAGTTGAAATGACTAGATTTTTCCTGCGCAGACATTACCCACCCGAGGTCATCAATGAAGCCCGGAAAAAAGTCAGCTCTGTCTCTCGGCCAAATGCCCTCCATTCAAAGCCCAAAGCTGTCACAGAGGATCGGCCAGTCCTCAGTCTAGTTTACCACCCGTCCGTGCACCTCATAAAAAGGATCATCTTGTCCAACTGGAACATTTTGCGATCCAGTCCCACTACAGGTGAAACCTTTGACAAGCGCCCTTTGATCGTCTACAAGAGAGACACCAATCTCCGCGACTTGCTGGTGCATTCGAATCTCAGCAAACCAGTCAGCCAACCTCCAGGAACCTCTCCATGCAACAAACCTAAATGCAAGACTTGTCCTTTCTTGTGCTCAGCCACCACAGTCAAAGGCCCCAAATCTCATATGAGAATTACAAAACATTTCAACTGTCAAACTTATAACATTGTCTACTTGATCAGCTGCTCTAAATGTTCCCAATTGTATATTGGTGAAACTGGACGCACTCTTGACACACGTTTCAAAGAACACTTGGCTGATATCCGCCACCAAAGGGATAAAACTATCCCCAATCACTTCAACCAATCAGACCACTCAATCAATGACATCCGAGTGAAAGGTCTGTGGCTTCTACACAATAACAGCACCATAGACAGGAAAGACAGAGAATCCCACCTCATAAATAAACTTGGAACACGCAAACCACATGGTCTTAACGACAAACCATGAGTAACAAAATTCAGACATGCCGTTTCATATCTCTTCCTGTTCCCAGCCTACCAGATTCTTGGCACCGGGCACAATCTACTCCCTTATCTCTTGGCTCTTGCCCTGTGCCTTCTTCAGAACAGGGCTATACCGATATAGCATGGCCACTTCTCAAAATTGCAGAACTTATCTCACTTCCCTTTTGACATCACAGTTGCCTCCCCTCTCCCCTTTTCTTACTACTGCTCATGATGACATGGGCATTCCATCTCTTACCCACTGGACGAGGCGGCAGGGAAGTTTTTAGTCCCGTTTTTATTATCCATTGTTTGGTGTCTGTGATTTGTCTGTGACCGTGCGTTCGCGCTTGACAAAGGCTAGTTGGCCGAAAATTTGCGCTTGTTTTGTTTTGTCATGTTGGAGACGCGCTTACATTGGTTTTCTTGTTCTTCTGGTTTGTGTTTGCTTGGGCGCGGGCAGTCACTCTTGTTTTGGAACTCATCAGATGATATCAACCAGTAAGCAAAACACTCATTAGATGATATCAACCAGTAAGCAAAACACTCATCAGATGATATCAACCAGTAAGCAAAACACTCATTAGATGATATCAACCAGTAAGCAAAACACTCATTAGATGATATCAACCAGTAAGCAAAACACTCATTAGATGATATCAACCAGTAAGCAAAACACTCATTAGATGATATCAACCAGTAAGCAAAACACTCAGATGATATCAACCAGTAAGCAAAACACTCACGAGATGATATCAACCAGTAAGCAAAACACTCATTAGATGATATCAACCAGTAAGCAAAACACTCATTAGATGATATCAACCAGTAAGCAAAACACTCATTAGATATCAACCAGTAAGCAAAACACTCATCAGATGATATCAACCAGTAAGCAAAACACCCATTAGATGATATCAACCAGTAAGCAAAACACTCATTAGATATCAACCAGTAAGCAAAACACTCATTAGATATCAACCAGTAAGCAAAACACTCATTAGATATCAACCAGTAAGCAAAACACTCATTAGATGATATCAACCAGTAAGCAAAACACTCATTAGATGATATCAACCAGTAAGCAAAACACTCATTAGATGATATCAACCAGTAAGCAAAACACTCATCAGATGATATCAACCAGTAAGCAAAACACTCATTAGATGATATCAACCAGTAAGCAAAACACTCATCAGATATCAACCAGTAAGCAAAACACTCATTAGATGATATCAACCAGTAAGCAAAACACTCATTAGATGATATCAACCAGTAAGCAAAACACTCATCAGATGATATCAACCAGTAAGCAAAACACTCATTAGATATCAACCAGTAAGCAAAACACTCATTAGATGATATCAACCAGTAAGCAAAACACTCATTAGATACCAACCAGTAAGCAAAACACTCATTAGATGATATCAACCAGTAAGCAAAACACTCATTAGATGATATCAACCAGTAAGCAAAACACTCATCAGATATCAACCAGTAAGCAAAACACTCATCAGATGATATCAACCAGTAAGCAAAACACTCATTAGATGATATCAACCAGTAAGCAAAACACTCATCAGATGATATCAACCAGTAAGCAAAACACTCATTAGATGATATCAACCAGTAAGCAAAACACTCATTAGATGATATCAACCAGTAAGCAAAACACTCATTAGATGATATCAACCAGTAAGCAAAACACTCATTAGATGATATCAACCAGTAAGCAAAACACTCATCAGATATCAACCAGTAAGCAAAACACTCATTAGATGATATCAACCAGTAAGCAAAACACTCACGAGATGATATCAACCAGTAAGCAAAACACTCATTAGATGATATCAACCAGTAAGCAAAACACTCATTAGATACCAACCAGTAAGCAAAACACTCATTAGATGATATCAACCAGTAAGCAAAACACTCATCAGATGATATCAACCAGTAAGCAAACACTCACGAGATGATATCAACCAGTAAGCAAAACACTCATTAGATGATATCAACCAGTAAGCAAAACACTCATTAGATGATATCAACCAGTAAGCAAAACACTCATTAGATGATATCAACCAGTACACAAAACACTCATTAGATGATATCAACCAGTAAGCAAAACACTCATTAGATGATATCAACCAGTAAGCAAAACACTCATCAGATGATATCAACCAGTAAGCAAAACATCATTAGATGATATCAACCAGTAAGCAAAACACTCATTAGATGATATCAACCAGTAAGCAAAACACTCATAGATGATATCAACCAGTAAGCAAAACACTCATTAGATGATATCAACCAGTAAGCAAAACACTCATAGATGATATCAACCAGTAAGCAAAACACTCATTAGATGATATCAATCCAGTAAGCAAAACACTCATCAGACGAATCACCTGACCTTCAATGTTTGCTCATCTTCATGTCGACAGCGCTCCTGGCTCGATTGTGAGGCCATCATGGGGTCAGCAGTCAAGCGTCGCCGTCATGCCATCACCAGGGACTGAAATTCCTCCATGGTGCTCACACAGCAGCAGGCTCTGACGTCCATATGAGGTCATCGTCCTGACAACAATCCAATCGATTCCAGGGTTTGACGACACAGGTGTGTGGTGCTGGGTCGTGAGATGATGTGGTGTTGTGTGTGTGTGTGTTGTGTGTGTGTGTGTGTGTGTGTGTGTGTGTGTGTGTGTGTGTGTGTGGTGTGTGTGTGTGTGTGTGTGTGTGTGTGTGTGTGTGTGTGTGTGTGTGTGTGTTGTGTGTCGTGTGTTGTGTGTGTGTGTGTCGTCGTGTTGTGTGCGGTGTGTCTGTGTGTGTGTGTTTATGTTGTGTGTGTGAGTGTGTGTGTGTGTGTTCTGGAAGGGGGAATTTTGAAGTGCGTTGAAGAGTGCCTTTCCAATCGTGCTACGGCAATGTGCTTTGCAGTCTGTTAGTAAGAATAAAGGATGTCTTGGGGTGGATTTTGTGTTAGGCTGTAAAATTGTCACAGTGGATTTTGGGCCAGGTTGGGAAATGTGTCTAGATGCGTGGAGTTTAGATTGGATTGGGAAATGTACCTGCATGGATTTCAGGCTGGATTGGGAAATATGTCTAATGCATTGGAATGGATTTTGGTTTGGTTGGGAAATGTGTTTAGATGTGTTGGAATGGATTTTCGGTTGGTTGGGAATTGTGTCTGGGAGTGGAGTGTTGGAATCGATTTTGGGTTGGTTGGGAAATATGCCTGGGTGTGTTGAAGTGGATTTTGGGTTGGATGGGAAATGTTCTGGGTGTGTTGGAATGGATTTGGGGATAATTGGGAAATGTGTTTGGGTGTGTTGGAGTGGATTTTGGGTTTGTTGGGAAATATGTTTGGGTGTGTTGGAGTGGATTTGGGGTTGGTTGGGAAATGTGTCTGGAGGTGTGTTGGAATGGATTTGGGGTTGGCTGCGAAATGTTTTGGGTGTGTTGGAATGGATTTTGGGTTGGTTTGGAAATGTCTAGTTGTGTTGGAATGGATTCTGGATTAGGTTGGGAAATATGTCTGGGTGTTTGGAGTGGATTTTGGGTAAGTTGGGAAATATGTCTGGGTGTGTTGGAATGGATTTTGGTTGGTTGGGAAATGTGTTTGGATGTGTAGGAGTGGATTTGGGTAAGTTGGGAAATATGTCTGGATATGTGGGAATGGCTTTTGGGTGGTTCAGAAATGTCTGGGTGTGTTGGAATGGATTTTGGGTTGGTTCAGAAATGTCTGGGTGTGTTGGAATGGATTTTGGGTTGGTTCAGAAATGTGTCTGGGTGTGCTGGAATGGATTTGGGGTTGGTTGGGAAATGCGTTTGAGTGTGTTGAAGCTTGGGTTGGCTTGGAATGTGTCTTTAAGCGTTGAAGTGGATTTTGGGTTGGGTTGGGCAGTGTATCTGGGTGTCTTGGAGTGGAATTTGGGTGGGGTTGAAAGAAGAGAGAGGGTGTTTGTGTGTAAGAACGGTGTAGGTGAAGCAGGTAAATAGGGGGGAAGACATGGCATTACACCTGTTCCACCACCACCACCACTATCCTCCATGATGTCGCATAATGTCACAGTATAAAGTCACATGTCGTGATGCCATGATGTCATACTAACCGTGAGGTTACGTGACCGGTCACACTCGTGAAGAGCGATCAAGGTTTCTGCTGCCAGCACAGGTATACTCATGGATGGCTACACAAACACATACACCTGCGCGCACCACACACCACACACACACCAACCACACACACACACAATCACACACCACACACACAACCAACACCACACCAAACACACACCACACACACAAACAACCATCACACACAAACACACACAAACACAACACACACACACACACACAACACACACACACACACATACGCACACCACACACACACACACACACACACACACACACACACACATATACTGTAAAACTAACAATGCAATAAGCAGATTTTTCAAAACGAAATAAGGGATGCTTTCTTCAATGACTAGGCATTACATTCACCATTTAAATTATTAATAGCATAACAATACAACATTCTGTTACATCAATCCCATCCATCATTTTTCCATAATCGAAAATATATCAATGTCACATATCATTATATCCATCATTTTTGCAAAAATCACATTTTGTCATTTTATTATTTCTGCATTCTGCATTACCAAACAAAAACAGCAACCCATTATCACACAATGTTATTCCATCATTTCAACATTATGAAAGGGACATCCAGTATCACCAGTATCACACTTTATCATAATTATCATTTCGTATTTCCACAAAAAAAAAAACCATCACCACCATCAAACCACCAACCACCACCAACAACCATATCAACTTCAGAAATTCTATCCTTTCAGCATTATGAGGGGGAAATTAAATAACAATCACATCTGCCTTTTTCAAAAAGTAAGCTACCATTATCATGTTTCATTATATCCATCCTTTCTGCATTATCAACAACAACAACAACAACAAAAACAACAACCAACATCAGACATTGTTCCATCTGTCATTTTCGCATTACCAAAACAAAGAAAAAAAACCACCTCCCCAACAACAATAACCAGTATAACATTTGTTATTCCATCAC
>JAPXFY010000028.1:23488770-23518770 GCA_030674185.1 Monoplex corrugatus
AGTGCATATGAAACTATACCGAGTGTGGAGACAATACTAGTATAAAAAACAGACTAAAACATAGTCTAGGTAGGACCTCAGTACCTGGCCAGCTCATGGGTTTATGTGCAGGCTTAAGGCTTGTGCCATAATCACCATACACATGGCACCTGTGACATTAGTGCACATGGAATTAAATCGAGCGCGGAGACATCATCTTGAAAAATTGAAACTGAGACCGAAACGCATGTACTTATACACATTTATATTTGACAAATGCATGTACACATGCACGCTTATACTTGACCAAACTGTGTATGTATGTATGCTTCTATTTGTCCAAAGCGTGCATTTATGCACATTTATATTTGACCCCAAAGTGTACGTATGCATGCTTATATTTGACCAAAATGTGTACATATGCATGCTTATATTTGACCAAAGCGTGTACATATACATGCTTGTATTTGTCCAAGGCGTGTGCTTGTGCACATTTACATTTGAGCAAAAAATGTATGTATGCATGCTTATATTTGATCAAAGCATGTATGTATGCATGCTCATAGTCAACCAAAGTGCGTATGTACGCACACTTATATTTGACCAAAGTGCGTATGTATGCATACTTATATTTGACCAAAGTGCGTATGTATGCACGCTTATATTTGACCAAAGCATGTACATATACACACCTATATCTGACAAAGTGTGTACATATACACGCTTAAATTTTCCAAAGCATTCATGCATGTATGAAGTGCAAGTTCTTCTTGTCACACTGTTTCTCTTGTTCTTGTCATGATCATCGTCGTCGTCAACAACAATATCATCTAACATAATCCTAGTCATCTTACAAACAGTGACAAAGTGATTACTGTTAATAGGTGTGGTTGTCATTGTCGTAATGATCTTGGTTATTGTTAACAAATGTTATTGTCAATGTTGTAATGTTTCTGTCTTCTTTGTTGTTGTTGTTGTTGTTGGGGTTGTTGTTGTTGCTGTTGTTTGGGTTGTGGTGGTAATGATGGTACTAACGGTGGTGATGTACGTTTTGTGATATTTAAGACAGAGGCCGAACTAACCAGGTGGCAGACGGGGACTTAGTGGTCAGAGAGAAGCTGCCATCTTGTTTTCTGTAGGTTAGCAGTCGACTGACACCTGAAACATAGTTACCTGAATTTGTAAACATTGACACATACTTACACAGTAACTTGACAGTTTACAACCATTGCTAATAGTTACCTGAAATCATATACATTGACACATACTTACAGTCACTTCACAGTTTTACAACCCTTGCTACTAGTTACCTGAATTTGTATACATTGACACATATTCACACTTCACAGTTTATAACCATTGCTAATAGATACCTGAAATCGTATACACTGATACATACTTACACAGTCATTTCACACTTTATAACCACTGCTAATAGTTACCTGAAATCGTATATATTGACACATACTCACACAGTTGCTTTGCAGTTTACAATGCTATTAGTTAACTCAAATTGTATACTCTTACAGTCATTTTTCAGTTTAAAATATTGCTGACAAGTCATCTGAAATTGTATACACTGACATTTTTCAGTTTATAACCATTGCTAATAGTTACCTGAAATCGTATACAATGACATACTCGCACAGTCGCTTTGCAATTCACAAAGCCATTCTTCAGTTTATAAGCACTGGTAATAAGTTACCTGAAACTGCATACATTGACAGTCACTTTTTGATTTATAAATATTGCTAATAAGTTACCTGAAATCATATACATTGACAGTCATTTTTCAGTTTATAAATATTGCTAGTAAGTTACCTGAAATTGTTTATATTGACACAGTTACCTGAAACTGTATACACTTACAGCCATTTATCGCTTAACAAATATCGCTAATAAGTTACTTGAAATTGTATACATTGAAAAAGTCATTTTTCGCTTTATAAATCTTGCTAATAATTACCTGAAATCATATACACTGACAAAATCATTTTTCGCTTAATAAATATTGTTAATAAGTTATCTGAAATTAAATACACTGACAGTCATTTTTCAGTTATAAATAAATATTGCTAATACTTAGCTGAAATTGTATACATTGACAATCATTTTTCAGTTTATAAGTAATGCTGATAAGTTACCTGAAATTGTCTATATTGACACAGTCATTTTTCGCTTTACAAATATTGCTAATACCTGAAATTGTAAACACTGACAGTCATTTTTCAGTTTATACATATTGCAAATAAGTTACCCGAAATTGTATAAATCGAGACAATCATATTTTACTTTATAAATATTTGCTAATAAGTTACCTGAAATCGTATACATTGACACAGTCATTTTTCAGTACACAAATATTGCTAACAGGTTACCTGAAATTGTATATGTTGACACATTCATCAGGGCTTAAAACAGAAGGAGGAAAAAAACCACTGAAACTAGGGGGGTCCAGGGCATGCTCCGCCGGCAAAATTTTTTAAAAACCAAGTGTAAATCTATGCCATTTCGCGTTTTCTGGACATAATTTCAAGAGATATTTAGTGCATAAAAATTGCTGTAAACACATAATTATTACAGGAAGATATATTTGGGAAAAGGGGAGAAGGGGTTAAAAACATAATAATAAAATGAACACTCACCCTTTAACTTGAGTGTTTTACAAGTGTTCACCAACTGTAGTCTTTGGATGAAATCTCACTTCTTGGGTTGCTCAATAAGTTTCACTTTTCAGGAAACTTCTTCCAAGAAAAATCAGGGCCATAACTTGCGTGCCGTTGCTATGAACGCTTGCAAGCCGATCATGGATGCCTTGCTCCTTTCGGGTTTTTTTTTTTTTGACAAACTGAAATTGCGGAATTCCACCCAGACGCGGAACACTTTAAGCCCTGAATCACTTTTTGCTTTACAAATATTTGCTAATGTTATCTGAAATTGTATACACTTACAGTCATTTTTCAGTACATAAATACTGTTAATAAGTTACCTGAAACTGTACACATTAACACCGTCATTTTTCGCTTTATGAATATTTGCTAATAAATTACCTGAAATTGTATACACTGACACATATATATACACGTTACACAAACACACCCCTCACAAACACACACACACACACATTACAAGAACAAAGGAAAGATCAAACCCTCATCGCCATAAAAACCCCTCACCATGAGTGACATGTGCTTGACCTTTGACCTGTACGTCAGGGGTCATGAACTGTGATGTGTTTAGGTACAGAAGGGCGTGCACTGAAGGTGCCAGGTTGCCGATGGCTTCCTCAGCATCCAGCACGCTGCTCTCAAACAGATTGTCTCCGTTCATCACCGATACGCTGATGATGTCTCCCATGAGGTCACCTGATTTACATAACATTATCATACATTAGCATATAATTCATTAACAAACATCATCATACATTAACATACATTACTGTCACTTGATTTACATAGCCTTATCATACCTTAACATCCATTACTGAACACAAGACTCGTAACATACATTATCACATAACATACATCACAATTATTTTACAGCATCCACCATGCTGCTGTCTATTTGCCATCATCATCATCATGTGCCTTGCTGCTTGGTGTTGGTGATCATGGTCCTCCATATGATTCTGTCTTTTGTTGTAGCAAGTATATCTCCCACCCTTTCTGTCTTCATCTGCTCAGCAAAACTGTTCAATATTTCTCCCAGGGTCTACCTGGCGCTCTTTTTCCCTTCAGCTGCTCAAATTTCTCTTGTGTGGAGTGAGATGTCAATCAGCTGACCCATACATTACACATCATCACATCTGATCAAAGTTTAGCAGATATCATCTTATGCTGCTGTGTGACGTGACGTGTTGTGATGCTGGTATTGAACTAACCAAAAGGAGAGATCAGAGGCCTGTGTCTTACATACAAGGTAGGCAAGGTTTCCGTGAGGTATGATGGATATGAACGTTTCTTTGTTCCACCTAGCGGCCAGCCAAGTTAGGTATTTGCTAGGTAAGGCTAGGTAGCATCAAGAGAATCTTGCCAGTGAGGTAAAGATGATGGTTATGCAAGTCACCTCTGTGTTTTCTTTGTTCCACCTAGCGGCAAGCATGGCCAGGTATTTGCTAGGTAAGGCTAGGTAGCATCAAGAGAATCTTGCCAGTGAGGTAAAGATGATGGTTATGCAAGTCACCTCTGTGTTTTCTTTGTTCCACCTAGCGGCAAGCATGGCCAGGTATTTGCTAGGTAAGGCTAGGTAGCATCAAGAGAATCTTGCCAGTGAGGTAAAGAGATGGTTATGCAAGTCACCTCTGTGTTTTCTTTGTTCCACCTAGCGGCAAGCATGGCCAGGTATTTGCTAGGTAAGGCTAGGTAGCATCAAGAGAATCTTGCCAGTGAGGTAAAGATGTGGTTATGCAAGTCACCTCTGTGTTTTCTTTGTTCCACCTAGCGGCAAGCATGGCCAGGTATTTGCTAGGTAAGGCTAGGTAGCATCAAGAGAATCTTGCCAGTGAGGTAAAGATGATGGTTATGCAAGTCACCTCTGTGTTTTCTTTGTTCCACCTAGCGGCAAGCATGGCCAGGTATTTGCTAGGTAAGGCTAGGTAGCATCAAGAGAATCTTGCCAGAGAGGTAAAGATGGTCATCACACAAGTCACCTCTGTGTTTTCTTTGTTCCACCTAGCAGCAAGCATGGCCAGGTATTTGCTAGGTAAGGCTAGGTAGCATCAAGAGAATCTTGCCAGAGAGGTAAAGATGGTCATCACACAAGTCACCTCTGTGTGTTCTTTGCTTCACCTAGTGCAATCATGGCCAGGTATTTGCTAGGTAAGGCTAGGTAGCATCAAGAGAATCTTGCCAGAGGTACAGATGATGGTTATGCAAGTCGCCTCTGTGTTTTCTTTGCTCCACCTGGTGGCAAGCATGGCCAGGTATTTGCTATGCAAGGTTAGGTAGCATCAAGAGAATCTTGCCTCTGTGTCTGACAACAACTCAGTGTTCTTTGATGAAATAAGTATTGCACGTCAGCTAAAACATACTTCCGCCTCGTGTGCATTTCATAGCACACTTTTTTTCTTGCCTTTGTGACTTGCTATCTCACCACTTGTATCCTACAATGTAAGAAACAGGCCTGTGGTACTATTCAAACCCCTGGATGACCTCTTGCAGTAAGTACAGCTGGATGTCATTCAAACATTACAGAAAAGATTATCTCCAACTCGAAAGTGGGGCGACCATCCCAGCCCAATAGGTCACAGGTGAAGATAGCAGATGGCATTTAGATAAGAAGGTTAAAGGCCAAATGAGCCAGGTTTGCCTGGACAAATAAGCAGTGGCACACCAACTGGCCATCAAGGTCGTGTGGAGTGGCACCTGGCACAGATCATCATCATCATCAAGTGCCCTGCCGCATAGCGTTGGCAATGACAGCCCTCCATATGTATCTATCCCTTGTTGCCGCAAGCACATCTTCCATCCTCTCTGTCCTCAGCCACCCTGCAAGTCTGTCCAGTATTTTTTCCCTGGGTCTACCTGGTGTTCTCCTTCCCTCCAGCTTTCCTGTTGTGACCAGGTGCTCTCATTCCCCTTTCCTCATAAAATGGCCTATAAATGTTGCCTGTCTTTTCTTAAACTTCATTATCAATGATCTTGTGTCTGCCTCCATCAAAACTGTCTTGTTTTTTTCTTTGCTGTCCTTGGAACTCTCAACATTCTTCCTAGAAATTTGCGTGTTGACTGTCCATGCCTAAAAACCATATAACATTAACGGTTCTATATAACATTTAAGAACTCTCTTCCTGATGTTAACTGATTGGCATTTCCTGGAGTAGCTACACCTGAACAATACCATAAGTATTCTACAACAAAGCCCTCAGGCAGACAAGGGCCACCTAAAAAGCCCTAGCCCCCTGTGCTAACAGAGCAAATCTTTTGGCCATGAGCTAAGGGTGGTGTAACCCCTATAAAAAATCTGGAGGTACCAGGTACTAAGTTCGCAGGTACCTACAGGTACTAAGCTTGCAGGTACCTACAGGTACTAAGCTTGCAGGTACTACAGGTACTAAGCTTGCAGGTACCTACATGTACCAAGCTTGCAGTTACCTACAGGTACTACGCTTGCAGGTCCCTACAAGTACTACGCTTGCAGGTACCTACAGGTAATAAATTTGCAGGTACCTACAGGTACTAAGCTTGCAGGTGCCTACAGGTACTATGCTTGCAGGTACCTAAGGTACTAAGCTTGCAGGTACCCACAGGTACTAAACTTGCAGGTGCCCTCCAAAAAAACATAGTAACATGCAAGAAAAACAGCCAATACAACACTGGATGGTGGACAAGAATGAGATTCATGCATTACAATACCTTACTGTGGGATGTAATGTGATGTGTATATGTTGTGGTTTGGTTGTTGTGTGATGCGGTATGATGTGGTGCGGATATTTCCAAGGCACTAACCACAAGCGGAGATCTGGCATCGCTCTGACCCCTGGATGACCTCTTCCGGCATGTACAGACGGATGTCAGTCAGCTGTTTCTTGTGGTAGCTTTTGATTAGATCTGTCGCACAACATGAACATTTTTATTTCAATAATTAACTTTTTTGTATCATATGGAAAAACATATAATCACTTATGGTAGCGGCTGATCACACTTGGGAAAATATACAAACTCTTACAGAAGCAGCTGACTGGATTTGTCACACAACATGAAGAGCTTTATTTTAATAATCAATTTTTTTTTGCACTGTATATAAAAACATACAACTTTGTACAGTAGCAGCTGATCAGAATTGTAACACAGTGTGAGCATTTCTATTTCAATAATTCTTTTCTTTTTTTATCTTTCTTTTTTTGCATTATATGGAAAAAACATATAACCTCTTATGATAGCAGCTGATGAAATCTCACAACCATGAAGATCTCTATCTTAATAATCAATTTTTTGCACCATACGGAAAAACACATAACAGTTGCAGCTGATCAGATCTGTCACACATCATGAGCATTTCTATTTCAAACTTTTTTTTTTTTTGGTGCATCATATGGAAAAACATATAACCTATTATGGTAGCGGCTGATCAGATCTGTCGCACAACAAGATTTTTATTTCAATATATATGTATTTTTGCATTATACAGAAAAACGTACAACCTCTTGTGGTAGCAGCTGATCATATCTGACACACAGTATAAGCATTTCTATTTTAATATATATATATGTATATTTTTTATTATATGGAAAAACATACAATGTCTTGTGTGTAACTGCTCATCAAATCTGTCAAACAACATGGGTTTTTATATTTGGGAATAATTTATATTCTTGCATTATATAAAGAAACACACAATTACTTATGGTAACAGCTGATCAGACCTGCCACACAGCATGAATTCAAATCAGAATGACTTTCTGATTCTGGTCTCTATTAGAGATGAAGATGGGTAGAAAGAAAAACAACCCCAGAGTATTGTGGATATGATTAGTTATCTTCATTATTTCTGTAAACTAGTTGACTGACTGTAAGAGGCAAGAATTGGAATTTCCATATCCAAGATAGTAGCAGATTTGAGTTTTATCAATTTTGTTGTTGTTGTTGTTGTTTTGGTAATAATTTACCTCCTCATCTGCTGATGGATATTGACAGTTTCAGTTTCAGTTTCAGTTTCTCAAGATGACATCTCTGCATTCGGAATGAATTCCATATGCACAAATGTCATAGATGCCATGTGTATGGTGATCATGGCACAAGCCTTAAGCCTGCACGTAAACCCATGAGCTGGCCAGGTCCAGAGGTCTTACCTAGCCTATGTTTTACCTAATCTATATCGACAGACACTTGAAAAGCATCATAACAAGAGTTAGACTGGTATTTCTTAAATATTTGTTCAATATTAGTGTTACAAACAAACATGTGTTCATAGATTGCTTTGTCACATGTGTCAAAAAACAGAAAGATGAAGCCCATTTTGTCATCTAAAGAACCTTAGAGAACATTACTTACCACAGAAACAGAGAGAGTTGTTTCCCACAAAGCTTTGTGGGAGAGTACAGGGAATCTTGCTATTTATCTTTAACATGATTCAAAGATGATGTAATTAGATGGACAGAGGTAGTGCATGCTCTCTCTCTCCTCTCTCTCTCTCTCTCTCTCTCTCTCTCTCTCTCTCTTGCTATTTATCTTTTATATAATTCAAAGATGATGTAATTAGATGGACAGAGGTAGTGCATGCATATTCTCTCTCTTCTCTCTCTCTCTCTCTCTCTTCTCTTGTTATTTTCCCCTTTGATTTGCTACTTGATAATGATGATGATCATGATACCTTTTCCCCCCACATCAGATTTTATTACCCGAAAACCATTTTCTAAGTCTGCCTGTGCTTACATGCTGGATGTTTCCATATTTTCAATCTGCCTGTGCTTACATGCTGGATGTTTCCATATTTCAATAAGCCAGCCACTGACATGACTTACGGGATGTTTAACATGCACATAGCTGATAATATGCATGATGGGGACCTAGGCATTGGCAGGTCTGCACTCTCTCTGTCTGCTCTCTCTCTCTCTCTCTCTCTCTCTCTCTCTCTCTCTCTCTCTCCTCTCTCTCTCCTCTCTTGTCTCTTTCTTTTTCTCTCTGTCTGTCTCTCTTTCTCTCAATTTCTTTTCCTGTCTCTCTCTGTCTCTCTGTCTTTCTCTCTGTCTGTCTGTCTGTCTGTCTCTCTCCCTCTTTCTCTCTCTCTCTCTTTCTCTCTCTCTCTCTCTTTCTGTCTGCCTGTCTCTCTGTTTGCCTGTCTCTCTGTCTGCCTCTCTCTCTGTCTCTCTCTCTCTGCCTGACTCTTTGTCTCCCCACTAACAAGTATCACAGACTCACTTGAAATGGTGGCAGTGTCGGTTCGTTGAACCATTTGATATTCGGACATGACCTGCGGCTGGTGCGATGTATGCTTGCCTGACGGATCTAAGGGAAAGGTGATGGATTTCTGCACACGTCGTCCCTCCGCCTGTCAACATGCAAGTGTGTATACTATACATGTGTGCTGTGCGCATGTTCCGTCGTATAGACATGGGTGCATGTATGTGCATGTACTCACACATATTTATAAACACATGCACGTACGCACTAGCGTGCATGCCCATCTACACATGTTCACAATAATGCCGGCATGTTCGGAAAGACACACATACATACACACACACAACATCCATCCATAGCCACATACACATCCATACACACACACATCTATACACACACGCGCACACGGGCACACACACACACACACACACCATCCATCATCATAAGTACGCACACACACACACATCCATACACATTTCTTACTGTGCACAACAGCCAAACACCTTGTTGCAGAGGGGTCAAATTTTTGACTTCAGTGTCTTTCTCAAGTAAAATCCATACACACACATATACACACACACACTCACACATCCATACACACACACACACACACACACACACCTCCATACACACACACAAACACACACACACTCACACATCCATACACACAATCACACACACACACTCACATCCGCATTCACACACACACACATCCAAACACACACACACACACACACACACACACACACACACACACACACACACACACACACAACACAACACACACACACACACACAGACACACACACACACTAACACTAACACACACACACACACACACACACACCACACACACCATACACACACACATACACACACTCTCACACACACACTCACACATCCATACACACACACCACACACACACACACACATCCAAACACACACAGACACACACAAACATATCCACACACACACACAAACACAGACACACACACACACCCAAACACACACAGACACACACACAACACACCATCCACACACACACACACACACACACACACACACACAGACGCACACACACACACACACACACAGACGCACACACACACACACACACACACAAACATCCAAACACACACACACACACACATCACATGCAGAGACACACACACACACACATCACACACACACACACACACACACACACACACACAAACACATCCACACACATACACACACACACAAACACACACATCACATGCACACACACACACACACACACACACCCACACACACATCACACACACACACACACACACCACACACCCACACACACACACATCACACACACACACAACATCACACACACACACACACACACACACACACACACACACCACCCACCCACACACACACACACACACACACACACACACACACAACAATACTGACCACAACATATAAAGTCTTTTCCACTATGTCTCTCTCCCGCCCGTTGTTGGAGCGTACGTCCACAGTGAATTTGACGTTTCCCGCCACAAGGGGGATCACCCTGACCGTCTCTCTGTTGGTGCGGCGTGCAGGGAGCAGCCCCCTGTACACGAAGCGCTGCTGACCGCTGGCCGCAGCATCTGTGAAACACAGGCCAATGTCTCCCCGCACTACCACCGTCACCTGTCGAACAGCCCAGCCAACTATCAATTATAGGCCCTGACGAACAGAGTTCAAGTTCATATCGCTTACAGCCCAGCCAACTATCAGTCATAGGCCCTGACGAACAGAGTTCAAGTTCATATCGCTTACAGCCCAGCCAACTATCAGTCATAGGTCCATTAGCTCAGCTATTAGAGCACACTGCTGATAATGTGGAGGTCGTGGGTTCGACCCCCATGTGGGCCATGAATTTTTTCATTTACATGTAACCAAGATTATTCCAGTGGCAGGCTGATAAAATACCAGCATAAAATATAGACTAGGCCTAGGTAAAACATGGTCTAGGAAGGGCCTCAGGACCTGGCCAGCCCATGGGTTTATGTGCAGCTTAAGGCATGTGCCACGGTCACCATGCACATGGCACCTGTGATGTTAGTGCATATGGAATTCGTTCCGAGCGTAGAGACGTCATTGAGAAACAGAAACAGAAACAACTATTAGAGTCATATCAGGGCTAAACACCACGTCAAAAACGACAACCAGGTCAAGATAAAAGACAACAGTTTAGCAATCCAAAACCTTGCAAGTCTAAAATCAAGTTCATATTGCTTATAGCCCAGCCGACTACTACAGCCATATCAGGGCTAACACCACGTCAAAAAACAACAACCAGGTAAAGATAAATGACAACAGTTAAAAACCATGCTCACCATTTACCTTGCAAGTCTCAAAAATGCAATGAAAGAAAACCAGACTCAGACCAAAATTAGATCAGGTGAAATCTATTATCTTTTGTAAAAACTGGAAAATTGCATCAGGATAGATGTCTTGGAAGAGGTTCTTTACGGAGTCCGCCGTGTAGTGCATATGTCTCACATCGTACAGGTCCCAGCAATCACAGATGCTCAACAGCTCGTAACATGGTATACACCATGGCGCTTCTTCATTTTTTGAAAAGTACGAATGAGTGTAGGATGTGTGACTCGTCTCTTTGTTGATCTCTGTTAGCAGTTGGCACTTAACATTCAGTTCTTTTAATATGCTATCATTTGTTCTTCTGTCTGTTCATTTGACTCTGAGAAGTCGTCTACAGAGCCACATTTCTGCTTTATTGATTTCATTTTCATAGAGTACATTATAATACAGCTGAAACTAACACAACAATGTCAAACTACAGTACAAAACAACCCAGCTTACTGTACTGGTTCCCTACAAATATTCACATTAATGTCAAGTTGTGCTGATAGTTGTCCATGCCAAAGTACACTCAAAAGACAAGATAATATTTTAACCCTTTGACTCCTGCATCCTCTCCACAAACTACAAAAACTTAACCCCTTGACTCCCTCACCCTATCCACAAGCTTCCTGCAGGAAGCTGGTGGATAGGGTGCAGGAGTCAAAGGGTTAATAGTTGTAGACGGCAATGTAGGCTTCAGACAGAATTCAAACATAATACAATATAACACAGCACACACAAAACAACAGAACACAACACAGTGTAACATAACGATGTCAAAAACAACACAACAGCAATGGCTCCCGACTAGCACTTACATTGATGTCAAAGTGCTGGTAGTTGTAGATGCCGATTTCCAGTGTGATCTCCTCCAGTCTCACAGCTTTATAGGGCAGCCTCACTTGCACGAAGAACGGTTTGAAGGCCACCAGTTCCAAGGGTCGCGTCATGCACACACCTCCATCCGCACCCACACCCACCGCCGTGAAAACCCAAGTAGTAATGGAGTCAGGCAGAGTTATCTCCTCCAATTTAAACCCGGAACTGGAAGGGACAGAGAAAATCGAATCATAAACAGGTACACACATTTTCTTTCTGCAAATATGAGCGTCATCTTTTCTTTGTGCTCAGTGAGTTTTTATGGGTATGACCGTTTTTTTCTTTTCTTTTCTTTTTTTTTTTTCTTTTATCCACTATGTACTCACGTAAACAGTCATGCTCTGCTTTCAAGACAGTGCATACTGGGTATTTTTGTTTCAATAAATTAATGAAAACTGACATGGCTTATAGTATCTTTCATCATCATCATGTGCCCTGCCGCATGGCGTTGGCGATTCATGGCCCTGCACACAAATCGATCCCCTGTCACTGCAAGTATATCTCCCACCCTCTCTGTCTTCAGCCACCCTGCAAGTCGTCATATTTTTTCCCTGTGTCTACCTGGTGTTCTCTTTCCGTCCAGCTTTCCTGTTGTGACCAGGTGCTCTTATTCCCCTTTCCTCATAAAATGGCCTATAAATGTTGCCTGTCTTTTCCGAATCTTCATTATCAATGATCTTCTTGTGTCTGCCTCTATCAAGACTGTCTTGTTTGTTTTCTTTGCTGTCCATGGAACTCTCAACATTCTTCTTGGAAACCACATCTTGGCTGCCTCAATCTTCTTCTGGCTTCGCTTGTTGACTGTCAACGCCTCACAACTATAAAACATTATCGGTTCCATATAACATTCAAGAACTCTCTTCCTGATGTTAATTGAGAGGCATTTGTTGGTAAGAATGCTTTTCATCTTCTTGAATGCCGTTTTGGCTTGGCCGATTCTGCTGGCTATTTCTGCACACTTTACCCACCCCATACTAAGGAAAGATCAGACTGGGACTTTTCTGATTAGAAGACTGATGTCCTGACAACCTGCCTGACCATCACATCTGTTGTCACACAGACCATGACACAGATAAAAGATACCTGGCTGAAGTAAGGCAATGTTGGGAGCTTCTGACCGCTAACTGTTGAGACTATAGTCAGGGGAAAGGAGCTGGCAGCTATGTGAGCCCGTGGCAGGACAGGCTGCCTGAAAGAGAGATGAAGATAAGAGTGGGGCGCGAGAGGGGTCTTCCATTCTCTCTTGGTCCGGAAGCTGGGCTGGACCTGGTTGATGCACACTGTGTGGCTGTGTCCCGGGGTTTGTCATCTCCCCACCTTGCCATTCGACTTATAAACAAGGTAACTGATGACTGGGTCTGAATGGGTCATGCAACGCATGGACATTCCCGCCCCCCCCCCCCACCCCACACACACACACTTTGCTTGACAAAATGACTGTTGAGTGACATCAGGATCTTGGGAAGTGACTGTCTGGAGAGTGGCGAGGCACTGGTACTCCAGGTCCCATCTGCACCCTCGTGGTGTTTCTTGTTAACTTACTGCTGAGCTCAAAGAGATTTTCTGGTAATATGTTTGCTCCATTCACACTTTATGCTCACCCATATCAGACCCTCACCAGGAAATGTCAAGTCAAGAATATTTTATGTCAATCTCCTTCCCTTCAACCTTCCCACATTCCTTCATCCAAACATGCCATTTAAAATCAATAAAATAAAACAAAACAAGAATTACATAAGCACAAACATATACATGCACACACAGGCATACACAAGTATATAAAATAAAACAAGAATCACATAAACACAAACATTTACATGCACACAGAGACATACACATGTAATCAAACTATGTAAAATTAGTACCCAGCAATCACAAATAAAGGCATACCACTATCCCACCCTCCCCCACTTTTTTTCCATCTCCCTCCACATTCTAATTCCATGCCAGATCAGGCAGATCAGGACAGACATGGTAGTCAAGCAGATAAATTGGAAGGCCTGGATTCAGTCCTGCATGGGTACTCCCATCTGATACGTAAGAGGTGTAAATTTTTCCAACCTTCAACATCAACAAGTGTGCAGACCTGCTAGTAGTGCCTAAATTGTCTTGATATAAACACGCACACAGAACATCAAATATGCATGTTTAGCCCTTTGACTCCTGCACCCTATCCACCAACTCCAAAAACTTAACACTCTGGTTCCCTCACCCTATCCACCAGCTTCCTACAGGAAGCTGGTGGATAGGGTGAGGGAATCAAAGGGTTAAGTTTTTGCTTAATTAGCATGGTTGACGATACAGGATGCTGACGGACAGGCTGCGGGAGTCAAAGGGTTAAGTTGTGTCAGGATCTGTTGGCTTATGGACACATCAAATTCCCAGCATGTATGCCCACCCAAGACAGAGCACATAGACTGCATAGCAACATACTACCTGCGCAGTGCAGGCAAAACAACGTGCATACACACATCTGAGAAAACTGGAACATTATTTTGAAAAAATAATGAAAAAAGAAGACAGATCTGTACACAAATCATGATGGTCAAGTTGATCTGAATCATACCATAAGTTACTATACCACAGCAGAGAAAACGATCAGATCATTATGAGTCACAAAGACCATGAGAAGATGGGGAAGAAAAAATCCCCATCCAATCAGGGATCAAGCCCGGATCTCTTGCTTCACATTTAGCCGTTTTAGTCCACTGTGCCACTAACTTTACTTAACAAAACATCAAACAAAAAAGTACACAGACTGACAGACAAAAACCACCGGCTGTGAAGAATAATGTTTGAGATTACTTCAACAGGAGTAAAAAGGAAAAGAAAATTAAGTACACATATCAATGAATTTGCCCATATAATCTAAGGAGATTCCCCTGGCGTTGACCACTCTGTCCAATTTATTGCAAAGGGGATTTAAAAAACATAGCTGAATACAAATTCAAACATAACTAAGGACACTAAAACATAAAAACGGCCCTAATTTACCTAAAATTGCTTCCACATATCTCATTTTCCTTGAACCAAAATGCACTTAATACATGTACACAATTATCAATCCTAAAAGAAGGTATGTAAGACTTTATCAAACACATACAAGTAAATGGACCAGCAAGGCAGAAAATGAGAAGAAATGACAGAAAGCAAAAGAAAAAGGCAGAAACAAAGAGAGAGACAGATAAGAGGAATTTCTAGCACAGATTTTCCTGAAAGTGGGGATACTATTTATACTGAAACAGCCCCCAGCATCCCCACGGGGGTTGGATCAATGGCGTGAAAGAGATCTTGACATCACAAGGCATTTTCTCCATTTCAGGACTTCCAGGATACTGCCACACAACACCCAAGATGATACAAGCGAAACACATAAAAGAAGAAGACAGAGAAGACAAGGATGTACAGCCATAGAACTCTGACATACCTAGGCAGAGTGAGTTCCCTGAACAGCCAAGACTCTGGAAAGAATCGACGCACTTTTTCCAGCGGTATCTGCTCTTCCTCATAATCTGATTCTGAAACAGCAGGACAGCTTGCAGTTTAGTGCGAAATTCAAAACAAGTGTGACTGCCCGCATTCACACAAACAGGAACCAGAAATACACAAAAATAGAATCAGAACGCGTATTTAATACAACAAGACAAGACAAGCGCAAATTTTCAGCCAACTGGCCTTTGTCAAGCTTAAGATTACAAACACACAAACACCAGATACAAAAATTATGTGAAAAAGACTGAAACTTCCCTGCTGCTTCATCCAGTTGGAGAAAGGCACTCCAACTCAAACTGGACGAAGCAGCAGGGAAGTTTCAGTATTTTTCCATATAATTTTTGTATCTGGTGTTTGTGTGTGTTTGTAATCTTAAGCTTGACAAAGGCCAGTTAGCCGAAAATTTGCGCCTGTCTTGTCTTGTTGTATTAAATACGCGTTCTGATTCTATTTTCATGTTTTTCTGGTTCCAGTCTTTAGGTCAATTATGATGGTCCACAATGTTTCCAAGACAAGTGACATTAGTCCCCAGGGCTTCAGAAGCTCTTAGAACTATTTTCTACTCTTACAAGTGCAGGTTACTACACTGTCTTTGCCTGGATTCCTGGCCGTGCTGGTATTGGGGGCAATGAAACGACTTGACCGCCTGGCCAAGAACGCACAAGGGAAAAGATGTCTAAATCTTTCATTCCTTAGACATTATCATAGTCTATTCATAAACAGCCATGAAATCCTTATTTACACTTGCAGACATGTTTTGCACAGCTACGACTTTGAATTTTGGCTGATTCTGATGAAAATTACAGAAAGAAATATTTCTAGTACATCTGATATTTGCAGCTGGTTTTGAAATCTCAGTATGAAAAATTTAGACAAGGTAAAACATAGGCTAGGTAGGACCTCAGGACCTGGTCAGCTCATGGGTTTATGCGCAGGCTTAAGGCTTGTGCCATGATCACCATACACATGGCATCTGTGACATTAGTGTATATGGACTTCATTCCAAGCATGGAGACGTCATCTTGAGAAACTGAAATCAAAACTGAAACTCATATTTGCACCAGACTTGGTTAAAAAAGAACAAACACACTCAGACAACACCCAGTCTCATACTAGACAGTTCCTTGTCCATACTTATATAATCATGACTACTTAATGACAGCAATCTTCAAAGTACCCATCAAACAGCTGAAAAATACTGGCGACAGAGTTTTTTTATGCACACATACATACATACATACATACATATTTACATACATACATAAACACACATACACACACACCACCACCACTACCACCACCACCACTGCTACCACAACCCTGAGTGGCTACTGAAGGGAGACAATCAAGAAAAAGATGTTTAACCTATGTGGAGCAGGGTATTGCCACGTCGCACGTCCGGGAAGAACCTGTTCAGGCGGCTTACATCCAGAATACTGTCCACCACTGGTCGTGTGGCCTCGTACGCTTCAGACAACTTCATGTACTGCAGGCCTGAGAACTGACATCAGTTTCATCGCTGTCATTATCTTTGTTTTGTTTTATTGTTTAGTTTTTAGTCTAGTCTAGTCTACTCTAGTCTAGTCTAGTCATCATGACTAGTCTAGTCTAGTCATCAAATCTAATCTAGTCTAGATCTAGTCAGGTCAAGTCTAGTCTAGCCTGGTCTAGTCTGAACTAGTCTGGTCTAGTCCTAGCCTGGTCTAGCCTGGTCCAGCATTGCCTGGTCTAGTTTGGTCTAGTCTAGCCTGGTCTAGTCTGGACTAGTCTGTCTAGCCTAGCCTGGTCTAGCCTGGACTAGCCTGGTCCAGCATTGCCTGGTCTAGTCTGGTCTAGTCTAGACTAGTCTGTCTAGCCTTGCCTGGTCTAGTCTGGACTAGTCTGGTCTAGCCTAGCCTGGTCTAGTCTGAACTAGTCTGGTCTAGCCTAGCCTGGTCTAGTCTAGCCTGGTCTGATTTTGAAAGGATTGAAGGGATTCAAACCCACACCCTTCCAATCGGTAGTCAACTGCACTAATGACTGCAACACTCACAACCATTAGTGGTAGTGGTAGTGGTGGTGGTGGTGGTGGTGGTGGTGGTGGTGGTGGTGGTGGTGGGTGATGGTGGTGGTGGTGGTGATGATGGCGGTGGCAGTGATGGTGATGGTGGTAGTGGTGGTGGTGATGGTGGTGGTAGTGATGGTGGTGGTGGTAGTGTTGATGGTGGTGGTGGTGGTGGTGATGGTATAGTGATAGTGGTGATGATGGTGGTGGTGGTGGTGATGGTGGTGGGGTGGTGGTGATGGTAGTGGTTGTTGTTGTGGTGGTAGTGGTGGTGGTGGTGGTGGTGATGATAGTGATGGTGGTGGTGGTGGTAGTGGTCATGGTGGTGGTGGTGGTGGTGGCAGTGATGATGATGGTGGTGGTGGTGGTGGTAGTGGTCAGTGGTGATGATGTGGTGGTGGTGGTGGCAGTGATGATGGTGGTGGTGGTGGTGGCAGCGGTGATGGTGAGTGGTGGTGGTGATGATGGTGGTGGTGGTGGTGATGATGGTGATGATGGTGGTGGTGGTGGTAGTGATAGTGATGGTGCCTGTGATGGTGATAGTGGTGGTGGTGGTGATGGTAGCGGCGGCGGTGATGATGGTGGTGATAATGCTGGTGGTGGTGATGATGATGGTGGTGGTGGTGGTGGTGATGGTAGTGGTGGTGGTGATGGTGGTGGTGGTGGTGATGGTGATGGTGTGTATATGGGGAGGGGAAGGGGGTTAGGACGACATTTCTGACAGCTTCATGTAGGTATGCTTACAAACTGACCAAACATTGTTGTCATTATTGTTGTTGCTGTTGTGATGGTGGTGGTGGTGATAATGATATGGTGGGAAAGAGGGGAGGTAGCATCGTAGGCTTCAAACACCTTTATATTACTGAAGGCCTGCAAACTCACAAATCACTGCAGTCATTATTTTTTTGTTGCTGTTTGATGTTATTGTTATTGTGGTAGTGATGACAGTCTTGATGGAGGCAGACACAAGTAGATCATTCATAAGGAAGATTAGGAAAAGACAGGCAACATTTATAGGCCATTTTATGAGGAAAGGGGATTTGGAGCACCTGGTCACAACGGGAAAGCTGGAGGGAAAGAGAGCACCAAGTAGACCCAGGGAGAATATGCTAGACAGACTTGCAGAGCGGCTGAAGACAAGGAGGGTGGAAGAGATGCTTGAGGCGACAAGAGATAGAGACAGATGGAAGTCCATGATCGCCAGCGCCACGCGCAAGGCAACTGATGATGATGATGATGATGGTAGTGATGACAGTGGTGATGATGATAATGACGTGGAGTAGGGGAAAGGGCGATGGGCTTCTGACAGCTTAACATAACTGTAGGCCCGTAGACTGATCATAGAAATCCAAAAACAAGTGCGCCCGCCCTTGTTCAAGCAAACAGGAACCAGAAAAAAACATGAAAACAGAATCAGAACGGATGTTTAACACAACCTTGTCTTCTATGGTTGTATCAACCTTTGGACTCCCTCTGCATACCCACTAGCATCCTGCTTTGTTTCAACATCACAGTAAAGCAAACATTTAACCCTTAGACTCCCTTACCCTATCCACCAGCTTCCTCCAAAAAGCTGGTGGGCAGGGTGAAGAAGTCAAAAAGTTAAGTTTTGGCTGGTGTCGGACATGGTGTGGGAGTCAAAGGGTTAAATACTCGTTCTGATTCTATTTTTGTGTTTTTCTGGTTCCTGATATGAAAATGTGACCTGCCAGCACGACATCAGTCTTAACTAGCATTTTGGGCATTTTGAGATATGCATATCACTGGAAAGTGTACATTCTGCTGATTATTTTGGTACTTGAATAAAGCTTGTACTTAAAAAAATGTAGAAGTTACGTATGTTTAAAGTCATTAAGTTGTATGACGGCCATTTTGAGAAAACGGCCTCTGAAGTTTGTGTGTGCTCTCCTACACATTTTCCTTAAATTTCTTTATTTGGTGGCTTTGACCCAGTTTGTTTCTAATTTTCGTTGTCATTACCTGAAAGGTGCACCAAAGAGCTTTCCGTCAGTATGTTACATGTGCGGGTACTGTACAGGTTACGGTTCATAACAAGAGACAAAAAGAGGTACTTTTGATAGGAAATTGCGTTCTTTCTGCTGCGATCAGCGCATTTAAATACCATTTTAAACTGATTGATAATATTTCTTCAAGAAAAAAATTTCTGTGTGGGGGGGGGTAGATTGTAGTCTACAGAAATCAATTTTGAGAAAATGTCAAAACACCCCAGATAGACCCTCAGTCACCTTTTCAGCTCCTAGTGCTGTCGACTGACTGCGAGTTAAGACTGATTTCGTGGTGGGAGGTCTGATATGTTGTTGTCAGTATGGTTGTTGTTGTGGAGGCGACACTGATGACGGTTTTGGTGGCTGTTGTTATGTTTCTCCCTCCCTTCCCAGCAAAGCTTTTTACAAACTCATGAACTCATGTTGTTTTCTCCACATAGCGCAGTCATTATACTCATCATCATCATCAGGTGCCCTGCCACATGGCGTTGGCGATCATGGACTTCCATCTGTCTCTATCTCTCATTGCCCCTAGCATGTCCCCCACCCTCCTCATCTCCAGCCACTCTGCAAGTCCGTCTAGCATATTCTCCCTGGGTCTACCTGGTGCTCTCCTTCCCTCCAGCTTTCCTGTTGTGACCAGGTGATCCAAATCCCCCTTCCTCATAAAATGGCCTATAAATGTTACCTGTCTTTTCCTAATCTTCCTTATGAGTGATCTACTTGTGTCTGCCTCCATCAAGACTGTCTCGTTTGTTTTCTTTGCTGTCCATGGAACTCTCAACATTCTTCTTAGAAACCACATCTCGGCTGCCTCAATCTTGTTCTGGCTTTGCTTGCCGACAATCCACGCCTCACATCCGTACAACAGTATTGGTTCTATATAACATTCAGGAACTCTCTTCCTGTTATTAACTGATAGGAATTTGTTGGTAAGAATGCTTGTCATCTTCTTGAATGCTGTTTTGACTTGGCCGACTCTGCCGGCCACTTCTGACATGCATCCGCCGTCTAATGGAACGATCGTTCCCAGGTATTTGAATTTATCAACCTGTGTCAAGGTTGCGCCATCTGCTGCCATTTTGCATGAGGGGATTCCATGTTGCTCAGTATGTACACCCTGTCCACAGTGGGCACGCATGCTGGATGTCTTCATGTTCCCGTAAGCCATGGAACACCAACATGGCTTTAACCCTTTGACTCCTGCACTCTATCTACCAACTGCAAAAACTTAACCCTTTGACTCCCTCACCCTCACTTCCTGTAAGTAGATGGTGGAAAGGGTAAGGGAGTCTAAGGGTTACGTTTTTGCTTTGCAAAAATGATTGACAATGCAGCATGCTGATGGACAAGGTGCGGGAGTCAAAGAGTTAAGAGGGATTTCAATCCAAATACCCTTTTGATAAACATACTCACCCTATCTTACAAGTGCATAAGCTCAGTTAATATGAGACACCATATTAACTGCAAAATACTCGACTAGGTGGTAAAAAAATCTGTGAAAAGACGTCAAACGCCAAAAGCTGCTGTTAAGCCCATCCCTATCCTGATACCTGGGCCCGGCCTGAGTGACGCTTGTCCCCTTTGGTGAAGTATGTCAGAACAAGAATCTCGGCTGCCAATCACTAGGTAGAGGAGAATGGGGTAGGTGGGTAGGTATTAGTTGTAAGATATGGTAAGTCATCATCATCATGTGCCCTGCCGCATGGTGCTGGCGATCATGGCCCTCCACATAAATCCATCCCTTGTTGCTGCAAGTATATCTCCCAATCTCTCCGTCCTCAGCCACACTGCAAGTCCACCCAATATTTTCTCCCTGGGTCTATCTGATGCTCTCTTTCCCTCCAGCTTGCCTGTTGTGACCAGGTGCCCTAATTTCTTTTTCCTCATAAAATGTCCTATAAATGTTGCTTGTCATTTCCTAATTTTCTTCATATTTTTTCTTATTTTCTTTTAGATAGTAAGTATGTTTTTTAAACGGGGACAGAACTGGGTATCATGAGAGGGGTGGGTTTAACATCGGCACATGGTGGTGGACGTCTTTTCACTGATTTTTCAACCACCCAATTGATTATTTTGAAGTTATATGATCTCTCCCATTAGTTGGGCTTATGCACTTGTAAGACACGGTTACCTTATGTGTATTAAAATGATCTATACACACACACATAAAAAAAACACAGCATAGCTAACCTAGAAAACTTTGTTTTAATGTGTGCATGTGTGTGTGTATGAGAAACAGAGAGAGAGATAGAGAGAAAGAGAGAGACAGTGTGTGTGTGTGTGTGAGTGTGGAGTGTGTGTGGTGTGTGTGTGTTGGTGCGCGCAGCGAACGTTCCAACAGAACAACAAATGAAACACTTATCTCACATAAACAAATACAACACAGACATACAAACAAAACAAACACACACACACACACACACACAACACACACACACAAACACAACACAACACACACACACACACACACACACACACACACACACACACACACATACACACACACACACACACACACACAACACCAACACACAAACACACACACACACACAACACACACATACACACACACACAACACACATACACACACAACAACACACACACACACAAACACACACACACAAACATACCACACACAACACACACAACACACACCACACAAACACACACACACACAACACACACACACACACAACACACACCACACACACACACACACACACACACACACAACACACACACACACACACACACACACACACACACACACACACACACACACACAACTGACCTCAAAAATCTTGTCCGTGTCTCTTCCATCGCCAATACCTCTCCCTTCGTCCACCTCTCCGAGCAAGGAGAACACCTGAACACATCAGAGTCACCATCAACATTACCGCCAGTATTAACCCTTTGACTCCCGCACCCTGTCCACCAACTGCAAAAACTTAACCCTTTGACTCTCTCAGCCTTTCCACCAGCTTCCTGCAGGAAGCTGGTGGAAAGGCTGAGGGAGTCAAAGAGTTAAGTTTTTGCTTTGCTATCATGGTTGACAATGCACGATGCTGGTGGACAGGGTGCGGGAGTCAAAGGGTTAATGCTTCATGTGCCTCTGAAAACTAACACACAAACATCAGAATCATCATCATTAGCAGCAGCATCCTCACTATCATCATCGTTGTTGTATCATCGTCTTCAGTAGTGGCTGTAGAAGAATTGACATTGGTAATCCTGTTAACATCTGAGCATGAGTACAATTATTCACATACACACAAAAAATGCGTGCGCACATGCGTGCGCACATACACATACAGACACACTTTCTATCTCTCTCTCTCTCTCCCCCACTCACTCTCTCTCTCTCTCCACACACACACACACACACACACACAGACACACACACATATACAGACACACACACACTCTCTCTCTCTCACACACACACACACACACACACTCACACACTCATATACACATACACACACACAAACACACACTCTCTCTCTCTCTCTCACACACACACCACCACACACACACACACACACACACACACACACACACACACACACACACACACACACACACACACACACACACACACACACCACACACACACACACCGGGTGATGAACCAGGGTACACTCATCCTATAAGGTGTGTGAGCCTTGATCTAAGCTGCAAATTACAAACACACAAACACAAACACACAACCACACAAACACATTCAGGATGCTGAAAAAAAATCACACAAAAGCAATGGTCACTCGGCCTCGCATGTTGTATGTGGAACAAAAATG
Source organism: Monoplex corrugatus (assembly GCA_030674185.1). Classification (NCBI taxonomy): domain Eukaryota; kingdom Metazoa; phylum Mollusca; class Gastropoda; order Littorinimorpha; family Ranellidae; genus Monoplex; species Monoplex corrugatus. The sequence continues at coordinate 23,512,204 of JAPXFY010000028.1, forward strand.
GCCACTTTCATTGTTAGATATGGCCTGACTATTTAAAGGGCGAATGAAAGAAGCAGAAAGTACCATCCCCACCAATATTACTACAACATCTGTACCTTATTTCATGTGATAGATCAGACATCCGGCACGAAGTTCAAAATCTTGTCCTCAGCAAGGAAACCCATTATCATCATCACTACCACCATCAACATACCACCACCACCATCATCCATACCTTTCTGCCTATGGGGCATCAAGCCTTATGCACAAAGTAGATGGAATTGTCCACAGCAAGCAGACCACTACCACCATCACCACAACCACCACCATCATCATCACGTGCCCTGCCACATGGCATTAGCGGTCATGGCCCTCCAGATGAATCTATCCCTTGTCACTCCAAGTACATCTCCCACCCCTCTCTGTCCTCAGCCACCCTGTAAGTCTGTCCAATATTTTCCCTGGATTTACCTGGTGTTCTCTTTCCCTCCAGCTTTCCTGTTGTGACTAGGTGCTCTAATTTCTCTTTCCTCATAAAATGTCTGATAAATGTTATTTGTCTTTTCCTTTTCTTCTTTATTGATGATTTTCTTGTTTCTGCCTCCTTCAAGACTGTCTTGTTTGTTTTCTTTGCTGTCCATGGAACTCTCAGCATTCTTCTTAGAAACCACAATTCAGTTGCCTCAATTCTGTTCTGACTTTGCATGTTGACTGTCCACACCTCACAACAGTACAACAGTATCGGTTCTATGTAACATTCAAGAACTCTCTTCCTGACGTTAATTGATAGGCATTTGTTGGTAAGAACGCTTTTCATCTTCTTGAATGCTGATTTGGCTTGGCCGATTCAGCTGGCTATTTCTGATGTGCATCTGCTGTCTGGTGAGATGACTATTCCTAGATATTTAAACTTACCACAACCACCACTAACACCTTTACCAATGTTCACTATCTTCACCCACATCAACACCAGCACCATCACTATCCGTACCTTATTTCGGGAGAGGGATCGGGCGTCACGCAGAAAGTAGACGGCCTTGTCCACTGCCAGGAGGCCCACCCTCATGTTTGGCCCTCCTGTGATGTCCAGTTGTGTCCTCTGTTTGGGGACCAGGGGTGGTGCCACTGACAGCGTGCTGAGACTTATGTGGTCCAGGCTTAACTGTTAAAAGTATGCGTATGGTTGGTCATAATTTTCGTCATCATCATTATCATCATCATCATCATCAGGAGGTATCGGACTCACTGACAACGAGCTGAGGCCTTTTAATTTCAAATTGGTAACCATCCCCTCTCAATATCTGAACAGAGTACACTAAAATTTAGCTTCAAGAGATACTCATCCTACCAAGAGATAATCATCACCTCCCCCCCCCCCCCCCCCCCACCACCCCTCCTTACTTAAAAATGGTACGATACCTTTTAACTTCAAAACAAAATCACCCCTGTTCACATACAAATATGATACAGTGCATTTTTAATTTCAAAAGATACTCACCATCCCCCACCAATATTTGAAAATGATACAATGCCTTTTAACTTTAAAATATAATCATCCCCCCATATGTAAATATGGTGCAATGCCTTTTAACTTCAAAACACAGTCATCCCTGCTCGCATACCTGAAAATGGTACAATGCCTTTTAACTTCAAAACAAATCATCCCCCTCCCATACCTAAATAAGGTACAATACCTTTTAACTTCAAAACACAATCATCCCCCCTTCCTCTATACCTGAATACGTACAATGCCTTTTAACTTGAAAACTTAATCACACACACACCCACTCCCATATGGTACAATGCCTTTTAATTCAAAACACAATCATCCCTCCCTCCATATGGTACACTTATTCAACACAATATCTCCTCATACCTAAATATGGTACAAGCCTTTTAATTCAAAACACAATCATCCCTCCTCCCATAACTAAATATGATACAATGCCTTTTAATTCAAAACACAACCATCCCCCCTCCCACTATACCTAAATATGGTACATTGCCTTTTAGTTCAAAACACAATCATCCCTCCTCCTATACCTAAATATGGTACAAGCCTTTTAATTCAAAGCACAATCATCCCTCCTCCCATAACTAAATATGGTACAATGCCTTTTAATTCAAAACACAACCATCCCCCCTCCCACTATACCTAAATATGGTACATTGCCTTTTAATTCAAAACACAATCATCCCCCCTCCCACTATACCTAAATATGGTACATTGCCTTTTAGTTCAAAACACAATCATCCCTCTCCTCTAGTTCAAAACACAATCATCCACCTCCTATATCTATTTCTGGTACAAGCCTTTTAATTCAAAACACAATCATCCACCTCCTATACCTATTTCTGGTACAAGCCTTTTAATTCAAAACACAATCATCCCTCCTCCCATACCTAAATATGGTACAAGCCTTTTACTTCAAAAGATTATATACCTAAATATGGTACAAGCCTTTTACTTCAAAAGATTATCACCCTCCCTCCTCATCACCACCACCACCCTTTTTGGATATTTAGACAACCTGGTTGTCTAAACGTACACATATGAACAGATATTAGAAAATGAATAGACCACAAACACACACACACACACACAGCACACATGCAAACACAAACACAATCACACACACACACACACATGCACACAACACACAACACACACACATACAAACCATACACACACACAAACACACACACAAAACACAGCACAACACACATGCACGCACACACACATGCACACACACAAACACACACATACACACACACACAAACAAACACAAACACACGCGCACACAAACACACACACACAACACACATGCACACACACACTCACATGCACACACACAGACACACACACACACAACACACACACACACACACACACACACACACACACACACACACACACACACACACACACACACACACACACAACACAACACAACACACACACACACACACACACACACACACACATACACACACACACACTCATAGTTCTTTTCATTACAATGATATGGTTGGCAGGGCTGCCAAACAGGGGGCAAAGAGCTCACCAGATTCAAATCATATACAACTTTCCCTCTCATTGCATGAGTGTTATACCTTAGTAGACACCTACGTATGGAAGCAGTTTCAAGATAAACAGAAAAAGTATGAAAAATGTTACATGAATTTTGAAATTAGCAAAACATCTAAGCGGTTCCCTGCCAGCAGAAGTATACAATCCCTTATGTATAGGTGGAAACTTGATGCATTCAAAACAAAATACACCAGGAATGTAGTGTGTCTGTGTGGAAAGAAGATAACACAGTCATATTCTTTCATGCGTTCGGGTAAAACGACATATACCTACGTTATCAACGAAGACATATTTGCCTCACCATCCTTAACATATGAATTTTTTGTTAGCCTGTCAAAAAGTCCTTTAGCGAATTATCTTTAATGCGCCGTTACTTCTCATGTTCAGTGTTATGGTTAGCTAATTTTACTGTTTCAATCGTTGATTATGATAACATCATTTGTGAATTTTTCTTTCTTGTCTCATTTTTCTGGTTCATTTCTTTTTCCTGAAGATTAACCATTTCCAAGTTTCCTTTCTTTTTTCTTTTTCTATTTTTGTGTCTAAAATCACTTTAGTGAATAGACATTAAATCAAAGACCATCCACCACACCACACACACACACAAACACACACACACACAAAACACACACACACAAACACACACACACAACAAACACACACACACACACACACACACACACAACACACACACACAACACACACACAACACACAACACACACACACACACACACACACACACACACACACACACACCACACAACCACACACACACACACCACAAACACACACACACACACAACACCCCCTCCCCCCTCCCTTGCCCCCCCCCCCCACACACACACACACCAACATACGTCCTCTCTGCAGGCATCAGGAGTATCAATAAGGAGAGAGTCTGACACCAGCTCTGTCTCAATCCCGTCAACATAGTAGTAGGCCACCACACGCGCTGTGGGCGCCGCAGCCAGCAGCACATCCTGGGTCAGAGGATAGGACATCTCACCATAGTGGGCGCGTGTTACCATGAAGCTGTGTATCAGACGGCCTTTGGACAAAATCTGAAACACACATAACATGAGGGAACCTGCAATACAAAGAACCTGGAACACACAGAACCTGACAGGACCTGGAACACACAGGACCTGGAACACACGGAACCTGGAACACACAGAACCTGACAGGACCTGGAACACACGGAACCTGGAACACACAGAACCTGACAGGACCTGGAACACACGGAACCTGGAACACACAGAACCTGACAGGACCTGGAACACACAGAACCTGACAGGACCTGGAACACACGGAACCTGGAACACACAGAACCTGACAGGACCTGGAACACACAGAACCTGGAACACACAGAACCTGACAGGACCTGGAACACACAGAACCTGACAGGACCTGGAACACACGGAACCTGGAACACACGGAACCTGACAGGACCTGGAACACACAGAACCTGGAACACACAGAACCTGACAGGACCTGGAACACACAGAACCTGGAACACACAGAACCTGGAACACACAGAACCTGACAGGACCTGGAACACACAGGACCTGGAACACACAGAACCTGGAACACAGAGAACCTGGAACATACAGAACCTAACAAAACCTGGAACACACAGAACCTGGAACACACAGAACCTGGAGCACACAGAAACTAACAAAATCTGGAACACACAGAACCTGGAACACACAGACCCTAACAAAACCTGGAACACACAGAACCTGACAGGACCTGGAACACACGGAACCTAACAAAACCTGGAACACACAGAACCTGGAAACACACAGAACCTGGAACACATGGAACCTAACAAAACCTGGAACACACAGAACCTGGAACACACAGAACCTGGAACACACGGAACCTAACAAACCCTGGAACTAACAAAACCTGGAACACACAGAACCTGGAACACACAGAACCTGGAACACACGGAACCTAACAAAACCTGGAACACACAGAACCTGGAACTAACAAAACCTGGAACACACAGAACCTGGAACACACAGAACCTGAAACACACGGAACCTAACAAAACCTGGAACACACAGAACCTGGAACTAACAAAACCTGGAACACACAGAACCTGGAACACATAGAACCTGGAACACACAGAACCTGGAACACACGGACCCTGAAACACATGGAACCTGGAACACACAGAACCTGGAACACACAGAACCTGGAACTAACAAAACCTGGAACACACGGAACCTGGAACACACAGAACCTGGTACATACGGAACCTAACAAAACCTGGAACACACAGAACCTGGAACACACGGAACCTAACAAAACCTGGAACACACAGAACCTGGTACACACGGAACCTAACAAAACCTGGAACACACAGAACCTGGAACACACAGAACCTGGAACACACGGAACCTAACAAAACCTGGAACTAACAAAACCTGGAGCACACAGAACCTGGAACACACAGAACCTGGAACACACAGAACCTAACAAAACCTGGAACACACAGAACCTGGAACTAACAAAACCTGGAACACACAGAACCTGGAACACACAGAACCTGAAACACACGGAACCTAACAAAACCTGGAACACACAGAACCTGGAACTAACAAAACCTGGAACACACAGAACCTGGAACACACAGAACCTGGAACACACAGAACCTGGAACACACGGACCCTGGAACACATGGAACCTGGAACACACAGAACCTGGAACACACAGAACCTGGAACTAACAAAACCTGGAACACACGGAACCTGGAACACACAGAACCTGGTACATACGGAACCTAACAAAACCTGGAACACACAGAACCTGGAACACACAGAACCAGCAGGACAAAATAACATCAACAACAAGACATCAATTAAAGGCTGGAGCAACAGAACAGGACAAGACTGAGCAAGACAAAATAACAACAAAAGAAAAGACATCAATAAAAGCTAGGACAGTTGACCAGAACAATGGTAGATTGCACAAGACAAAACAACATCAAATACAAAACATCAACAAAGGCTGGGACAACTGACCACAGTGTTGATAGATTGCACAAGACAAAACAACATCAAATACAAAACATCAACAAAGGCTGGGACAACTGACCACAGTGTTGATAGATTGCACAAAACAACATCAAATACAAAACATCAACAAAGCCTGGGACAACTGACCACAGTGTTGATAGATTGCACAAAACAACATCAAATACAAAACATCAACAAAGGCTGGGACAACTGGCCACAGTGTTGATAGATTGCACAAGACAAAACAACATCAAATACAAAACATCAACAAAGCCTGGGACAACTGACCACAGAGTTGATAGATTGCACAAGACAAAACAACATCAAATACAAAACATCAACAAAGGCTGGGACAACTGACCACAGTGTTGATAGATTGCACAAAACAACATCAAATACAAAACATCAATAAATACTGGGACAACTGGCCAGACTGCTGATACATTCAGCATGACAAAAAATAACATCAAAAC
>JAPXFY010000028.1:23523770-23531270 GCA_030674185.1 Monoplex corrugatus
TACTTGTACTTATACATGCAAACCTTTTTGTTCCTCTACACACACCTTTATGAACATGTACATGCTTTTATGTACATGTACATACACATCTCTCTGTGTCTGTACACACACACACACACACACACACACACACACACACACACACACACACACACACACACACACACACACACACACACACACTAACATTAACACTAACACTAACACTAACACTAACACACAAACTAACTTGGATATGGAGGGCAGAAGCAGTAGTGGGAATATTGACAGTTTCCAACATACGTCCATCATCGTCCAGTTGGAAGGTGCTACTGTAGCCCTCTGAAAGACACCACACATACATAACACTTAGTCTTTATTTTCAAAAAAAAAAACCATGTATGTGAATAGACATTAAAAGAAATAACAAACAAGACAGTTTCAATCATACATCCATCTCTGGCTATAGGCCGTATTGCTGTAACCCTCTGCTATACATACATACACACACATACATACATACATGACCGTTTCAATCATATCTCCATCTTCTATTCCAAGTGAAGCAATGGTCAGGATCCCACACAGTAAGTGCACTGCCACTCCAGAAGGCAATGGCAAACCACTGGAGGAATTTCTGCCAAAAACTCCATGAAATGTCACAAAAACAGAGCTGGAAAACATGGACAACTTCAAGTACTTGGGCTCTGTCAAAACCAACACAGGATCTTGCAACAAGGACATCAGATCAAGAATAGGCATGGCCAAGCAAAAAATGGTCCAGTTGAACAACATACGGAAAGACAGAGGCTCTCTATACGCGTGCGTCGTGCGTGCATGCTGTGTGTGTGTGTGGGTGTGGGTGGGTGGGTGCGTGCTGTGTGTGTGTGTGCATGCATGCGTGTGTGTCTGTTTCAGCGCTTAGATTTGATTTTATCAAGATTTTGCGCCATATAAATATTGTAATATATATATATATAAATATATACTAAAGAAACTGAAAATAAGAATTCTATGCTGCTTAATTTGGCCTGTTGTCATGTACGGATGTGAAGGCCGGAATTTGAAGAAAGATGACGAAAATAAAACAAACGCAGCAGAAGTGTGGTTTTACAGGCGTCTTCTCTTACAAACTGAATGGCAAGTTGAGGTGATGACAAACTCCGGGACATAGCCATACAACACGCGACAACCAGGTCCTGCCCAGCCACTGGACCAAAAGAGAATGGAAGAGTCCTCTCTCACCCTACTCTGGGCCTTCATCTCTCTTTGGGCGGCACGCCCTGCCATCAACAGCACAGCTGCCAGGTCCCTTCCCCTTGACAATCAGCAGCCGGATGCTCCCAATGTTGCTTCACAAGGAGTGTCAGCAAGTGGATTGGCTGAGGGAGTCAAAGGGTTAAGTTTTTGCTTTGCTAGCATGGTTGACAAAAGCAGGATGCTGGTGGATAGGGCGCGGGAGTCAAAGGGTTTTAATTTAAAAACGATCTGTTGGGTTTTCTCTTTTCAACAGAAGAAAAGCAAACATAAAATAGTAAACAAATACAAAGATGAATTTTCTCATTAAGTTAACAGAGATGCTGAAATATACAACGACAGATGAGTTATGGTGGCAGGTGGAGGAAGGGAAGGGAGGTCACTCACCAGTAAGCAGCTCTCCATCCTCCGACTTCATTTCCACAATGACGTACACCAGGATGTTGGATGCAGGATCTCCGTTTGCCGCTGCCACATCCACCTGACGTCACAAACACAACATGTCATTTACTGCAGTGATGACACATAAACAAACACTTTGGAGTCATGAAAAATACCCAGTATGCGTCCCTCCCCTCACCAATGACAGAGTGTGCAGACGGCGTAGTGTCGGCGAAACAATGCGCATACATGCATCTGAAAACCAAATACTGCTTGCAGCGAAATTAAAAATCAAAAAACGATATTGAAACTGACTAAACTGATTTTTGTCATTATTTAGATTCAGTCTCTACAACAGAACAATGCGGGAAAAATTGTAATTAACTGCATGGGGATAGTAGTGGCAAAAATACAGATGAATGGGCCAACAGTCAGAAAAGAAGATCAAGAAGATGACAGAAAGGCTGAAAAAAACATGCAGAAATAAAAATGTAGAGAGCAGATTTGTATGAATTGTTGATAGCACATCACATCCAGAAAATAAGGCTACAATTTACAATGACAGAAAAATCACACTCTCACACACACACCTCTCACACACACACACACACACACACACACACACACACACACACACACACACACACACACACACAACCACACACTACACACACACAGAGGCGCAACACACACACAGAGGCGCACACACAGAGGCACACACACATACACACACACGCACGCACAAATGCACACAGAATTTTTAATTTGATAATTTCAAAATAAAAGAGCGCTTGTTTCCTTTAGTTATGTTATGCCAAGAATGTACTAGAGTATGTTATGATGTAAATACTCAAACACATACACACACACACACACACACACACACACACACACACACACACACACACACACACACACACACACACACACACACACACACACAAAACAAATTCAGAACAGAACTTTTAGCTTGACAAATTCAAAATAAAAGAGTGCTTGTTTCCTTTTTGTTAAGTTTTTCCCCAGTTTTTTTTTCCAGACAGCCAAGATGTGTCCAGAGTATGTTGTGATGTAAATACTCATTTTCCACATGTTGGATCTGGCCTGTCGCTTACTGCTCTCATCCAAGTCTTTCTGTGATGTTATAGAATGATGTGACTCACAATTTAACTCAAACAGAGTGATTTACACAGGAGCATGACTAAACCAGAATCCTACTGCAAGGTTTTAAGCAACCCAAACTAGAGACACTTCTTGGAACCATTTATATCTTATGACAAGAGCATTACTAAAGCAGTAAATTATGTCCTCAAGAAGAGAGGTCTTGAATGTTATATAGAACCGAAACTGTTATACAGTTGTGAGGCGTGGACAGTCAACATGCAAGGCCAGAACAAGATTGAGGCAGCTGAAATGTGGTTTCCAAGAAGAATGTTGAGTGTTCCATGGATAGCAAAGAAAAACGAGACAACCTTGATGGAGGCAGACACAAGAAGATCATTGATAAAGAAGATTAGGAAAAGACAAGCAACATTTATGGGCCATTTTATGAGGAAAAGAAAATTACTGACCACAGTCAAAACAGGAAAGCTGGAGGGAAAGAGAACACCAGGCAGATCCAGGGAGAAAATATTAGACGGACTTGCAATGTGGCTGAGGACAGACAGGGTGGAAGATGTACTTGCGGCGACAAGGGATAGGTACATATGGATGGTCCATGATTGCCAACACCATGCAGAAGGGATATGATGCTAATGATGATGATGATGATGATGATATGCTACTTCCAGGTTATATGGAAAGCCACACTGGAAATTCTTCTTGGAGACTTTCAAACCTTACAACAAGAGCATTACTACACTAGAATTTTACTTCCAGGTTACACAGGAAGCCATACTGGATAATGAAGGGGAAATACTAACCATGGCCTGATAGAGACATTGAGAGCAGCCACAGTATCTTGTGGTGGTAGTGGTGATTATGATGATGATGCCTGACAGAGAAATTGATGGCAGCCATAGTATCTTGTGGTGGTAGTGGTGATTATGATGATGATGATGGTGGTGGTTACAGTGACAATGATGGTGGTGGTGAGCATTTAAACACTGGAACCTTACCACCAGATTGTACGCAAAGCCTGGCTTGAAATACTTCTTGGAGGCAGAAAAAGTGATCTTGTAGTACGGGTTGGCGAAGAAGGTGTCCATGGCACTGGCCATGCCCACCTCTCCGGTGCCGGCCTCTGTGACATTGACAGAGATGTAGAGCCGTGAGCCGTCCGGGAACCAGGCGCTGTGACTGCGCAAGTTGGCTACAGGCAGCAACAGTCTCCATTCGCCAGTAGTTCTGTTCAGCTGTTGAGGACACAACAACTTCAGTTTCCATGTACTTTTCTTGGCAGCATTGTTGCCTTTGGAAAATTCTATGCACACCAAGTCTATGTGCCATTGATGGAAAAAAATTCAATGTTTGTTAACACTGTGCTTTTGCCATCTGTGTGTATGTATGAATGCATGTGTGTGTGTATGTCTGTGTGAGGGCATGTGGGTATATGCATGTATTCTTTGTTCTTTGTCATTTTCATCTCTTACCTGTTTATTTTTCTACATACTTATTTTGTTATTTACTTATTCGCCTACTCACTTACTTCTTATTTACTCACTCACTCACTTACTTACTACACTCACTCACTTACATATCTATGATTAAGGAAATATTGTCTTCACCTACTTGATAGACAGCTGAGCATTTGGGCATTGACTAGGGGGGAGAGGGGGGTTCTGTCACTGAGACGAGTTTATACAGAATAGCTAGCTGTGTTGTGATTCAGACCTTTATTTATTTATTTACTTTATATATACGTTCCTTTTTTGAAGGTAAGATACACACATACATATGTCATTTACATGTAACCAAGATTATTCCAGAGGAAGGCTGATAAAATATCAGTATAAAATATAGACTAGGTAAAACATAGTCTAGGTAGGGCCTCAGAACCTGGCCAGCTCATGGGTTTATGCACAGGCTTAAGGCCTGTCCATAATCACCATACACAAGGCACCTGTGGCATTAGTGCATATAGAATTTGTTCCAAGTGCGGAGACGTCATCTTGAGAAACTGAAACTGAAACCTTTGCCATCTGATGGACAATTTCACACACACAAACTCTGTAATAAGTCATGTGATGAATTCTGTTTACACTAACACTGTATGTGCCTTGTGATGTATGATGTCCTTACAAAAGTTTCATGTAATTAATATGATGGAAAATTCTGAAGGCGATGGAAAGTTCCATAAAACTAACACTGTACATGCTATGTGATGCAAAATTTTGTGTACAGTAACTTGAATGAGCCATGTGATGGAAAGTTTTGTATGTGATGGATAATTCTTTATACATTAACACTGTATGTGCCATGCAGTGGAAAATTCTGTATGTGAAGGAAAATTCCTTAAAAACTAACACAGTATGTGCCAAGTGGTGGAAAATTCCATCTGTGATAGAAAATTCTTTAGATACTACACAAAAAATTGCTTGTGCTAAATAGGTGGGAAAATTCCGTCTGTGTAGTTTAATATGAAAATGTTTCCCTTGATAAAATTTATACTAACCCTTTTGGGGGGGGGATGATTGCAAATGATGGAAAATTCCATGTGACAGAAATTTCTTTAAATATTAACACTGCATGTGCCATGTGGTGGAAAGTTCCATACGTAATGGGAAATTCCTTAGAAACTAACACAGTATGTGCCATATGGTGGAAAATTCTGCACATATGGAAAATTACCTTATAAATCAACACTGTATATGCCATAAGGTGGAAAATTCCATATGTGATAGAAAATTCCTTAAAAACTAACACAGTATGTGCCAAGTGGTGGAAATTCCATATGTGACAGAAATTTCGTTATAAATTAACACTGGATGTGGCATATGGTGGTAAATTCTGCAAGTGATTGAAAATTCCTTACACACTAACACTATATGAGCCTCATGATAGTGAAAATGGTACACTAACTGGTCTGACAGAAAACACTCAAATGAGCAACAGACCTTGTTGTGGCGGTGGTGATGGTGGTGGTGCTGGCGATGGTTGTGGTGGTGGTGATGATGATGATAATGATGATGATGGTGGTGGTGTGGTGGTGGTGGTGGTAGTAATGATGATGATGATGATGACGAAGGAACACTAACTGTGGTTGATAGGAGACAGTGAAAAGAGAGAAAGACTTGTTGCGGTGATGATGATGGTGATGATGATGATGATGATGATGAGATGGTGGTGGTGGTGGTGTGGTGGTGTGGTGGTGGTGGTGGTGGTGGGTGGTGGTGGTGGTGGTGGTGATGATGATGATGGTGATGGTGATGGTGATGGTGATGATAAGGAACACTAACTGTTGTCTGATAGGAGACAGTGAAAAGAGAGAAAGACCTTGTTGCAGTGATGATGATGGATGATGATGATGATGATGATGATGATGATGGTGGTGGTGGTGGTGGTGGTGGTGTGGTGGTGTGATGGTGATGATGGTGATGGTGATGGTGATGATAGGGAACACTGTTGTCTGATAGGAGACAGTGAAAGAGAGAAAGACCTTGTTGCAGTAATGATGATGATGATGATGATGATGATGATGATGATGATGATGATGATATGGAACACTAACTGTTGTCTGATAGGAGACAGTGAAAAGAGAGAAAGGCCTTGTTGCAGTGATGATGATGATGATGATGATGATGATGATGATGATGATGATGAATGCAATGATGGATGCCATGATGATGATGATGATGATGAAGATGATAATAAAGATAATGATGATGGTACTGATGAAGGAACACTAACCGTGGACTCATAGGAGACGTTGAAGAGAGTGATAGCTCTCCTGCCCACAACTCCCATCCTCAGCTCTGCTTTGCCCTGAACTGGCTGGCCGTAAGAATATCTGGTACACAATACAAAAAAATAACATGTTTCTCTCTGTCCCTCTTTTTACCTCTCACTCAAGTTCCATATATCATTAATTTTCCTTATATACACAAAGGCACTAATGTGTGTATTTCTCACGACTTCTCTTATCTTGTCTCGTATCAATTATCATGACTCTCTGCCTTGCCTGTTTTTTCTATCGCATGCCTCCAGTGTATTCGGAATTCTGCGGCCCATCTTGCCCTTTGTAGAAAGAGGCATGATCACATCACCCCCTTGTTTCAGTTTCTCCACTGGTTGCCTGTTTCTCAAAGACTTTCATACAAAATCAACACATTTGCTACAAGTGTACCAATGGTATCACACCTGTTTATCTTTGTGACCGTCTTCTAAAGTACACCCCTGTCTGACCTCATCATTCTGCTTCTGGTTCTACTTTTTTAACAAATTCTTTGATACAGATCTTCAACAGCCAGTCACCACTCTTTTTCTGTGTCTGGTCCATACAACTCAAATAAGCTTCCTCTGTCCCTTCGACAAGCACATACTCTTGTCTTCTTCAAGTCTAACCAGAAAAAAACATGAAAAAAGAATCAGAACACGTATTTAATACAACCAGACAGGACAGGCGTAACTTTTCGGCCAACTGGCCGGCCTATGTCAAGCGTAAGATCACAAACAAACACCAAATACAAAAATAAGGAGAAAAAGACTGAAACTTCCCTGCTGCTCCGTCCAGTGTGAGAAAAAGACTAAACTGACTAAAATTACATCATTATGTGTTTGTAAGTAAATATGATGTCAGAGCAGAAGTGAGATGAAGTTTGTTATTTGAAACATGTTAATATAATATTGTTTTATCCTGAAGAGGGTCCAGGGCTTAAATTAAAACTATGATGCACTAGCTAAGAGTAAGTTTTTGGAATGTAAAGAATCCTACTGTTAAATAAT
>JAPXFY010000028.1:23533770-23548770 GCA_030674185.1 Monoplex corrugatus
GCTACATCTACAGGGTTCTGTTAATAGCCATCATCATCATCATCATCATCATCATCATGGAAACAACTCACCAAGGTTAAACACAGCTATATCTACATCATACACAAACAGACAAAAAGACATACACACAGACAGACAAGCCTTCTAGGATGTATGCTGTTGTCTCTCCAGACTGATCACACCAGTTTCAGTTTCTCAAGATGACGTCTCCGCACTCGGAATGAATTCCATATGCACTAACGTCACAGGCGCCATGTGATGGAGAAGATCCAGAATGATCACGGCAAAGGCCTTAAGCCTACACATAAATCCGTGAGCTGGCCAGGTCCTGGGGTCCTATCTAGATAGTTCCATAACCCTGGGGTTGTAGGGGAGTGAGGTGGTCTCACCTGTCTCACCTGTCGGCGTCACGGGAACAGTGTTGGCCGCTGCACATGATGTCCTCACAAGTTGCCTCCAGCACTCTCGATCTTGGCTAAGTCTGACCACCTCCTGGAGTTTCTTGCCACTGATGTTTGTGATGTTTCTAGCAAGTGATGCAGGTGGCCGTCCTCTGTTTCTCTTTCCTTCCACTTTACCTTGGAGGACAGTGGACATCAAGTCTGTTCTCTCATTACGGATTGCGTGTCCAACATATTTCAGTTTCCTCCGTTGTATGAGTACTAGAAGCTTGCGTGTAGTACCCAACACATTCAGTATGCTTTCATTTGAGCGCCTATCCGTCCATTTGACCCTCAGCAGTCTTCGGTAAAACCACAGCTCTGCTGCTTCCACTCGTCTTTCATCCTCTTTCTTCATTGTCCATGCCTCGCAGCCGTATAACATCACTGGCCAGACAAGACATTTTAAGAGTTTTATCTTAAGGTCTGCTGTTATGCTGTGGTCTTTCCAAATATTGTTCAATTAAACCATACTGTTCTTGGCCATTCCAATTCTCATCTTTATGTCTTTTGAGCATGTTCCATCGTGTGTCTTGACTGAACCTAAATATCTAAAGTCCTTGACATTTTCTAGAGGGACTTGGTTTAGCATGATCTGGTCCTGTCTAGTGTTATATTTGCCTGCAACATGCATAACCTTTGTCTTCTTTGAATTTAAGTCCAGCCCAGCTGCCTTTCCAACCCGGTCTACCCTGTACAGGATCCTCCTAGAGCCTGTAATGTTGTCTGCCAGTAATCCTGTGTCATCTGCGTAGCGTAAATTTGACAGGTTTCTACCACCAATATTTACTCCCATGTCTTCTATGTCTGCTTCTCTCATGATATGTTCAGTGTATATGCTGAAGAGATGTGGAGACAGGATGCAACCCTGCCTTACCCCTTTAGTGATGTTAAAAAATTTGCAGTTTTGATTATTCCATCTGATTGTTGCTTTTTGATCATTATATAATGAAGCTATGAGGGAAACCAGATGTCTTGGAAAACCCATTTTGATCATGAAGTGGAAAAGACTTTGGTGAATCACGCTATCAAATGCTTTGCTGTAGTCAATGAAAACGATGAACATCTCTTGGTCTGTGTTTCTAATCTTTTCTATCAATATCTGGAGTACAAACAGCATATCTATTGTTCCCCTGTTTTTCCTATAGCCTGCCTGACAGTCGGATAGCTCTTCCTCTACTTTTGGCTTTAACCTGTTTAAAATTATTATCAGCAGTATTTTACTGGCATGACTGATCAGTGCAATTGTTCTATAATTGTTGCAGTCTTTGACATTTCCACTCTTATGTAACATGACAAATTCTTGGAGCTTCCAGTCTGTAGGCCACTGACAAGTCTTCCATATCTTGCAGCATAAGTGATGCATTACTTTGAGTCCACCATCACCTGAGTGTTTCAACAACTCTCCAGGAATATTGTCAAGACCAGGAGACTTTCTGCATTTTAGATCTTTAATGGCAGATTCAACTTCGCTGAGCAGAGGTTCAGGTTCCGTATCTCCAGGAATCAATTCCAAATTTGGCTCTAAATTATTTTCATGGCTGTCAGGCTTGCCAAAAAGTGATGTGCCATATTCGTTCCACCTATCCAAGACATCATCTGGTTCAGTCAGAGTGTGACCATCCTTGTTGTTGATGCATTGGTTTGTTGCTTTGAAATTTGTTTTTTTCACTTTTTTTATTTGTTTGAAGAGCTCCCTCGACTTCCTGTTTTCGTTGTGTTCATTGATTTTACTGCATTCTTGTGCCAGCCAATTTGCTTTGTCTCTTCTGACTTTACTTTTTATTTCCCTTTTCAGTGCTGAGTATTTTTCCCGCTCTCCCTGCTTTCGAGCTTGACTTTTCTTTTCTGCCAGATCTATCACTTCCTGACTTATGTAGGGCTTAGCTTTTTTCCTTTTTTCTTCTTTTCCTAGTTTTTCTTCAGAGATTTTGGTCAGTGTGTTTTTTATGTCTGTCCAGATTTCATCAGGATATGAGTCATTTTCATCCCAAACTTCAAGTAACTTTAAGAAACGATTACTTGTTTCTATACTGAATTCTAACGCCAGCTCAGGGTTTTCTAATTTTGATATGTCGAACTTTGGCGTAGTTTTGGTTTTAGGCTTCTTCAATATTTTCATTCTTAATTTGGTTGTCACAAGAATGTGATCCGTGTCGCAGTCTGTTCCAGGCTTTGTTTTTGCATTGAGGACAGTTGATTTCCAGGATCTGTCAATGATAATATAATCAATCTGATTACGACACCTGTCTCCTGGAGAGATCCATGTGTATCTTCTGCGCAGTGGTTGTTGGAAAAAAGTATTTGTGATGTTCATCTCATTTGCCTGACAAAACAGAGCCAGCATGTCACCTCTCTCATTTCGTTCTCCTAAACCATATGGTCCTATTCCACATTCTGTGTCAGCCCCCTCTCCAACTTTAGCGTTGAAGTCACCCATCACAATGCATATTTCCTTTTTGGGAATTTTGTCTCTGATAGTTTGGAGGTCATTGTAAAAATTTTCTATTTCTTCTTCTGAGCTAGTGGATGTTGGAGCATAAGCTTGAACTATGTTCAAAACAGCATATTTGGTATTTATTTTGACAGTGAGAAATCTGTCATTAATTGGATTATAGCTTTTCAGAGCTCCAGCATGCTTTTTGTCCAGCACAATTGCTACTCCTCTTGAGCCACCTTTTTCATTTCCACTATATACAACTGTATGCTCTCCTACAGTAAAAAGTCCCTGCCCACTCCATCTAACCTCACAGAGCCCTGTTATGTTCATCTTGCTCCTTTCTAATTCTTTGACTAGTAGGTAGAGCTTTCCTAATTCTAACATAGTCTGTACATTCCATGTCCCTATATTCAAATCCTTTTTTTGCATTTTTTTCTTTTTGTGATTTTGCATTTTTGAGGAGTTTCTACATGTCCGCTTCCAATAACCTCCGTCGGGTAATCCATTACCGTCATCACAGCTACCTTTCACAGACACGGACTCTCCCTCCCCAGTAGCCATTGAGTTCAGGTCCCCCTGGGGGACTCAGAGGACACAGAACTATAACGTTTTCCATTTTGTAAGTTCATCATATGCAATGATTAGCAAAAGTACAAGCAAGTAGTTTGCGGGTGCCTTCTTGCCGCGCAGTGCACTTACAGTGCTGAGATCCTGACCATTGTTCCTTCGAAGAAATCATCTGCTCACGACATTGAAAAAGAAGCCATATATGAAAAGTGTATCTTCTTTACCCTCTTTTTCACCCATCCCTGCTGCCAGGACTTGTTTGTATGCACCCCTTAGTCTGGCCCCTCCCCCAGCGACCTGTCCGGCTTGCTTGAAGCTGCCAGGGCCCACGAAGTCCCCGCCGGCATAGCTCCTGGGATCGTAAGGACACACAAGCTCCCCGCCACAACAAGGCTGATGCAATTGGAGGTGGTAGAGACCTCAAAAAAAAATTCTGCATCAAGCTTCACATGGGTTTATCCCACTCCCATGTATGTACTGAATCATTCAGGCATTGTGCACAACACCAGGGTCTTGTTACAGATGATAAATACACAGACAGACACACAGTCTTCCCCTCCTTCTCCCCCCTCCCTCAACAGTTCCTTGAAGGAACCAGAAAAAAACATGAAAAAAAAGAATCAGAACGCGTATTCAATACAACAATACAAGACAGGCACAAATTTTCAGCCAACTGACCTTTGTCAAGTGTAAGATCACAAACAAACAAACACCAAATACAAAAATCAGGAGAAAAAGACTGAAACTTCCTTGCAGCTTTGTCCAGTGTGAGAAAAGGACTAAATGACTTAAGTGTGAGAAAAGGACTAAACGACTAAACTATATCTAGTCAGTTTAGTTCTTTTCTCACACTAGACGAAGCAGCACGGAAGTTTCTGTTTTTTTCTCCTAATTTTTGTATTTGGTGTTAGTTTGTTTGCTTATGATCTTACGCTTGACAAAGGCCAGTTGGCTGAAAATTTACGCTGTCTTGTCTGGTTTCTTTTGTGTTTCTTTCTCAGTTCTGGTTCCTGTTTGCTTGAACGCGGGCAGTCACACTTGTTTTGGATTTCCTTGAAGGACTGACTCAGCAAGACCCTTAGATCTTGTCACACTTAGTCATATCAACACAGTTTTCTTTTCTTCACTGATGTGAAGGCAGAAGTAGCCCTGACAAACTCCAATTGATACAGAAGGCAGCAACTGTCCCAAACAGGAAAAAGACATAAAAATAAAAACTGAGTACTGTTCTGAACTTGAAATAATCTCCCTTTCAAGAAAAAAGAATAAATAAATGAAACAAGACAGTCAAGCAACACTGAGAATGTCACAATCATAAGGACAAAAGAAATGATAATGAGATGAAAAAATATGGACAACTGGTTCCTTGCAATCACATGCAGTTTGTGCAAAAATTACCTTTAACCCTTTGACTCCCACACCCTATCCACCAACTGCAAAAACTGAACCCTTGGACACCCTCACTATATCCACCAGCTTCCTGCAGGAAGCTAGTGAACAGAATGAAAAAATCAAAGGGTTAAGGTTTTGCTTTGCTAGCATGGTCGGCGATGCTGGATCTGATGGACAGGGTGTAGGAGTCAAAGGGTTAAAAACTGTTCCCTGCGTTTCATATTTTGTTGACTGGGGCTCGTGAGTCTTCAGCTAGGAGGTTGAGGTCTAGTTTCAAGGTCATAGTTGCACAGAGCATGTTCAATCAAAGATGAAAACAATTTCAGGTGTGATTTTACCCTATGTCCATGATCCTTTCATTTATTCCTTCAATCTGCTGGCTCGTCAGCCAATCAGTCACTTACTCAGTCACTCACTCAGTTCTTGAGTCAGACAATCAGCCAGCCAGCCAGTGACCCGCCAGCCAGTCAGGCAGTCCATAGGTTGATTAGTCAGTCAGTTAGCCAGTTGGTCAGTCAGTTAGTCAGTCAGCTGGTCAGTAAATCAATCAGTCAGCTACTTGGTTAATCAATCACAGTTGGTCAGTCCTCAAGTTAGTAAATCAGTCCTTCAGTCAGTTGGTTAGTCAGACAGTCAGTCAGTTAGTAAGTCATTCATTCATTTGATTAGTCAGTCAGCCAACCAGACAGTCTGTCAGTAAGTCCGCCAAATGGTTGGTCAGTCAGTCTGTCAGTTAGTCAGCCAATTGGGAAGTTAATCAGCTGTTTGGTCATCCAGTCAGTCAGTTAGTCAGACAGTCAATTAGTTAGTATGTCATTCAGTCATAGTCATTCGGTTAGTCAGTCAGCCAACAAGCCAGTATGTCAGTAAGTCTGCCAGTCGGTCAGTCAGTCCGTCAGCCAATTGCTAAGTTTGTCGGTTGGTTGGTCAGCCAGTCAGTCACTTACTCAGTCAGTCAATAAGTCAGCTGGTTAGTCAGCAGTCAGTCAGTTACAAGCCAGTTGGTTAGTCAGACATTTTGTTAGTCAATCAGTCAGTCAGTCAGTCAGTCAACTGGCTCTCAGACAACCTCAGTTGGTTAGTTAGCCAAACCAGTAAATCGTCAGTTGATCAGCCAGCCAGCCAACAGTCAGTCAGATAGTTCCTCAGTCTGTTAAATAATTAGGTCAGTGAGTCAATGGGTCAGAAAGTCCCACAGTCAGATGGTCAGTCAGTTCTTCAGTCAGTCAGTCAGTAGTCAGTCAGTCAGTCAGTCAGTCAGTCAGTCAGTCAGTCAGTACAGTCAGTCAAGTATACATTCATACATTCACTCAATTACAAATTAGTTTGCCTAACTGGCTGGTTGTTTAGTTATTTGCTTAATCACTTATCTATTCATCCATTCACACAATTTGTTAGTAACGTATTACTAAATCACTCGTTACACTCAGTCATTCATATACACCTTCATTCCTTTGTTCATTTAGATAATTTGTTATAGTCATTCGTTCAATTTTTATAGACAACATACCTTAATGTCAATAGTGATAGGCCACTGAGCAAAGCGCTGATCATCATCCAGTGCAATGATTCGATACATCACTGCACACATCAACAGCAAATCAAATCTTATAAAACATTATTGCATACATTCATCAGCCAATCAAATCTTTTGATATATATCACTGCACACATTCATCAGCCAATCAAATCGTCTGACTTTTCCTTGCACACTCTCATCAACTAATGATACCTTCCAATACATCACGACACATGTTCAACATTTGATGAAATATTTCAATACATCACTGTTCATCAAACAATTACATCTTCCAATACAACACTGCAAATGGTCATCAACAAATGAAATTTTCTGATTTCATCCACGCACATAATTATTAGCTTACACCAACCAACAAAACCTTCTGATACATTACTGTTTGCAACAAACACATCTGATCTAATCTGTTGACAACATCATTCTTGATGATAGCTGCTGATGCATGCCCGTCAGTTGTCTCCATCCCCTTCTGTCCACAGTCCTGTAGATTTCACATTTCAGCAACTCTGTCCACTTGGCTATGTTCTCAACATAGAAAGTTGGTGGTCTTCCTTGTCATCTCCTGCCCTCCATTTCACCCTGGGCCACAGTTTTCATTACATGGCAGTCTAATGTCTCACAGCATGTCCAAAGTATTTCATTTTCATTTTCCTAACCAGGCCTTAAAGTTCAGGTTGTTGTTCAGTTCTTCCAGAACGCTTTGGTTTGTTTGTCTTTCAGTCCAGCTTGTTCCTAGGAGTCTTCTGTAGAACTACATCTCTGCACTTTTGATTCTGTTTTCATCTGCAGCTTTAAGAGTCCATCCTTCACTTCCATGTAATACAACGGGTCAAATTAGTGTTCGCAGTATTTTAAGTTTGAGCTCATTTCCTAAATATCTGTCTTTCCCAATGTTAGTAAGATATTCAGTAATGCCTATCAATTAACATCACAAAGAGAGTCCTTGAATGTTATATTGAACCAATACTGTTGTACGGATGTGAGGCATGGACAGTCAGCAAGCAAAGCCAGAGCAAGATTGAGGCAGCCGAGATGTGGTTTCTAAGAAGAATGTTGAGAGTTCCATGGACAGCAAAGAAAACAAACGAGACAGTCTTGATGGAGGCAGACACAAGTAGATCACTTGTAACGAAGATTAGGAAAAGACAGGCAACATTTATAGGCCATTTTATGAGGAAGGGGGATTTGGAGCACCTGGTCACAACGGGAAAGCTGGAGGGAAAGAGAGCACCAGGTAGACCCAGGGAGAGAATGCTGGACGGACTTGCAGAGTGGCTGGGGATGAGGAGGGTGGGGGAGATGCTAGGGGCAACAAGAGATAGAGATGGTTGGAAGTCCATGGCCGCCAACGACATGCGGCAGGGCACCTGATGATGATGATGAGTAAGTTGGACCATTCTTTGTTTGGCTTGGTCGATTTTAGCTTTGATTTCTTTGTTACATGTGGCATCAGCTGACTTGTATGACCCGGGGTATTTGAAGTGTTGTATAACTTCGAAGGGTTCTCCATTGACAACAAAAAAATAATTCGTCATATACACATGTATTGTGTATGATCATCCATTAAAATTCCTCCTAACTTTGTTACTTGTTTTGCACCTAACACTCCTTAGCCAGCCAAATTACTTCATAGCTCCCTGTTTAGTTTGCACAAAAAATTCATAATAATCTATGCTGACAAATAAGGGAGAAAATTTTCTTGACAGGACATAACATCCTCTACACACACATACACACACACCACACACACACACACACACACACATACATAAACACACATACACACACACAAACACACACACACACACACAAACACACACACAAACACACACACACATTTAATACTGAACATAACAATAGGTCCTTTAACCCCAATTCAGGCATGGAAGATAACAGCAAATAAGTGAAAATCGAACTAGATTATCATATAACATGAAACAGAAAGAACTTAGTTCAACAACAAAAAATTATTTGAAATTTTTTTATGATAGAATACTGGAATATTCAAAGATATCTACACAATTTTAGAAAATCTGATACTTTACTAATTTCAGCTTATCCTTTTTCTTTCCAGAAATGAAGTTACACAATGAGAACATCAATTTGACATATTTTATCTGTGGAATAAAATTGACTCTCACCTGTGCGTGTAGGTGTATGCATGACCTTGTCTGCATGGATCATTATAAATCCTCTCTCTCTCTCTCTCTCTCTAAAACACACGCACAAGTGTTTCTCATCTACGTGTCAATGTGTACAAATGATCTTGTCCGTCTGGACCATCGAGCACACACACACACACACACACACACACACACACACACACACACACACACAAAACACACACCTGTGTCTCTCACCTGTGTGTCTTGGAGTGTAGATGACCTTGTCTGTCTGGATCATGATAAAACCTGACAGGGGGTTCATAGGAATGTCCATCACCTTGACAACAGACCCATACTCTGCGCGAAGCTGCACACTGTTCTGCTGGTGATGCAGCATGCGGCTGGAATCGATCACCACGCCCCACGTCTGTACTTCATCTGAAATTATCGTCATTACTATTATTATTTTCTTGTTTTGGCAAGAAAAGAAAAGAAAACAAAGGAGACAGTCTTGATGGAGAAAGACACAAGAAGATCATTCATAAGGAAGATTAAGAAAAGACAGGCAACATTTATAGGCCATTTTATGAGGAAAGGGCAATTAGAGCACCTGGTCACAACAGGAGAGATGGAGGGAAAGAGAGCACCAGGTAGACCCAGGGAGAAAATATTGGACGGACTTGCAGGGTGGCTGAGGACAGACAGGGTGGAAGATGAGCTTGCGGCAACAAGGGATAGATACTTATGGAGGACCATGATCGCCAATGCCATGCGGCAGGGCACATGATGATGATGACGATGATGACTATCATTATCATTATTATTATTATTATCGTTATTGTTGTTGTTGTTGTTGTTGTTGTTGTTGTCATCACCATTATTATTATTATTAATATTATTATTATTACCATCATCATCATCATTATAATGATTATTATTAATTATCATTATCATCATCATCGTCATTGTCATGATCATCGTCGTCGTCGTTATCATTATTATCATCATTATTACAATCATCATCATCATCATTGTATCATTATTATAATAATACTATAATCATCATCAAATTTATTGTTAGTTTTGTGTGTGTGTTTTTGTTGTTGTTGTTGTTTGTTGTTGTTGTTTGTTTGTTGTTGTTGCTGGGGGTTTTTTGGATAACGTACTGGGTGGTACTGCACCATGGTCATGTGCTCTTCCCACTGAGAGATCTGTTGAATTTCACTAAATACATATGATGGGACAAAAAAAATTATATCAAATTCCAAGAACATACAGCTGACTACTTCTGACAACACTAAGGGCAGCTAACCTTAGCTTAGGCCTTATCCTTAACCAGTAACCTTCACTATTAGTATTACAGCTAGAAATCCACTTCAGGGGGCAAGCTGACACGGAAGGTGTGGGTGAGGGTAGTGCTTAGGTCAGATGTAAGTCCAATTCTGATTACATCATATGCTTACACCAAATCTATGAGATACCTAAATTATAACATATTTATCATTGCCACCATAGTTTAGTTATCATCATTAACACCATCATTATCATTATCCTTATCATCTTCTATATCATCGTTGTCAATATTATCATCGGCAAATTATTGTCATCATTGTCCACATGATCATCATCATCACCACCACCTTCTCCATAATCATAGTTGTCATCAATATAATCAATGTCATCAACAAGTTCATTGTCAACGACTCCACAATGTCCAAAAGACACTTTGTGATAATCCTCATAAAAATATTGTTTAGGTCTCTCTTAGATTTTGCATAAGTATACACAGGCAAGCTGTACAGCGTCATCAATTCTAACTTTGCCCTACCTCAAACACTCACCCTCTGGCTTGACTGTCCACACAAGTAGATTGTAGATCCTGGGGCTAAGGAAGGGACCAATAGTACAGTTATGGTCAGGTTCATCAACTTGATTTGTATGTCAAAGAATCCACGATTCGTATAAATGAGATGAAAAAGAGTACTATGCTTGATGTATCAGTAGGCCAGGTATCGATCCATGTCCAAGGCAGTCAACCAATGGTGCCATGGATGCTTCATCTTCTTGATGATTTTTGGTCTATTATTATTTTTATGACAAACAACAAAAGCATGTATTGTTCAAAACAACTGTTATGGATCTTAATGATGTTGTTGGTAACTGACAGTTTGGTAATGAAGTTTTCTGTCATACTATTGGCAAATATCTTTGGTTGCACTCTCCTTTTGTTTTCTTGAGTTTGCTTGTTGTCTGTTTGTTGTTTGTTTAACACAAGAAGATTGTTTTGATAGAGCCATGGATGCAAGATCTGTTATTTTGAGTTCAATCCCTGCCCATACCATTAAAATCGGGTGTGTTCACTGCCTATCTTAAATGTTTGCATCATTCTGATGGTGTCAGTTTAGTGTTTCATAGGTCCCTCCCCCCCTCATTTCTCCATTTCAAGACCTTGCCAGTGCATCAAGTTTTTCAAGGCTCAGGGAGTCCGCCATATAACTGCTGGCATATCTGGGGGAGTGCATATGGAATTGTCCAAGTGCAATAAATCCTCCTCCAACAAACTTCAAATCCCGTCCGCTGGTGTGATGAACTCGTGAGCAGAATACCCTACAACTGAATGTATAAAAAAAAAACCAGGCGTACGTGTTGTTTAAACTAGTTAGCCTACCAACATCATGAACATGTTACTTAAAAGAAGTGAAGACCAGCACCGGCAGTACTTTTGCATAAGATCTGCAAAAGCAAGCAAAACCTAAACCGTAACACTTAGGCCTACCTCTTTTTCAGTGTCATAGTACTGTAGGATCAGATAACTGTGTGGTTGTCTCCTACAGGCGCCGTGTCATGTCCCCAATCCGTGCTGATATTTTTCTCAAATTGCATTTCATCAGTCAGATCTCTCGTTTTGCAAAATAGCAAATAGCACGTCCGATCACTGTACAATTTCTACTCAGCTGAATATATGCGCAATTATCGGACAACCAAAACCTTCCTTGTGGATGTCAATGAGAACTGTTTTTCTTTCTTTTTCAATCCCATCAACTTCCTAGTAAACAATGCTTACAAAATATAAACTTTAGATCTGGCCCCGTGCCTTACATCCGCTGAAAAATGAGAGTTGTTTCCCTTGCTGTAAACAGCCAAATCGTCATATTCCCAGTTGGGCCTTCTAACCTGATCTACTCAACGTGTGGATATGTTCGCTCAGCAGCTAGGGCCTCATTTGGAAGTACAGCTTTTTTTTTTAATCCAGTGTACAGCCACTGACCACAACAATTCAGCAACATCTACAGCAAATTTAGTGAGTCAGTGTAAATCAAGTACCAACAGTGCAAAGGTTGAAAACACACACACACACACACACACTGACACAGGGTTCCCATTTACCTGTTTTCAAGTATAAAAATAACAAAACCCCGCACAGATTTTTTAAACATGCCCCTTTTTGTTCCAAACGGCTGTGCGTGAAAGACGCCCTCATAGGACCGCCGCTGTGAAGTCTCCAAAGAGCAGCAGACGACACATCGTAGGATCGTAGAGAGCAACCAGACTAGCTTCCCCAGTTAGCTACCGGCGCTGGGTGCTTCAGGCAGTAGATAGCACTGATCGGCATGGTGTAGCAGACAGCAGACAGCATGTCGCTGTTATAGTGTGTGCGGTGTGTGTGTGTGTGTGTATGTGTGTGTGTCTTTCTCCCCAACGCCTCCCTCTTTCTCACTATCTACATTAATGCAACATACTTATACGACAATAACAAAAATTTACACTTTGTTTGAAATTCTATTCTACACATGTTACGTGTATGTTTGTGTGTGTGGTGGTGGGGTGGGGGGGGGGCTTAACATTGAAGGTTTTCATCACCCTCAAAAACTGTAAGATCACCTCGAAAAAACTGGAGAAAGGGGTACTGGTAATCCTCATTATTCTAAGCCATGGGGAACCATGACACTACCAGTACCACCAGTGGCATCACCACCAGCAACAGTAAAAACAGTAAACAGAAGTGCAGGTGGTAGGTGGCTCTAACATAGAGATCTCAGAGAGAGAAGGAGGGTTGTGGAATGGTATTGAAAGCCACCTGCCTGTAAACAACGGACAGGCCTTCTGGTGTCAAGAGGAAATAAGCTGAGTCTGTGTTGAATTCTGTAAGTATGGAAATGTATTCAGTGGGGTAGGTCAGCAGGTGTTGAGAGGAAAAAGTCTTAGCTGAAGTCTGTAATATTAGACATTGATTATAATTTATATTCAGTAACAGTGATGTGGAGGCCTTGTAACACACCCTTAGGGTACTTTGCAGAGGCTGTGCCTGTTACATACGTTTTCTAGATTCCTGAAGCAGTTAATGAAATGTATTTATGTGCAACACCACAATTTATCCAGTTTGTGATTTAAGTCATGAATCAGAACATTCCTGGTCTTCAACAATCATCAAAATTAAATCCTTCTCCAGCATGTTCCGGTAAGGCATTTGAAACTATGAAATAAGCCTGTTTTGGAAATGTGTGTTGATAAGCATGTTTTGACATTTAACCCCATGACTCCCACATCCTATCCACCAACCGCAAAAACTTAACCCTCTGACTTCCTTATCCTATCCACCAGCTTCCTGCTGCAGGAACTGGTGGGTAGAATGAGGGAGTCAAATGGTCAAGTTTTTGCTTTGTTAGCATGATTGACGGTGCAGGATGCTGGTAGATACGGTGAGGGGGTCAAAGAGTTAAAGCAGTCAGTATAGTATTTGCCTGTGTGTGAATTGCCTCCATGGCATCATCAGGTGGTTTGTGTGTCTCAGTGATCCTGAAAATTGTGGCAGCAGATGCTTCAGCTTCTGGTAGGGCAGCTCTCAAGCCAGACAGATCAAAATGGAAAAAGCCAAACAGTAATCCCTAGCCTTCCAGACTGGGGACCCGTTGGCCTAACAACCCTATCCCAAAAACTCTGCCTGTGACAGTAACCACAACGGTACCTGTGGTCCTATGCTCCCCAAGGAGTCTTCAGGAGCAAAGGTATGGTATCTGGTCTTGGGACTGGGCTGGATTGGCATGAAGTACATGTAGAGCCAACGGTCTTGCTAAATCCTTCAGGGAACTGCTGATAGAGGTAAACGGAGAGGAAGACAGGGGGGGGGGGGGAGAATCCCTGATGGAATGACAACACTGCAGAATGGAGACAGAGAAATCATCCGCAGAGACCCACGCTTTGGCACACAACTGACAGAGCTGGAAAAATCTGGTGAGCATTTTTTTTTTTATAGTGTGGTGCCCCTATGAGAAGAAAAAGAAACATAGAGACAGACAGACACACAGTCACAGGCAGACAGGCAGGCAGAACAGAAAATGAAGGTAGGCTTTAATGGAAAACGTGTCTCACCAGGGCGAATGGTCAGAGTTGTCTCATTCAAAGTGATCTGAGAAGCAGACCCTGTGCGAAGGAGCAGGTGAATGGCAGTGGGCTGTATCAGGTTGGTGGCGCTAATGGAGAATGACGTCACTGTGTCGTAACGGGCACGTGTTGGTGCCGTCACGATGAACGTGGGTATGGAGAGGCCTCGGCTGCAAACACGCAATACAAGATCAGAGTCAGCAGACCTAGAAAGATATCAAGCAAACAAGCATGGAACGTTTTTTTTTTATATTTTTTACCGAAATGTAATCTCTTCATGAAACCAAGACCTTAAAAGATTCTGTAGAATTGTTGAGGAGTCAAAAAAAAAAAAAAAAGGATGGTAGAAACATTACTGATATTTTCAAATGTCAGGTCCTGTGTTAGTTTGTTTGTTTTTTAATTTAGTTAGTGCTGCGTGTGTGATTTATTCACAGGAGACTATGTTATCTCGAGCATGTCCACAGAGAGAGAGAGGGGAGGAGAGAGAGATTGAATGAGTGAGTGACTGACTAAATGACTGACTGACTGACTGACCGATTGATTGATTGATTGATTGATTGATTGATGATTGATTGATTGATTGATTATCTGTATTTTCCAGCATAAGACATAATACAACATTGGTCAGTTTCTCTAACCTAAACAGGTAATAGTGACACTATGAGCCAGACACACACACAGTCATACACATACATACATTATTTAATATTTTGATCTATGACCTACCAACTCAAGTCTCAAACAATGTAAACGTTGCTCAGTACGCTGATGATATAGCGATCTGGATGAATGTTTCGTTAAAAAGGAAGACTTCCTTGAGAGAAATAAAATACATTAAAAAGCTCTATCAACATGAAATTAATAATATTTCCACTTACTTGACAGTTAACGGTCTGGAAATATCCAATGAAAAAACACACATGATGCTTTTTAATAATGGTCTCAGTCCGAAAGAAGTACCGTTGTTTAAAATTGGTGATGAGGAACTGAAATATACTACTCACGTGAAATTTCTGGGAGTACAATTGACTTCTAGTTTACAGTGGAAAGAACATATTGATGCCTTGTTATGTAAAGCTATGAAAAGCTATAATTTAATAAGAATTATTAGTAAACAGTCTTGGGACAGGA
>JAPXFY010000028.1:23553770-23566270 GCA_030674185.1 Monoplex corrugatus
TTGTTGATTAGTCAGCTGACTGGTTGGTAAGTTACTTCATTGATAAGGTGGCTGATTACTTAGCAGATTGGTGGGCTCATTAGTCAGCTGACTGGTTGATTAACTTGTTGATTAGTTGGGTTAACTGACTGGCTGGTTCGTTTGTTGGTTGATTAGTTGGCTGATTGTTTGGTTGATTAGTTCATTGACTAGTTGGCTTTCACAATCCAGAACGGAACGCCAGAGCAACATAATTATCATACCCATAGTCATCATCATCATACCACTGTAAAAAAAAACAAATTATCCCAGATTGTGTGATTATTAATGCGGTGTAGGAAAAGGAACAGCAACATCAAGAACAACAATCAAAAACTTTTTGTGAAACGGTGCAGGCACTGCCATACTGAAACTGACATACTTACCCGCCTGACAAAACCTGACAGGAGACCGTTCCGAGGGCGAGGAGAAAAGGAACGACCTTCAAAAGGTCACACGTTGTCATGGTGACCCTCGGGAGATGACCTTGCCACGACCTTGAGGGGTTAATTGTTGTGCTGCGCACGAGTCGGGGAATGAGACGCTTTGGTTATCACGTCTTCTGATTGCACACCGTTGTCTTTTATTGTCTGTGTCCTGCGACACACACACACACACACACACACACACACACACACACACACACACACACACACACACACACACACAATGCACACACACATGCACGCACGCACACACGCACGCACACACACACATGCACGCACTCACGCACACACACACACACGCACACACACATACACACACGTACACACACACACACACACACACACAAACAAACACACACACACACACAAACACGCATACACACACAGATATAAACATACACACATAAACACACACTCACGCACAAACACACGCACAAACACACATGCACACAAACACATAAACACACACACACACACACACACACACACACACACACACACACACACACACACACACACACACACACACACACAGGCAGACCTCAGTAACAATTCTATGAACAAAAAACAATTGAAGAGGATGAAAGGATTGGGGAGGGGGTGGAGATGGGGGGGGGGGGTACAGACTCGGAAAGAACTGTTTGCCTACAGACAAGGCAGAGCCTGATATTACCTCAGAATTCAGACAAAACCATTAGAACCAAACTGAAAGAAAGATACATATGTACTAAACAGACAGATGTGCATATTCATTTATACATATGTATATAAGCACGTATATAAAGAAGATAACGGGAACAAAGAAAGCAGGTGCACCGTTCTGGCAAGCATCCTTTGCATACATAGCATCGTTACATACATACATGCATGCATACATACATACATACATACATATGTACATGCATACATACATACATACATACATAATACATACATACATGCATACATACATACATACATATGTATATATTAATATATACATACATACATACATAGACAGAGAGATTTTACCCTGAGGAAGGCCAAGGGCCGAAATATAGGAGAAAATACTCACGACAATGCTCTTGTTGATTGTCTTGGAAAATTGAAGTGTATATTATAGACAGAGAGACAGATATGGAAGCAGGTGTTTTCCATCCCACGCATCCCCACTAACAACTTCTCCCCAGGAGCACTTAGCACTGGCAACTGGGTCTGTTACATGTATCTCATCACTGGAACCTGTGGTCAGCCAGTGCGCACATAGCCATGCAAAAATATAATACGTTCCACTTTATGTTTTATGTACATTCCATCCTTTTAGAAACATCACATATTCGTTCCTTTGGAAGGAATTAAAAAAAGATATTTTCTTTAGTGCACATAAGATCGAAATGAGTACTGAAACGATGAAATGGCTTTGAATAATTTGTTAGGTCAGAGATGACAGAACAGAAGACAAGAGATGACAGAAAGAACAGAAGACAAAGATGACAGAAAGAAAAGAAGACAAAGATGACAGAAAGAACAGAAGACAAAGATGACAGAAAGAACAGAAGACAAAGATGACAGAAAGAACAGAAGACAAGAGATGACAGAAAGAACAGAAGACAAAGATGACAGAAAGAAAAGAAGACAAAGATGACAGAAAGAACAGAAGACAAAGATGACAGAAAGAACAGAAGACAAAGATGACAGAAAGAAAAGAAGACAAAGATGACAGAAAGAACAGAAGACAAAGATGACAGAAAGAACAGAAGACAGAGATGACAGAAAGAACAGAAGACAGAGATGACAGAAAGAACAGAAGACAGAGATGACAGAAAGAACAGAAGACAGGGATGACAAAAAGAACAGAAGACAAAGATGACAGAAAGAACAGAAGACAGAGATGACAGAAAGAACAGAAGACAAAGATGACAGAAAGAACAGAAGACAGAGATGACAGAAAGAACAGAAGACAGAGATGACAGAAAGAACAGAAGACAAAGATGACAGAAAGAACAGAAGACAAAGATGACAGAAAGAACAGAAGACAAAGATGACAGAAAGAACAGAAGACAAAGATGACAGAAAGAACAGAAGACAAAGATGACAGAAAGAACAGAAGACAAAGATGACAGAAAGAACAGAAGACAAAGATGACAGAAAGAACAGAAGACAAAGATGACAGAAAGAACAGAAGACACAGATGACAGAAAGAACAGAAGACAGAGATGGACAGAAAGAAATACAGAAGAAGACAAAGATGACAGAAAGAACAGAAGACAAAGATGACAGAAAGAAAGAAGACAAAATGACAGAAAGAACAGAAGACAAAGATGACAGAAAGAAACAGAAGACAAAAGATGACAGAAAGAAGACAGAGAGAACAGAAGACAGACATGACAGAAAGAAGACAGAGATGACAGAAAGAAAGACAGACAGAACAGAACAGAAGACAGAGATGACAGAAAGAAAAAAACAGAGAGAAACAGAAGACAGAGATGACAGAAAGAAAGAAGACCAGAGATGACAGAAAGAAACAGAAGACAGAGATGACAGAAAGAAGACAGATAGAACAGAAGACAGAGATGACAGAAGAGAAGACAGAGAGAAAGAAAGAAACAGAGAGACAGAAGAACAGAAAGAAGACAGAGAGAACAGAAGACAGGGATGACAGAAGAGAAGACAGAAGAGAGAGAACAGAAGACAGAGATGACAGAAAGAAGAGGACAGAGAGAACAGAAGACAGAGATGACAGAAAGAAGACAGAGATGACAGAAAGAAGACAGAGAGAACAGAAGACAGAGATGACAGAAAGAAGACAGAGATGGACAGAAAGAAGACAGAAGAACAGAAGACAGAGATGACAGAAAGAAGACAGAGATGACAGAAGAAGCAGAGATGACAGAAAGAAGACAGAGAGACAGAAAGAAGACAGAGATGACAGAAAGAAGACAGAGAGACAAGAAGACAGAGATGACAGAAAGAAGACAGAGAGAACAGAAGACAGAGATGACAGAAAGAAGACAGAAGAAGAAAGAAGACAGAACAACAGAAGACAGAGATGACAGAAAGAAGACAGATAGAACAGAAGACAGGAAGACAAGATGACAGAAGAACAGAAGACAGAGATGACAGAAAGAAGACAGAAAGAAACAGAAGACAGAAGAATGACAGATAAAGAAGACAGGATGACAGAAAGAAGACAGAGAGAACAGAAGACAGAGATGACAGAAAGAAGACAGAGAGAACAGGAAGACAGAGAGAAGAAAGAAGACAGAGAGGACAGAAAGAAGACAGAGAGAACAGAAGACAGAGATGGACAGAAAGAAGACAGAGAGAACAGAAGACAGAGATGACAGAAAGAAGACAGAGATGACAGAAAGAAGACAGAAAGAATGAAAGTCAGAAATGACAGAAAGAACATAAGAAGATAGAAGATGTATATATATATAGGCTATATGAGAGCAATCATGAGTACAACAACAACAACAACAACAACAACAAACGTCAACAAAAACAACATCACTATAACAAAAACCTAAAACAGCCCCTCTGTGGTCACAGTACTAGATGAGTCCTTTCACAACTCATGATTCCCACTGCAGGTTAAGAGGGTGTGAGGAGGGAGTAAGACATGAAGAAAACAAGCACAAGCAAGAAAGAAAGAAACACTGTGTGCCTTCACATCATTATGCTCACATAAATCCAGGACAAGTTACAGAGACGCCCAAATCGTTAAAAACAAAGCAATAAACTCACCCCAAAAAAATGAAAAACAGAACCAAACAACAACAATAACTCCATTATCATAAAAAAAATTGAAATAGTGTTAGGCTTATAATATAATTACAAAAGCATACTCAAAGAGGACTAAACAACAACAAAAACATTATTATTATCAACAACAACTAAAATAGTGTAGGTTTATAACATCATAATCATAAAAGAATAGATAAACAGGACCAAACAACAAAAACATCATTATCGTCATCAACAACAACTGAAACTATGTAGGCTTTTCATAATCACAAAAGAATACTCAAATAGGACCAAACAACAACAAAAACATCATTATCATCACAGCAACAACTACTTCTACAACAATAACAACAACAAAAACAATGACTTTACAACTTACCAGATATCAAAACGATCTGATGTTTATTAACGTCACCACAGTTTGGGACAGAACCCCACACACTTCACAATCCCCAAACACCAAGTTTTTTCAAGTCATTCAGTATTGAACTGGAATGTCAACAGTGACTGTCCACCACACGATATTTTTTACGTTTCCAATAATTCCAGAGAAAATGTAGGCCTACAGTAAGGTCCAACAATCCAAATCCCAAAGTTTTCACACAACGAGTCAACAACTGTTCACAACCAATAAAACACGATCACAGAACTCTCTCCACCTCAAAACCATAGTCTGTTTGCTCATATTTTCGAACAATTTGTTCTCTTGTTATAAGCAAAGACCGCCGGCGAAGTTTTCATCTACACACAACACTTCGCTTTAAACTATGTTTCCACTTACAACACGCGCCAGCTGTGTGGTTTTAGCAGCAGCAGCAGTGCTGTCTGTACAAGAGCCACAGTGTTCCTGCGGAGTTTGTACACAAACTCCGCGGTTATAGGCCAAGATCAGCTGAAGAGATGGGAGAGCGAAAGAGGGGAGACAGAGAAAAGCAGAAAACTTCAGCAGCATCCAAGGCTGGCTTAGAGTTGACGGGACGGCCCCCTGTGGGGAAAGATAGGATGTTGATAACGCTGGCCGGTTTTAACCCTCTCCCTCCTTACCCTCTTCATGCAGGAAGTTGATGGAGGAAAGACAGGATGCTACTGATCACGTTGGCCGCGTTTAACCCTCTCACTCCTTACCCCTCGCTCTTCCAGCTTCGTGCAGGAAGCTGACAGATGAGGTTACCTCTCTCTATCAGCTCAGAGATGACAGTCCTCTGAGGATACTTCTCTCTATCAGCTTTGCGCATAAAGCAGGTGGATAGGTTGAGGGAGTAAAGGGGTTAAGTCTTGAGAGTCAAAACCGCTCTCTGAGGATACCTCTCTCTCAGCTCTGTGCTTAAAAGTTGGTGGATTGGCTTAGAGAGTAAAAGGGTTAAGTCTTGAGAGCCAAAACAGCTCTCTTGAAATATGTCTTTTTTTGTTTACAGGTTTTGTGATAGTGTGCTGGGTGTTAGCGGTCTGGTGCAAAGCTTTCCCCTGTTTTGTGTGTCTACATCATAGACATCTGTCTGTTTAGCAATCTCCGTGTGGCCTATACTAGTGTTTAGTAGCCCAGTAGGCTAGCCCACAGATACAGCCTTTTATTCATTATTATTAAAATAGGCCTACAGAAAACGTTTCGCCACGGAAAAATCCCGCGAGGCGCCAGACAAGGATGTTGAGGAAGGCTGTGATTGGCTGTGGCCCTCTCTCCTCTCCTTCCCTCCGTGTGTGTGTGTGTGTGTGTGTGTGTGTGTGTGTGCGTGCGTGTGTGTGTGTGTGTGTATTTGTGTGTGTGTGTGTAGCATCCTCGTGGCTACATACATCTGTCAGCATCTTATCAACCTCCGGTCCTTCAGTATTGCCGATGTCAGTGCATACGGTGGCCTGGTGGGTCATACACCTCTTTCTGTCTTGCTTCGTCTGCGGCCAATATATTCACTCCTCAGTCAGGAGACAGAAGCCATAGCCAAGTGGTTAGTATGAAGGCTTCCAATCGCAGAGTCTTGAGTTCAATCCTGTCTGGGTACCATCGGTTGGATTAGCCCTGATATGGCACTACGCAGTCGGCTGGGCTTTAACCCTTTGACTCCCGCACCCTGTCCACCAGCATCCTGTATAGTCAACCATGCCAGCAAAGCAAAAACAACCCCGTTGACTGCCTCACCCTATCCACCAGCTTCCTGCAGCAGGACGCTGGTGGATAGGGTGAGGCAGATCAACGGGTTAAGTTTTTGTAATTGGTAGATAAGGGTGTGGGAGTCAAAGGTTAATTAAACAACAGTAACAATAACAATCCGTTGGGTAAAGGGTGGAGATTTTTCCAATCTCTCAGGTCAGCAACTGTACGATATATTTGCAAGCCAGCTTAGTGCTTTGTGTACCGTGTAGGCCTATACGCACGCAGAACACAAAAGGGGTAGATTTTTTCCAACCCAACATTCAAAACGTACGTATGGGTAAACCTTTTTTCTTTCTTTAAAGCCCAGCCGATTGTTTCTGGTCCACTTTCCTGGAACAAACTTCCTCTCTCAGTCCGTAGCAACCTACTTTTGTCTCCTTCAAGTCCGCTCTCAAAACTCACCTTTTCTCCTCTGCATAAAATCCTGACCTCACTCATCCCCCTCTGTAGCCTGTCTCCACTCGGAGGGGAATCACATTGTAATATATATTTGTATATAATATGCTCTCTATAATTTTCTATTGCTTTTATTCTTTTTCCCCATTTATAGCCATGTGTAAGTGTGTGTGTGCGTGTGTGCGCGCGCGTGCGTGTAATGTATGTTCAGGCTTAGATTTGATTTTTATCGAGATTTTGCGCTATATAAATATTGTAATTATTATTATTATTATAACCGTTTCAAAACATACACAATACTTCAACAGGAAAAAAAAAGGAAAAGAAAATTCAGCATACACTTCAATGCATTCATGGCATAATCTAAGAAGATGCCCCTGGCGTTGACCATTCTGTCAATTTATCGCACAAGGGATTTAAAAAACAGCTAAGTACAAATTTAAACATAACTAAGGACACTAAAACATATATAAAAACGGGCCTAAATTAACCTAAAATTGCTTCCGTATATCTACTATCCTAGAGCCAAAAATGCACTTAATACATGTACCCAATTATCAATCCTAAGAGAAAGTACATAAGACTTTATGGAACACATACACGGTGAATGGACCAGCAAGGCAAAAAATGATGGGAAGAAATGACAGAAAGCAAAGGAGGAAGAAGGAAAAAAAAAGAGAGTGACAGAAAAGAGGAAATTTCTAGCACAGAATTTCCAGAAGGTGGGGATACTATTTATACCGAAAGAGCCCCCGGCATCCCCACTGGGGAAATGGGTAAACCTGTTAGTGCTTTGTGTACCCTGTACGCCTACAGGTATACATACACACGAAGAACGTGAAAGAGGGAGATTTTTTTCAGTCTCGCAGATCAAAACGTATGTATAGGTAAACCTGCTAGTGCTTCGTATGCCGTGTGGGCCTATACACACGCAGAACACAAAAGGGGGAGATTTTTTTCAGTCTCACAACATCAACACGTGTACTATGGATAAACCCCCTTGGACTTCGTGTGTATATGCACGCAGAAGAACGATTGGGCACGTTAAAGATTCTGCAAGCTATGTCAGAGTTCGGTGGCTTGTGGAAACATGACAGGTTCAGTTTCAGTTTCTCAAGATGACGTCTCCGCGCTCGGAACGAATTCCATATGCACTAACGCCAAAGGATGTCATCTGGATGCACTGGAATAATACTTGAGGTGTGACCATGTATTTTAATGCACATGTGTTGATGTTGTGTGTATCTTATGAAACACGGAAACACCCAGAATGCACAATCTCCGAAAACGGAGTCTGCAGACGGTGCGGCAACTCCTGTAACATCATCATGTGCCCTGCAGCATGGCGTTGGCGATCATGGCCTTCGGTATGAATCTATCCTTTGTCGCTGCAAGCATATCTCCCAACCCTCCCTGTCCTCATCCACTCCGCAAATTCGTCCGATATTTTTCTCCCTGGTCTTCCTGGTGCTCTTTTTCCCTCCACCTTTCCTGTTGTGACTTGGTGCTCAAATTTCTTTTGCCTCTTAAAACCCCTTCTATTCCCCATAGCGACATCGTTCCCATTAGGAACTATAAAATCTATCAACAAAAAGGCTGCATGTTATGCATCAGTTGAAAGCGCAAACATTTCTGAATGTTATGGTGTTCAGTTTGATAACATAATTTGATAATATAAGTTAATATTTGACGAAATGGATGCTTTCCGGTAAATGTACTGTCAGTTTCGTGAAAAATCATAACAAATCTCAGAGAAAAGAGTTAAAATGTCCTATAAATGTTGTTTGTCTTTTCCTGATCTTCTTTATTGATTTGTGTGTGTGTTGTGTGTGTGCGTGCGAGCGTGTGTGTGCGTGCGAGCGTGTGTGTGTGTGTGTGTGTGTGTGTGTGTGTGTGTGTGTGTGTGTGTGTGTGTGTGTGTGTGTGTGTGTGTGTGTGTTTGTCTCTTTCAAGACTGCCTCGTTTGTTTTCTTTGCTGTCCATGGAACTCTTATCATTCCTATCACAAACCGCATTTCAATTGCCTCAGTCTTGTTCTGATTTGCAGGTTGACTGTCCACACTTCGTATAAGATCTGTAACCCTGTAGCTCATGAGCCAAACAACGCGCGCACACATATCCGAGAAAACTTTGCTCAAAACGCAAAACTTAATAATAATTACATGAATAAAAAAACTAATAAAAACATATAGAAATAACTAAATGAAATGATCAGCCAGTGGTCTGAATGAAAGATGTGATCTCTTTGTTCCTCCAAAGCTGTTCTTCCTGAGTTGTCATATTCAGCCACTGCTTGACTCTCATTAATTTTTAATTGATGTTGTAGTTTGAACAGAATTCAGGCAACTGAAATGTGGTTTCTAAGAAGAATGTTGAGAGTTTCAGGGATAGCAAAGAAAACAAACGAGACAGTCTTGATGGAGGCATCACACAAGAAGATCATTGATAAAGAAGATAAGGAAAAGACGAGCAACATTTAGAGGCCATTTTATGAGGAAAGGGGAATTAGAGCACCAGGTCACAACAAGAAAGCTGGAGGGAAAGAGAATACCAGGTAGACCCAGGGAGAACATATTGGACGGACTTGTAGAATGGCTGAGGACAGAGACGGTGGAAGATGTACTTTCAGCGAAAAGGGATAGATTCGTATGGAGGGCCATGATCGCCAACGCCAAGCAGCAGAGCACATGTGATGACGATGATGATGATGATGATGATGATGATGATGATGATGATGAGATGAGACGACGACGACGACGACGACGACGATGATGACACATTTATAATCTTCAGAAGCAATATGTTTAAACGTTAAGCTTTAAATTTCGTTGTGTATGCTGTTTTCAACGAAATATACCAATAAGGCTGGGTATACCGATAGGGCGTTAACAGACATGACTTACAGATCTGTATCATGCATATTTGATGTTCTGGGTGAATATACACACGGCGGGCGTGTAGACACTAATAGGCCTGCACACATGTTCACTTGGAAGATCGGAAAAATTGTCACCAAGTGTAAACTACCCAGGCAGAATCGAACCCCAGACCTTCCGGTTGGAAGTCCAACCGTGACGTTTTACCCACTTCATTATTGCGCCCCGCTTTTTCATATTTGAACGGTTGGTTAACCCTTTGACTCCCGGCACCCTGTCCACCAGCATCCTGCATTGTCAACCATGCTAACGAAGCAAAAACTTAACCCTTTGACTCCCTCACCCTGTCCATCAGCATCCTGCATTGTCAACCATGCTAGCAAAGCAAACACTTAACCCTTTGACTCCCTCACCCTGTCCATCAGCATCCTGCATTGTCAACCATGCTAGCAAAGCAAAAACTTAACCCTTGGATTCCCTCACCCTGTCCACTAGCATTCCTCTGCATTGTTAAGCATATAAGCAAAGCAAAAACTTAACCCTTTGTGTTGTGTTGTGTTGTGTTGGTGTTGTGTTGTGTCGTGTGTGTCGTGTCGTGTCGTGTCGTGTGTGTCGTGTTGTGTTGTGTTGTGTTGTTGTCGTGTTGTGTTGTGTTTCTTTCCTAGTGTTTATGACCAACTTAACCTTGTTAAGTTTCTTTTACAGGTTTAACCTTTTCTTTTTTCTCTTTCTTTCTTTTTTTTTTTTTTTTTTTTTCTTCTTCTTCTTCTTTTCTTAACTTCTTTTCTGTTCACATTTATCTGTTTAATGATATGTTCATCAGTTTCACATCCTGATTTCATGTTGCTAGTAATTGTTAGGTTTGGTTTTTCTGTTTTGTTTTGTTTCGTTTTATTTTGTTTTGTTTTGTCTTGTTTTTCTTTGTTTTGTTTTGTCTTCCTCCGTCTCCATACAATCACATATGTTGAAAACGTGAGCTGGGTGTGTGGTGTGGTGTGGTGTGGTGACTGATCTGCTATGGCTAGTTTTTGTTTTTTTTAACCCGACTTGTTGAAAACATAATTTGCCCCCTTTCTTTCCTCCCTCAGCACTGAGTTTCCTGTCTGTCTGTCTGTCTGTCTGT
Organism: Monoplex corrugatus; assembly: GCA_030674185.1. Lineage (NCBI taxonomy): Eukaryota > Metazoa > Mollusca > Gastropoda > Littorinimorpha > Ranellidae > Monoplex > Monoplex corrugatus. The sequence continues at coordinate 23,564,505 of JAPXFY010000028.1, forward strand.
CTCCCTCTCTTTCTTTTTCTTTCTCTCTTACTCTGTCTATCTCTGTCTGTCTGTCTGTCTGTCTCTCTCTCTCTTTTACTTTCTGTCTCATCATTCATTCATTCATTCATTCTTCTCTCTCTCTTCTTTTTCTCTTCTTCCTCTCTCTTCTTCTCTTGCTTTACTTTCTGTCTTTCTTTCATTCTCTCTCTTCTCTCTTCTCTCTCCCTTTCTCTCTCTCTCTCTCTTTCTCTCTCTCTCTCATTTACAAATTCACAGTCTTGTTTGTTTGTCTGTCTATCTGTCGGTTTTTCTCTCTCTCTCCTCTCTCTCTCTCTTTCCACTCTGTCTCTGTCTCTCTCTGTCTCCCTGTCTCTGTTGTTCTCTGTCTCTGTCTGTCTGCCTGTCTGTCTGTCTCTCTCTCTCTCTCTCTCTCTCTCTCTTTTATTTTCTCATTCATTCATTCATTCATGCATTCAGTCATTCATTCGTTCGTTCGTTCGTTTTTTCATTCCATTGTTCATTCATTCTCTGTCTCTCTTGTCTCTCTTCTCTCTCTCTCTCTCTCTCTCTCTCTGTAATGGAAATACATTAAAAGTCAAAGAAGTGCGTCATTGTATGTACCAAAACGCAATTATTACGTGTTGCATACAATGACGCAGTTGTCTGAAAATACGTGAGAAAGTGATGAGTATATGCTATGGTAACGAGGACATAGTTTTGGTTTGCGTGTTGCATGCGTGGACACTGTTGTCTGGAAAATAGGCTACTTGAGAAAATAATGATGATGTGCTATGGCAACGAGAACATAATTTTGGGGAAGACAATGATATAGGCCTATTAGATGAAGATAACAAGCATGGGGAGGAAGGGTGGTTCTCTCTGGGAGAGGACTGAAAGGATGGTGCAACGGCACCAGAGGTTGCTGGTGGTCCAGCAGAGCCAAGGTCATGCAGTGATCCAGCAGGTTTCTAAGACTGGGAAGTTTGTGCGTCGGAACCAGAGGTTGTGCGGTGATCCGGCAGACTTCTCGGATTCGCAGGGTATCCCGATGGTGGCACTTTACTGCCACCCAACAAGAACAGTGGCTACTGTGGCTGATTGAAGTGTGGTCTGAATGGAGTAATACTGCATAACTGCCAGACTTCAGAGGACAAGGCTGTGCTCGTTTTTGTTGGAGCTACTGACGGTGCTAAGAGAATGGACTAATACTGTCAGACTTCAGTGAACAAGGCTGTGCTAGTTTCTGTTGGAGCTACTGACGGTGGTGATAGAATCACACAGGACGCTGTGGATTTGGATCTGCTACGTGCTGCCGCTGATGAGAGCATTCTCTGCAGGCTACTGCCAAGAAGTGCTTTTAACTGTGGGAATTGTATCAAGAAATGAACATATCTCTGTGGTTGATAGAGTCAGGTACTTGATGTGACCAAAGAAGATTGGTAACAGACTACTCAATTCAATTTATAATTGCTGTGGTGTGGGACTGGGTAGTGAGCAATCTATTGTTACTTGTTTGATTTTTCTTATTGTGTGCTTTATGGGATCTTATATTTTCTTTGAGAGTAAAAGAAAAATAAATAAAAGAATGGAAAACATGTGATCTAGTTCTTGACTCCCCTTCTTATCACACACACACACACACACTCTGTCTGTCTCCCCCCTCTTTCTTTCTCTCTCTCTCTCTTTTACTTTCTGTCTCTCATTCATCATTCATTCATTCAGTCAGTCATCATCAGTCAGTCGGTCAGTCAGTCAGTCAGTCAGTCAGTCAGTCAGTCAGTCAA
>JAPXFY010000028.1:23576270-23591270 GCA_030674185.1 Monoplex corrugatus
AGGACCGTCCTGTGTCATAGTTCACAGCAGACGTCAGGACCGTCCTGTGTCATAGCTCACAGCAGACGTCAGGCCCGTCCTGTGTCATAGTTCATAGCAGACGTCAGGACCGTACTGTGTCATAGTTCACAGCAGACGTCAGAACCGTCCTGTGTCATAGTTCACAGCAGACGTCAGGACCCGTCCTGTGTCATAGTTCACAGCAGACGTCAGGCCGTCCTGTGTCATAGTTCACAGCAGACGTCAGGCCCGTCCTGTGTCATAGTTCACAGCAGACGTCAGGCCCGTCCTGTGTCATAGTCACAGCAGACGTCAGGCCCGTCCTGTGTCATAGTTCACAGCAGACGTCAGGACCGTCTGTGTCATAGTTCACAGCAGACGTCAGGACCGTCCTGTGTCATAGTTCACAGCAGACGTCAGGACCGTCCTGTTCATAGCTTCACAGCAGACGTCAGGACCGTACTGTGTCATAGTTCACAGCAGACGTCAGGCCCGTCCTGGTCATAGCTCACAGCAGACGTCAGGGACGTCAACGTGTCATAGCTCACAGCAGACGTCAGGCCCGTCCTGTGTCATAGTTCACAGCAGACGTCAGACACGTACTGTGTCATAGTTCACAGCAGATGTCAGGACCGTACTGTGTCATAGTTCACAGCAGACGTCATGCACGTCCTGTGTCATAGCTCACAGTAGACATGCACCCAGAAAATATGGAACATCGCCAGTGTATTTTTTGGTTTGCCTGTGAAAGTGGATCTTTCTTCAGAATTTTGTCCAGAACGATTTGTTGTTGTTGTTGTTGTTGCTGCTGCTGCTGCTGTGAGTTCTATTACATGCTGTCCCCCTTTTTTAATATTAACCCTTTGACTCCTGCACCCTGTCCACCAGCATCCTGCATTTCCAATTATGCTAGCAAAACAAAAACTTAACCCTCTGATTCTCTCACCCTATCCAACAGCTTCCTGCAGGAAGCTGGTAGCTAGGGTGAGGGAATTGTGTGCATATGTCTGGTGCATGAGTGCGCTTTGATTTGAATTGTCAAGATCTGGCGCCGTATAAATACTGTGATTGTTATTATCGTTATTTTTAATTATCATTTTCATTGTTATTATTATGACAATCATCATTATGCTGCACATGGGATCTTGGTTTATTGTCTAATCAGAAAGACTATCACCCAGACCACGACTTTGCTTATCACCTCATCAAAACCACTGTACCACCAGATGTGCTCCTCGCTGTCCACCATTTGGTTCGTGATTACTTAACAGGTAACCTCCATATCCATCATCTGGGGATGCGCTGGGTTGGGTATGGTAGCCCATACTTTAACTAGAATGACCTCCATACTGTTTAGAATTTGATAGCAAGAAACTCTGGAGAAAGATGGACAGCAGGTCATCAGAAGAGAAGCACTCCTCAAGCAAGTGTTTCAACCCTAAACTTCTTATGTTTTAAGGGGCTGGGCCACATCCAGGTCATGGCTCCTAGACAGCAGGTCATCAGAAGAGAAGCACTCCTCAAGCAAGTGTTTCAACCCTAAACTTCTTATGTTTTAAGGGGCTGGGCCACATCCAGGTCATGGCTCCTAGACAGCAGGTCATCAGAAGAGAAGCACTCCTCAAGCAAGTGTTTCAGCCCTAAACTTCTTATGCTTTAAGGGGCTGGGCCACTACCAGGTCATGGCTCCTGAGCCCCTTTGCTGTCATCATCTCGAGGTCACTAATTCGTCTGTGCCCGTTCCTTTGTGGAAATGGCCGTTGAGGGGCATTTGATATCCAAGGTCTACTAGACCTGAATTTCTCGCTGCAATACCAGCTTCCAGTCTGTCGTATGTTCCTTTGTGGAGAACTGCAATGACGAGACATGAAAATACTCTTTAGCATTTCTGATATTCCTTTGGCACAGCTGTGCAAAATGACCAGAAACGGCACCTTTAGTTGCTCAAGAGGCGTGGCACCTAGCCCGGCCCTTGACCCCCCTGATCACACGCTGTGATAGACATTCCAGTGTCAGCAAGCAACTGACACGGGTCTTTCCCTTCTTTACATCTGTTAAAAAGTGGCGATTTTTTGCTCTTTTTGAAAGTGATTTACAAATAGGCAAGGTTTTGTCAGCATCCATGTTTTGTCAAGTAAAAGTTCTGTATCTTGACTCTGTCTGGACGAAAATTGAAAAATTCCACCCTAATCGTTTGTGATTTATTTGCCTTTAAATTGAAGATACCGCCAGCATTGCTCAGTGAAATTAGCGTGCAGTAGACGATGTTGACAGTGGGGCACGCTGAGTACTGAAGTGAAGTGGAATTATTTGGCTGTGACTGTTGAAATGACTGTTCTCTCTGTCTGTCTCTGTCTGTCTCTGTCTCTCTGTCTCTCTGTCTCTCTCTCTCTCTCTCTCTCTCTCTGTCTCTCTCTCTCTCTCTCTCTCTTTTCACACTGAGAAAGCCGAAAATCACAATATCTGAATACAAGGGACAATTAATCACTCTGTTGGTGATACGAACTTGTCAATATGAAACAGGCTTTTTTGTTGCATTGTCTTTGTTCCTGTATCAAGGAAACAATAGATGTGTTACGCAGTGAACTTGTAATAATGTCATTGTTTCCAGCAATCTGATATTTCAGATGGTGATACACTTTCCGACTGTTCCATAACATGCAAAACTGGTCTACGAAAATATTTCCTTCTCTCGCTTTCGGCCCATTGACAGTTTCCTGCAACAGGGATGTCAGCCATGCTAACGGAAAATCCATTCGTGACTGATCAATTACCATGGTTACATCTGTTTATTTACATGTCGGATTACCCTTGTCTGGACCGCAGTATTGTTTACAAAAGGAAGCAGCACTGTCCAAGTATGGACCCTGGTACTGATAATGAAAGGAAGCGGCACTGTCTCAGATCATGCCATGGAAGTGTTGAGGTATAAAACATCTGCGTGACATCTTGTTCTTGATTAGAAGCGATTACAGACTCCTGGAAAGTATACACACATGTGAAGAGAGAAAGAGAGAGAGAGAGAGAGAGAGAGAGAGAGAGAGAGAGAGAGAGAGAGAGAGAGAGAGAGAGACAGTCAAATAAGAACTATGGGACAAACTGCCACACTCACGTCAAATTCATGATCCCCTAACACAGAACCGGCGAAACGTCATGTGTAATATAGTGTACAAACTCGTGTGTATCGTTTCCTTAACCAGAACAAGAATACATTTGCAAATATTTTATAGTGATAACAAATATGTCATTCTTATCCCACTTTATTTAGCAACATTTTAAATACTATAATGCTCACCAGGATCAATCGAGTGTAGTGACTTGCGAGAATGATGACAAACACATTCTGTGTCATGGAATACATTTGGAGAACATCTCTTTGTTAGTACAGACATATAGGCCTATCTTTATTGTGGCTCCCACAGCTTGGACATTGTCGTACACACTGGGTCCAAATTGCCAACATAGTATTCTTTATTCATCGACAAACACAACGGAGCATAATACATAACGTCAATTGTATCTGGCTGCAGCAAAACATCTCCTTGAATTAAATGTAAGATCTATTATTTTGAGTGATAAACTTGTTGTTTCTGATCATCAATACTGATGTAACCTTATTAGAAAGGCACTGAAGGTGAACAGAACCGATTGTGTCTGAGTGCCCCACTCTGATATACAAGCATGGTGCGACTCAAGCAGACCAAAATAATAATAATAATAACAATAATAATGATAATAAAAGACACATTAACCCTACAAATGATAGCGGGAGCGGTGTTTAATGTGTCCATGCCGTGTTTGCCAAGTCAAGTGGCCGACTTCGTGAAAGTGGGGTACTTAACTTGCGTTACTCTCCTCACTCGAATTAAACTGGAAACCACTTACTGGGATCTAGTAAGTTATCATCAATACGTATGACAGTGTGTGGAAGATTATAGCATCTCTCTCTCTCTCTCTCTCTCTCTCTCTCTCTCTCTCTCTCTCTCTCTCTCTCTCTCTCTCTCTCTCTTGTTCTTTCGTGTGCATTTCTCTCTCCTCTTTCGCTCCTCTCTCTCTCCCTCTCCTCATGGTTGTGCATGCACTAACACAAGAAAAGAGAATGGAAATGGTCTCTACTAGGTGTGAGACATCGTGTCAGTTAAGTTGTCGCCGTACAGTGGGGTAATTATATCGCGTCTCCCTCCTTCCCCGCCGAGGTCAAATTTTTTTTAACTAAGTGGAGACCTTTCTAAAGTGTTCAAGTGTGTGCGACATACCTTTAATAGTGTGTGAAAACTTCAGAAGCTTGGCTAGAAGGGTTGAAAGTTACGAAGAAAAAAACAAAAACCCTGAGATCTTGAAATCCAAAACGAGTGTGACTGCCCGCGTTCAAGCAAACAGGAACCAGAAAAAACAAAAAAACAAAACAAAAACAAACAAACAAACAAAAAACGAAAGAAGAATAAGAACGCGTATTTAATACAACAAGACAACTGGTCTTGTATTAAATACGCGTTCTTATTCTTCTTTCGTGTTTTTTTTTTTTTTTTTTTTTTTCTGATTCCCGAGATCTTGACATATTCGCTCTACTCCGTGAAATTAAGCCTGTTTTGTACAGGATGTGGTAGCGTAGCTTACTAGACTAATCTGGTCATGTTTGGTATCATTTTAAAGCTGTTTGTATCAGCAACACGGTCATTTATATATAAGATAGATGTTAAAAAGCACTGTAAAATCTAAGACTATTTAGTGATTAACTCATTCTCCTTCCTTCCACCGCACTACCGCTATCAGCAGGCGTAATGTGCATGGTCTGCCCTCTCCAGCTGAAATAAGGTCAGGTCACAGCTAGGGGCTTCTGCATCTAAAGAGTCGGGTTGGAACAGCCATGTTGGGTCGTATGTTCCTTTGTGGAGAACTGCAATGACGAGACATGAAAGTACCTCTTTAGCATTTCTGATATTCTTTGGGTCGTAAGTTCCTTTGTGGAGAACTGCAATGACGAGACATGAAAGTAGGCTGCCTCTTTAGCATTTCTGATATTCTTTGGATCGTATGTTCCTTTGTGGAGAACTGCAATGACGAGACATGCAAGTAGGCTGCCTCTTTAGCATTTCTTAGATATTCTTTGGGACATGATATATCTTGAGAGCCAGATGGATCATCATTTTGGGTGGGACTCATCCATACGCATTTGTCAGATCATGCCTCACCATACTGAAGTCCCTTTTTATCTACTTTAGCCCTCTGGATCATACCATCGTGGTATACTCTACACAACCACACACTCCCAGACGTCGGTTCCACCACATCGAAGTCCCTTTTTTTTTCTACTTGAGCTCTCTGGATTACTTTCCATATCATCGTGGCATACTCTGCACAACGACACACTCCCAGACGTCGGTTCTCATCACATCAAGGTCCCTGTTTTCTGCTTTTGCTCCCTGGATTGTTTCCCATATCATCGTGGCATACTCTGCACAACGACACACTCCCAGACGCTGAGCCTCACTACATCAAGGTCCCTGTTTTCTGCTTTTGCTCCCTGGATTGTTTCCCATATCATCATGGCATACTCTGCACAACGACACACTCCCAGACGTCGGTTCTCATCACATCAAGGTCCCTGTTTTCTGCTTTTGCTCCCTGGATTGTTTCCCATATCATCATGGTGTACTCTGCACAACGACACACTCCCAGACGTCGGTTCTCATCACATCAAGGTCCCTGTTTTCTGCTTTTGCTCCCTGGATTGTTTCCCATATCATCATGGTATACTCTGCACAACGACACACTCCCAGACGCTGAGCCTCACTACATCGAGGTCCCTGTTTTCTGCTTTAGCTCTCTGGATTGCTTCCCTATCTCTGTTCGAAAAGCCCTTGCTTGGTCTGTATGTCATAAGCTCAAGATCATATGGACTTCTAACTTGAAAAAAGAACTAAAGATTCGTCTCTTTATATCCACTGTCGAGTCTGTGTTGCTCTACAACTCGGAAACATGGACTCTAACAAAGCAGAGAAGAGTCTTGATGGGACGTATGCTCGCATGTTGAGTATGGCATTAAATGTCTCTTGGAAGCAGCACATGACTAACGAATAGCTATATGAATACCACCCTAAAGTTAGTGACAAGATAAGAACACGTAGGCTTCACCTAGCCGGTCACTGTATGCGACATCCAGAGGAAGCCAACTGAAGGGAGAGCGAACAGGGGAAGGAAGACAACAGACTTCATCGATCTTCTCAAAAGGGACACTGGCATCGAAAACATCGATGAGATCAAGGCAGCTATGTTGGACAGGAGCAAGTGGGAGGAGTACGTCACAGAGGCTCGATCGGGAGATCGGCCAAACTGAACTGAGCATTGCTTCCCATATCATCGTGGTGTACTCTACACAACCACACACACTCAGCAGGCCTCTTTTCTAGACCGATACATCCGCTTATTTTCTGCGAGGTATTTAGTCAGCAGCATGACGGTCCCTACAGGACGAAGACAGTTTAAGAGTATGAGCCTTTGGTAGACCTGGGCTTCCATTGCACCCAGTTCTTGATTGGTAGAAAGAAACTCTAGGGAGAGCTAGACAACAGAAGGTCTTCAGAGAAGTAACCCCCTTTAGACAAGTGTTTCGGCCCTGAATTCCTTACACTCTCGGGGGGCCGGGCCACATCCAGGTCATGACTCCTGGATGCCCTTCTGCTGTTGTCTATTTTTTTTTTTTTTTTTTTTTCCCACGCCGGGGATCGAACCTGGGCGATTCTGCGCTTCAGAACTGCGGTACGCGGTTTTACCAATGTGCTAACGGGGCACACATCATCTGTAGGGAATTTAATCCTTATGAAGTTCACTTTTTTCGTTCCTCCTTGCCCAGATCCAGCTTGAGCTCCTTTCTGCTGCCTCTGCCATCGCTTTAAGGGCTCTAGTCCTCTTCTTCCCAGAAATGGCGAGTTGTTTCATGAGATCATAAGCGGAGGTGCCCACAAACCCTCTTGCCCCGACCTCTATGGCGAAGATTTTGACCCGCAGACCTGCTTTCTTCAGGGTGCTGGCAAGACCGGCGTATTTTTCGGTCTTGTAGATATGTGCTTCTTCCATTCTGCTTTCGTATGGCACAGTGAGTTCTATCAGAATCACTTGTTTCGAGGAGTCAGAGTGGAGAGCGATGTCTGGTCTCATGCCTGTCTTGCTGATGACATCTGGGTAATTTCTCCACTCTGGGAGGTCTGCTGTACACTCCCAGTCGACTGCTCCATCCAGAAGACCCTTTGGCAATGTGCTGGTTGTCATAGCACTTTCGGGCCAGACCTGTTTCCCTCCTGCTTTGTAGAACGTTGTCATAGCAATTGGTGCGTTTGGGGTCATGATTTTTTCGCTAACCACATCTGTGATCACTTTCAGAACTTGGTTGTGCCTCCATGTATACCTTCCTTGGGCTAGCGCTACTTTGCAAGAGCTTAGGACATGTTCCACTGTTTGTTTCTTCTGACAGAGCGGACATGCTGGGTCGTCTGCTTTCCCCCATTTCACTAAGTTTGCATTGGAGGGGAGCAGGTCATATACAGATCTGAGGAGGAAGCTTATCCTTAGGGGAGCCATGTGCCACATATCGTTCCAGCTGAGACTTCTTTGGAGTGCACTGTCCCATGTTGTCCATTGCCCCTGTTGACCTTGCTGGACTGCCTTCTGCACTCTTTTGACATCTTCTTCTTCCTTCAACTCCTGTATGATCATGTCTCTTTTTTCCTTCCCTTTGGCTTTGGACCACCACTGCATTTTTGTTGCTCCCAGTCCCTGTCTGTTGGTTTGCGTGTGTCCAATTATTTCTTTGATGCTGAGGTTTCTCTTGGCATTGTTTACAGCTTCTTGGACTTTCCACTTTCTGCCAGTTCTCAGCTTTGGATGAACTGATCTCACGATATTGTCTTCCGATTCCTCCAGCATGCTCAACAGTCTTGCTTTTCCAACTTTGTATTCCTCCACTATGGATTTGAGAGGTAGCTTCAGCATTGCTTGACGACAGTAGAATGCAACATCAGTGAGACCAGGTGGGACACCGAGCCATTTTCTTGTGTATTTGTTGATTTTGGCTTCCATTGCTTCGACTGTGCTGGTGCAAATGTCATAGATTAGCAGTGGCCACAGCAGCTTTGGTATCAGCATGAACTGTAGACACCAGACTTTGTATTTGCCTGGCAGTCCGCAGTTATCTATTTTCTTCAGGCCTTCTTCTGCTGTTTGCTTGGTTTCACATCCCCTTTGTGTGTCTTTCAGGGAGTCATCATACCATCTTCCGAGACTTTTTACTGGCTCTTCTGTGACAGTGGGGATGGCTTGGTTGGCTACCATGAATTTGACTGAATCTGCCACTTTTCCTTTTCGCAGTGAGAGACTTCGGGATTTCTTAGGTTTGAACCTCATTCTTGAAGAGGCCACCAGCTCATCCAGCTGCTTTAAGATTTGGTGTGTCTCTTCCTCATCCGTGGACAAGACTGTTGTGTCATCCATGAAAGCTTTCAGAGGAGGCATCTGGTATCCATCTCCCAGATTCACTGGACCTGAACTCTTCATTGCAGCTTTCAAGATGACTTCCATTGCCAACACGAACAGTATGGGAGAGATTGCACAGCCCATTGCAATGCCCACCTCTAGGTCTATCCAGTCCGTGGTGTATTCTTTGGTAGAGAACCGCATTGAGAACCCTTGGAAATACTTCCTCAGCATTGTTCGGATGTTTTCTAGGATGTGATACATTTCAAGAGCCAGCTGGATCATATCGTGTGGAACTGATCCATATGCATTCGCCAGATCAAGCCAAACTACGTCAATGTCTCTCTTCTCTGTTCTTGCTTTTTGGATGGCATCCCAAATCAACGTGGCATGTTCCAAGCATCCAGGCATTCCTGGTATGCCTCCCTTTTGGACTGACATATCCAGATACTTGTTTTCAGTCAGGTATTTTGTCAATCTTGCTGCCATAACAGAGAAGAAGATTTTCCCCTCGACGTTCAGAAGTGATATTGGCCTGAACTGATTGATGCTGCTGGAGTTCTGCTCCTTCGGAATGTACACTCCTTCAGCTCTCATCCATTGGTCGCTGATCTTCTGGTTCCTCCATGCTGATCGAATCATCTTGTGGAGCCACTCGAGCACTTTTGGGCATTTCTTGTAGAGCAGGTATGGTATTCCGTTTGGTCCAGGTGCTGACTTGGCTCTGGCTTTCTTTACTACGTTCTTCACTTCATCCAGTGTTGGTGGTTTGTTATTGAATTTTCCTTCTGGCGCTGCAGGCCAAACCAGATTCTGGATTTCAAGTGGTGCCTCGCGCTGAGAATCGGAATATGTTTCCCTGAGATGCTGCTCTAGGGTTTCCTTGCCCACTGTGAGAGTCCCTGATTTGGGTTGTTCAAACAGCTTTCTTGAAAAGTCAAAGGGATCTTTGAAGAAACGATCTTGAGTCTTCTTCTTTTTGCTCTTTCTTCGCCTTGCTGATTCCACTTTGCTGAGAGCATTGTGTTTGGCCTTCAGATCTTTCCAGAGTTCCAGGAGCCCTTGCTTCTCGAATTCTGAGGCAGTTTTCATTCGCTTTTTAAGCTTCCTTTTCTCCCTCCGGATGCTCTCCATCTGTTGCTGTCTTCTGGATTTCTGGGGAGGCGTTTTTGTCTTTGGCTGCTTCACTCCATAAGTGTCCCTGCAGATAGAGTATATGATGTCTCCGTATGTGTCAAGTTTGTGTTCCAGCGTACTGTTCCCTATTAGCGCATTCAGCTTAAGGACAAGTTCCTCATCTAATTTCTCCCATTGTTCTTTTGCACCGGCAGGCGGCAAATTGAGTTTTCCACGTTTGGCGTTAAGAGCTTGTGCAAAATCCGCATCAGAACCGTCAGCGTGGATGTCCTTGGCACTATGGTTTAATTCCTGGCCTTGGTCATCCAACGTCTCACCTGCTATCGCAGTGCGCTGCTGCTGGTTCGTATGTGTCTTCAAACAGCCCATTTTTGTCCTGTGGATCTTCATGCCGCGTTTGGTGGTGAATCTCCTTCCACACGCACACGGAAATTCCAACTGGTCATTAATCATGGTCCGTTGTGCGTTTCCAGTCGTGATGGAGTCAGTGCCGATGGATTCATCATTCTCTCCCCCTTTCGGTGAATGATGATCATCATTATTGTTGTCATTCATGATTTATTGTAGCCATCATTATAGCTCCAATGCAATACCCCCTCACCGTCCTACCCTGCTGGGTCAAGGTGGACATCATGCCTGAACGCGCGCGTGTGTGTGTGTGTGTGTGTGGTGTGTGTGTGTGTGTGTGTGTGTGTGTGTGTGTGTGTGTGTGTGTGTGTGTGTGTGTGTGTGTGTGTGTGTGAGTGTATGAATGTGTGGATGTGTGTGCGACTCTGTGTGTGTGTGTGTGTGTGTGTGTGTGTGTGTGGGTGGGTGGGTGGGTGGGTGCATGACACACAGCATGACATCATAAAAATGACGCACAATAAAAATGACGCACAATATTTGTACATAACTTCGTAATAGCTATGCTTTGTTGTTAGTCGACATTCTGATTTTACTTGAGAAAGACATTAAAGTAAATTCGAAAATTTGACCCCTTTACAACAAGGTGTTTGGTTGTTGTGCACAGTAAGAGCATGGACATGTGTGAGTATGAGCCTCTGGTAGACCTGGGCTTCAGCACTCCAGCCGTGGATCAGGAAACTCCGCTGACCTTCGGCTCGCTCATTTGCTACGTCACAGCTTGTCTGTGTCGTCTGCATAAGGTGACCTTTCACCTTTTACCCTTACCTGCCTATCTTTTCCTCATTTCCTGTGTGTCATGGCCTCTGATACCCCCATGGGGTGCTGGGGCCTCTTTCAGTATAAATGTATCCCCATCTTTTGGAAATTCTGTGCTAGAAATTTCCTCTTTTCTGTCATACGCTTTGCTTCTTCCTTCTTTCTTTGCTTTCTGTCATTTCTTCCTATCGTTTTCTGCTTGCTGGTCCATTCACCTGTACGTGTTCGATAAAGTCTTACATACTTTCTTTTAGGATTGATAATTGGGTACACGTGTGAAATGCATTTTTGGCTCTCGGGAATTGAGATATGTGGAAGCAATTTTAGGTAATTTAGGCCTGTTTTTTACGTATGTTTTAGTGTCCTTAGTTTATAGTTATGTTTAAATTTGTATTTGGGTATGTTTTTTTAAATCCGCTATGTGATAAATTGGACGGAATGGTCAGCACTACGGGCATCTCTGTAGAGAATGTGCGCGAATGCATCGATATGTGTACTTATTGCACCCAGTTCTTGATTGTAATGATGATCATCATTATTGTTGTCAATCTTAACTCCTTCTGTCGATTCGTTATGGAAACAGAGATGCTCCGGTCGTGCGACATTGCGTTCTTCTTGACAACAGATACGCGAATGCTCGATTGTATAATTTTCTGATATGGCTCTATACAATTGGCTGCTTTTAAACAAAAATAACAATAACAATCATTATCGTTACCATCCTCGTTATCATTATCACTTGTATCCTGTGGTGACCTGTCTGCATCGTCTGCATAAGGCGACATGTCATCTCTTCTTCTAATTCCTTCCATCTGTAGTCTTTTAAGTCTCATCTTTCTTTCCTTGATCTCCCTGTGTTCTTTGTTTTTATCTGTCATTAGAAAATAATCAAAACAAAAATAATGTTGTCAAGGAAGACTAAGATTTCCATTACTGAACATCGAAACGCAGGGTGGGTCTGTCAATCTTAACTCCATTCTGTTCGTTTCGTTATGGAAAACAGAGATGCTCCCGTGTCGTGCGAGCATTGCCGTTCTTCCTTGACAACAAGATACGTGAAAAAACTTAAATATTTTCAAAGACTCCGATTCTGACGATGTCATATTTTTACGTTCAAAAACGGCCCCACCCGTCTGCCTTTAAGGAAGTTCGAGTGAAGGTTTCTGTGGCGTATCGTCGTGGTGTGGTAAATTGTGGACGGGAAAAGCATCATGGCGGGAGGCAGCATGACGATTGACAGGTTGGATACTGATAGAAAGTGGAATGCTAGATGTAATGGCCTATTATTCTTGGTTTATTTTAACAGAAAATCTTAAGCATCGTACAATGTAGGTGTATGATCAGTTAGAAGATGGGAGGGGGAAGAACTTCATTTTGATAACTTGATGATCAGCCTCATTCAAAATCGAAACCATGATCATGATTATATTATTATACTCGTGAACTAAACTGACAGTCGACAGAAACGGAGTTTGTTTTGCATACACCCAGACAATTTTAGTGAACGGGATGCCCTGTTCTATTTGTCAAGTCAATAGAAATCATACAAAATCCACGCTTTAACTGGTATTGATTGACTTGCTTACTCGTCAAATTTTAACGAGTATTTCAAGGTGTCCACTTCCACTTTATTTTTGCGAGTTTTCTCCCTTGTTATTATCATCGCGGCCCCTCCCCCCCCCCCTCACATAACCCCCCCTTCTCCCCTTCTTTCTTCTGCTTGGTTGGTTGGTTGGTCAGAGGGTTATGTAAATACATGTTTATATTCCAGTTTGTTTCATTGATTTCAATTGGCATATTTTGGTGATGGAATGTGGAAGAGGAGAGAAAGTGATAGAGACTAGAGATCTATGTCTTGGTGAGGATGTGACTCTGTGAGAGTCAGAGTGTGATTTGAGAGTGAATGGAGTGTACATGATGTCACCAAACATACTTCCTTGTTCTTTAATTAACTAAGTAAGCTTGTATAATGTCACTGTGTCTTTTAGTTTTATCTTGTGGGAATGAGGGCACAGGTATGAGTCACTGAATGCTTGATATTTTAATTTCATCATGGCTTGTGTGTGTTTTTCTTACAGTATTTGTGTATGTGTGTGTTAAGAGTTCCATGGACAGCAAAGAAAACAAATTATACAGTCTTGAAGGAACCAGATACAAAAAGAACATTAATGAAGAAGATTAGGAAAAGACACATTATACTATTATAGGACATTTTATGAGGCAAGAGAAATTAAAGCACCTAATCATGACAGGAAAGCTGGAAGGAGAAAGAGTACCAGGTAGACCCAGGGAGAAAATTTTGGACAGAGTTGCAGAATAGTTGAGGACAGAGAGGGTGGTAGATGTACTTGCAGTGACAAGGGATAAATCTCCTCATCTTGACCTCAGCCTACGCCAGTGCCATAGCACTGAAACTGCCTATACCATTCTCACAATCTCCTCTGCAACTGATATGGCAAAGTCTCTTCCTCACACTCTTGATCTTCTGCAGCCTTCTGATACCCTTGACCATGGTATTTCCTTTCTGACTTCATTTACTTTTGCATCTCTGACATGCTCTCTCCTTTTTCACTTCGTATTATCAACAGAAAACAAACTGTTCTCATCAATGCACTTACTCTCAACCTGCATACCTGACCTGTGGTGTTCCACAAGGATCTGTCCTTGGCCCTGTTCTTTTCACTCTTTACACTCCCTGTCCACCATCATCAACTCCCACTCTATAATACACCACTTCATGCTGATGACCCAACTTCAGACAGTGACTCACCTGATAATTATACAGCCCTGTTACTCACACCACTGATTGTTACTCGGACATTAAGAATTGGATGACGTTCAACAAACTACAGCTTAATGACAACAAGACAGAACTATCCTCATTGCACCCGTCAGAAACTTTCTCAGTGCCTCCTCTTTCTCTCCATTATGTAACACACATTCCAATTTCTGATTCAGCTAAAAACCTTGGTGTCTGCATTGACTCTACCCTCTCCATGAACAACTTGTTTCCCAAACTGCCAGATCTTGCTACTTCATCTCCATCGTATAAGGCTGATTCGAGTATCTCTCTGTCGAAACAACTCAAACTCGTTCTCTCCTTCATAATGTCTCGCATTGACTATTGTAATTCACTCTGTTGGTCTTCCTGCCCACCATTCACATCCTACAGCGCATCAAAACAATGCTGTAGCCTTGTACTCAAAAGAAAAAAGCTGACCACATATCTCCTCTCCTGGCACAACTTCACTGGCTCCCTGTATCAAAGCGCACACAGTACAAACTAGACACCATGTGCTACAAAAGCCTCAATAACGCAGCCCCCATTACCTGTCAAGCCTACTTGAGATCTATCTTCCCTCACGTACCCTCCGCTCTGCCTCCGATCCTCTGACTTTTCGCTTTCCACGCACTAAGCTCAATACCTATGGTCCACGAGCCTTCTCTGTTTCTGGTCCACTCTCCTGGAACAAACTTCCTCTCTCAGTCCGTCAGCAACCTACTTTTGTCTCCTTCAAGTCCGCTCTCAAAACTCACCTTTTCTCCTCCGCATAAAATCCTAACCTCACTCAACACCCCCCCCCCCCCCCCCCCTCTGCAGCCTGTCTCTGCTCGGAGGGGAATCACATGGTTATAATATATAATTGTATATGCTATGCTCTCTATAATTTTCCATTGCTTTTATTCTTGCTTTTATTGCTTTTATTCTTTCTCCCCATTTATAGCCATGCGTGTGTGTGTGTGTGTGTGTGTGTGTGTGTGTGTGTGCGTGCGTGCGTGCGTGTCTGTGTGCGTGTCTGTGCGTGCGTGTGCGTGCGTGCGTGCGTGCGTGTGTGTCTGCTTCAGCGCTTAGATTTGATTTTATCAAGATTTTGCGCTATATAAATATTGTAATTATTATTATTATTATTATAAATTTGTATGGAGGACCATGATCGCCGTTGCCATGCAGCAGGACGTATGATGATGATAATGATGATGTGTATATATTAATTATGCATATAATGTGTATTTGCATGTTTGTGTGCATATATGTATTTTTCATGTTCATGTTCATGAAATTGTAAGAATTTTTTTCAGAATAAATAAGGTAGAAATGTCCATTATTTTTACAAGAATTGTATGTTAGAAATGTCCATTATTGTTATCTTTGTGTCAGAAATGTCTGTTAATATTATTTTTATTATCAACATGATATGTATTCTTTAATTATAATCTGTATTCTCGTTG
>JAPXFY010000028.1:23593770-23643770 GCA_030674185.1 Monoplex corrugatus
CAAGTTCTGCCGGCATGTTCTGAGTGTGTGTGTGTGTGTGTGTGTGTGTGTGTGTGTGTGTGTGTGTGTGTGTGTGTGTGTGTGTGTGTGTGTGTGTGTGTGTGTGTGTCCATTTGAGTACTGCACAGGGTGTGTGTGTGTGTGTATATACTTTGTGTGAGTGTGTGTGTGTATGTACGTGTGTGTGTGTGTGTGTGTATGTGTGTGTGTGTGTGTGTGTGTGTGTGTGTGTGTGTGTGTTGAGAGGTATTTTGCCAGGATGTTGTATGAAGTTCAATACTGTGATGTATTCTCTCTGTGTGTGATATGCACAGGGTCTCAATGAAGTTCAGTGCCACGATCTGTTCTGTGCCTTTCTTGTCAATGACTACAGAGGATCAAAGAAAAGCCTGAAGGTAGGTTTTTAATTTTTTCCTTTTTTATGTGTGTTTTGATAACTTACATTAAAATTAATTCTTATAGATACAGAATGCATGTATTCATTATTTGTTGTTTTCATTTCATCTGTTTTCATTTCATCTTTATAGTTATAACTAATTTTGTATAGCATAACCAGTCGCCGTGGTGTAGTGATTAGCACAACAGACTACCAACTGGAAGGTTGCGGGTTCAGATCCCCATTAGTCCCTTCAAAAATGGTTTTGGGATTTTTTGGCTCTAACCGGCTCCTACCCAGAGTTGAGCGTGCTATGGGCTCATTGGGAAGACTGGGACCACACAGTCGAATCTCATCCACTCTATGGATACGTCATTGAGGATTTTGCTCAGATCTTCTGACCACCACTGCAGGTGTCTTTATCTCTTGGGCCTGGTTGATGCCAGGATATGTTATGATAGTAAGCGTAGAGTACAGCCCTGTCATACAGTCTCAATCCTAGATGGAACTCCATAGCATCATGACTATCATCCTCATCGACATCATCATCATCATCGCATTGTAAAAACTGTGCCAGCTTCTGTGGCCATTAAGGGGCGTAGAAAATGGAATGGAAAAAAAAAGTTTTTTTTCATAGCACTGTGCTTCAAACTTATTTAGACTCATTGTGCATTACATGTACATATGATCAGACTTTTAGTGGAGCATAGAGAACTCATGCTCGTAGGCAAGCTGATCATACTGTGTTATTGTTGCACCGGTGTCCATCTTTGCTAGTTATGCGTGTTGGGTGTTTTCATATTTCCTTATCAAACTGCTGGACTCTGACATGAGGGTGTTTTCATATTTCCTTATCAAACTGCTGGACATGACATGAACTTACAGGTAATGTTTAACAATGATAGGGTTTAAGCTGCGTAATGGTAATTTTACATGGAAGGGGGTTTGAAGCCCTGGTACAAGAGGTAGGATAGAGGATAGGGGGATGTGGAGCACTGGCAGGCGGACGAGGGAGTGGAGGGAAGAGGGCACGGAGATAGAACAGAGGAGAAATCCTGGACGAACTGCAAGTGGCAGGGGCACCGGGGTGAGAGTGTAGAGTGAGGTAGAGACATACAGTCCATTGACCTGGGAAATATAATGTTGTTAATAATTGACTGGATTCTTGTGATTTTTGGTTTCTGTTGGTTTTTGTTAGTTTGTGTGTGTGTGTGGTTTTTTTTTTTGTCTCTGTTTTTGTTTGTGTGTGTTTTTTTTGTTTTTGTTTTTGAAACCCATCATCACTTCTCTCGTAGTCATTTCAAAACTGTACAAACAAATAGAGCTACCTCCAGAAAAATATGGATCTCTACCACCTCATTCCCCTACAACCTCTGCTTTGCCTTTTTATCAGATCAGTTTGGAAAAGCACCATACAAGAATGATTTATTATTGTTCTTGTTGATATTATTACTGTTATGATGGTGGTGATGATGGTGATGATGATGATGATGATGGTTTGTACCTTTAACACGTAAAGGTGTTATAACAACACTCACCTGTCTCGCCTGTCGGCGTCACCAGGTTCAGTGTTGGCTGCTGCAAATCTGTGACACAGCCACCTGCCTCCAAATGGCTCTGTCTTGACTTTTGTGGACAACTTCTTCAATATTTAGGCCAATGATGATTGTTATATTCTTGATGTATGAGATTGGAGGTCTGTAAAGCAAAAACTTAACCCTTTGACTTCCTCATCTTATCCACTAGCTTACTGTAGGAAGCTGGTGGATAAAGTGGAGTCAAAGGATTAAGTTTCTGTATTTGGTGGATAGGGTGTGGGAGTCAAACGGTTAATAATGATTATCTTTGCAACAAATGTTATACTAGTGCTATACAAGAAAAATTATTTTGTTTTTATCGTTATTAGTTATTAGTTAGTTATTTGTTATTATTACCTGACAGCAAATGTAAGAATTATGTATTATTATTGTGTATTATTATTATTGTTGTTATTATCATTAGTAGTAGTAGTAGTATTGTTATTGTTGTTGTTTATTATTGTTAGTAGTAGTATTGTTAGTAGTAAAAGTATTATGATTATTGTCATTATGATGATGATGATGATTTTGATTATGATTATTATTATTACTTTTTTTGGTACTATTATTATTGTTATTATTATTATTAGTCGTGTCATCTTTACCTTACAGCAAGTGCTGAGTCAGGATCGACACAGCCAGGCGTTGGTGCTGAAGGTCCGCGACTTTTACTACACAGAGCGACTGTACCTGCTGCGATGTCTGCACCACATGCTACTCTACAGACACATCCAACACCCCTACCAGGTGACAGCCCCCTTCTGTCTTTCATCTGTCCAGATGCAAATGGATTTTATGTTTGAGGCAGATATGTAGAGAAACTGATGGTGGTATCTTTTAGCTTTATAGAAACTGAGACTGAGCAGTTGCCATTGTGTAGTAGTTAGCGCAATGGGCTATCGAATGGAAGGTTGTGGGTTCGAATCCCCATTAGTCCTTTCAAAAATCATTGTGGGATTTTTCCGCTGTAACAGGCTCTTACCCATAGTTGAGCATGCTATGGGTTCATTGGGAAGACTGGGACCACACAGTCGTGTCTCATCCACTTCACAGATGCGTCATTGAGAGCGTTGCTGAAATCTTCTGGCCAGCACCACAGGTGTCTGTATCTCTTGGCACAGGTGTCTGTATCTCTCGGGCTTGGTTGGTGCCAGGATACATTATGATAGTAAGTGTAGAGTACAGCCCTGTCACGAAGTCTCAATCCTAGATGGAACTCTGTGGCATAATGATTATCATCCTCTTCGACATTATCATCATCGCATTGTAAAAACTGTGCCAGCTTCTACAGCCATTAAGGTGTCGTAGAAAATGGGACGGGGGAAAAAAAAAGGTGAGCACAAAAAATAAACTCCCTGAGTGCAATGATCCTTGAAAAAAAAAAAAGAAAGAAACTGAGACTGAGAGTGATGTCTTTCAGTTTTTATTCTGAAACCGCTATCGCTCCGCTTTTGAAAATGATGCTGATTTTTTTCAGATTTAGATTAAGGATATTATCTTTTAGCTTTAGACTAAGAGTGATAGCTGTCAGATTTATAGAAACAGAGATATTTTTAGTTTTAGACTAAAAACATCTTTTAGCTTTGAATTAAGAGTACTGTTATTTAGCTTTAGGCTAACATTGATAATCTTTCAGCTTTAGACTGAGAATGATGTCTTTTAGCTTTAGACTGAGAGTATCTTTAAACTGAGAGTAGTATATTTTAGCGTTAAGCTGAGGGTAGTATCTTTTAGCATTAAGCTGAGAGTAGTATCTTTTAGCATTAAACTTGGAGTAGTATCTTTTACCTTTAGACTGAGAGCAGTATCTTTTAGCTTTAGACTGAGAGTGTTATTTTTAACTTTTGATTGCAAGTGGCATTTTTTGGCTTTAGACTGAGAGGTATCTTTTAGCTTTAGACTGAGAGTGGTATTTTTTAGCTTTAGACTGAGAGGTATCTTTTAGTTTTAGACTGAGAGTGGTATTTTTAACTTTTGACTGCAAGTGGCATTTTTTGGCTTTAGACTGAGAGGTATCTTTTAGCTTTAGACTGAGAGTGGTATTTTTAACTTTTGACTGCAAGTGGCATTTTTTGGCTTTAGACTGAGAGGTATCTTTTAGCTTTAGACTGAGAGTGGTATTTTTAACTTTTGATTGCAAGTGGCATTTTTTGGCTTTAGACTGAGAGGTATCTTTTAGCTTTAGACTGAGAGTGGTATTTTTAACTTTTGATTGCAAGTGGCATTTTTTGGCTTTAGACTGAGAGGTATCTTTTAGCTTTAGACTGAGAGTGGTATTTTTTAGCTTTAGACTGAGAGGTATCTTTTAGCTTTAGACTGAGAGTGGTATTTTTAACTTTTGACTGCAAGTGGCATTTTTTGGCTTTAGACTGAGAGGTATCTTTTACCTTTAGACTGAGAGGTATCTTTTAGCTTTAGACTGAGAGGTATCTTTTAGCTTTAGACTGAGAGTGGTATTTTTTAACTTTAGACTGAGAGTGGTATTTTTTAACTTTAGACTGAGATGGTATTTTTTAGCTTTAGACTGAGAGAGGTATCTTTTAGCTTTAGACTGAGAGGTATCTTTTAGCTTTAGACTGAGAGGTATCTTTTAGCTTTAGACTGAGAGAGGTATTTTTTAGCTTTAGACTGAGAGAGGTATTTTTTAGCTTTAGACTGAGAGGTATTTTTTAGCTTTAGACTGAGAGTGGTATTTTTTTAGCTTTAGACTGAGAGGTATTTTTTAGCTTTAGACTGAGAGGTATCTTTTAGCTTTAGACTGAGAGGTATTTTTTAGCTTTAGACTGAGAGGTATCTTTTAGCTTTAGACTGAGAGAGGTATTTTTTTAGCTTTAGACTGAGAGGTATCTTTTAGCTTTAGACTGAGAGAGGTATTTTTTAGCTTTAGACTGAGAGTGGTATCTTTTAGCTTTAGACTGAGAGGTATCTTTTAGCTTTAGACTGAGAGAGTATTTTTTAGCTTTAGACTGAGAGAGGTATTTTTTAGCTTTAGACTGAGAGGTATCTTTTAGCTTTAGACTGAGAGGTATTTTTTAGCTTTAGACTGAGAGGTATCTTTTAGCTTTTGACTGAGAGGTATTTTTTAGCTTTAGACTGAGAGGTATCTTTTAGCTTTAGACTGAGAGAGGTATTTTTTAACTTTAGACTGATAGGTATCTTTTAGCTTTAGACTGAGAGTGGTATTTTTTAACTTTAGACTGAGAGTGGTATTTTTTAACTTTAGACTGAGAGTGGTATTTTTTAGCTTTAGACTGAGAGAGGTATCTTTTAGCTTTAGACTGAGAGGTATCTTTTAGCTTTAGACTGAGAGGTATCTTTTAGCTTTAGACTGAGAGAGGTATTTTTTAGCTTTAGACTGAGAGAGGTATTTTTTAGCTTTAGACTGAGAGGTATTTTTTAGCTTTAGACTGAGAGTGGTATTTTTTAGCTTTAGACAGAGGTATTTTTTAGCTTTAGACTGAGAGGTATCTTTTAGCTTTAGACTGAGAGGTATTTTTTAGCTTTAGACTGAGAGGTATCTTTTAGCTTTAGACTGAGAGAGGTATTTTTTAGCTTTAGACTGAGAGGTATCTTTTAGCTTTAGACTGAGAGAGGTATTTTTTAGCTTTAGACTGAGAGTGGTATCTTTTAGCTTTAGACTGAGAGGTATCTTTTAGCTTTAGACTGAGAGAGGTATTTTTTAGCTTTAGACTGAGAGAGGTATTTTTTAGCTTTAGACTGAGAGGTATCTTTTAGCTTTAGACTGAGAGGTATCTTTTAGCTTTAGACTGAGAGGTATCTTTTAGCTTTAGACAGAGAGGTATTTTTTAGCTTTAGACTGAGAGGTATTTTTTAGCTTTAGACTGAGAGGTATCTTTTAGCTTTAGACTGAGAGAGGTATCTTTTAGCTTTAGACTGAGAGGTATTTTTTAGCTTTAGACTGAGAGGTATCTTTTAGCTTTAGACTGAGAGTGGTATTTTTTAGCTTTAGACTGAGAGGTATCTTTTAGCTTTAGACTGAGAGAGGTATTTTTTAGCTTTAGACTGAGAGGTATCTTTTAGCTTTAGACTGAGAGGTATCTTTTAGATTTAGACTGAGAGGTATTTTTTAGCTTTAGACTGAGAGGTATCTTTTAGCTTTAGACTGAGAGAGGTATTTTTTAGCTTTAGACTGAGAGAGGTATCTTTTAGCTTTAGACTGAGAGGTATCTTTTAGCTTTAGACTGAGAGAGGTATTTTTTAGCTTTAGACTGAGAGGTATCTTTTAGCTTTTGACTGAGAGGTATTTTTTAGCTTTAGACTGAGAGGTATCTTTTAGCTTTAGACTGAGAGAGGTATTTTTTAACTTTAGACTGATAGGTATCTTTTAGCTTTAGACTGAGAGAGGTATTTTTTAGCTTTAAACTGAGAGGTATCTTTTAGCTTTAGACTGAGAGAGGTATTTTTTAACTTTAGACTGAGAGGTATCTTTTAGCTTTAGACTGATAGGTATTTTTTAGCTTTAGACTGAGAGGTATTTTTTAGCTTTAGACTGAGAGGTATTTTTTAGCTTTAGACTGAGAGGTATATTTTAGCTTTAGACTGAGAGGTATTTTTTAGCTTTAGACTGAGAGGTATCTTTTAGCTTTAGACTGAGAGTGGTATTTTTTAGCTTTAGACAGAGTGGTATTTTTGTAGCTTTAGACTGAGAGGTATTTTTTAGCTTTAGAGTGATGTGGTCTTTTTTTAGTGTTGTGTATTTTGAAGCAATTATAGCCCTGATATGACTCTACACAGTCAGCTGGGCTTTAAACAAAAATAACAGTAATAAGTTTCTCTGTGTGTGTTGTTTTTCCACTTCATTTTTATCACTTCTTTTACAGGCTGTTTACTGCAAGTTCAGTCAGGAGGTCCAGGAAAATGGAGAGAACCTTCAGGAAAAGGTACAGACTTGTATCAAGTTGTTTGTTTGTTTTACTGTCGCATCTATTGTTTCAGTTTTTTTGTATCCATAGATGATTTGTGTTAAATGTGTGTGTGAGTATTTGTGTGTGTAGTGTCTGCTCTTATCTTATGTAATTAAAGAAATAGAATTTCCCGGCTGCCTTGGTATAAAACATTGAAGAGAAATTGTATTTCCCAGGTCCCATCCCTTGAAAACCAATTAGCTTTCTTGCCTTTCTGAAGTCCTGGTAAAAAAAAAGAAGTGAATATTAGTGTGAATTTGAAACGAGAGAGAGGGGAAGGGCGCCGCCCTAATGGTGCTGATCCTGACGAAAATTGAGGTCTCTGTCACTTTGCTCCCCTATGACCTCATTGTTATGGAACTATCTAGGTAGGACCTCAGGACTTGGCCAGCTCTTGGGTTTATGTGTAGGGTTGAGGCGTGTGTTGTGATGATTCTAGATTTTCTCCATCTCATGGCACCTATGACGATAGTGCATATGGAATTCATTCCGAGTGCGGAGACGTCATCTTGAGAAATTGAAATTGAATTGAAACTTATGTATTAAAGGTGTTCAATGTGTGATAGTGTATGTGCATGTTTAGCATCATATACAATACTGCATCAGACCAGACCCTAGCTGAGTAAGCTGTTCTGTCTGGCCAGATTTTAGTCAGTAAATGACCCTGGTCCCATGCTATCCCTAAGCTAATCATTGCTTTCCACGCCCAGCTACCCTGGTCCTGGATCATTGTCTATAATTATTATCTCCTCTTGAAAGGACGTTTAGGATTTTGCTTTGTCTTGTTTGTCTCCTTCAAACTCTGAA
The DNA here is from genome assembly GCA_030674185.1 of Monoplex corrugatus. Lineage (NCBI taxonomy): Eukaryota > Metazoa > Mollusca > Gastropoda > Littorinimorpha > Ranellidae > Monoplex > Monoplex corrugatus. The sequence continues at coordinate 23,601,456 of JAPXFY010000028.1, forward strand.
CTCCAGTCTGATGATAGTTATGATTTGAATGTGTGAATTTGTGCGAGAGTGTGTTTTGTGTGAGTGTGTGTGTGTGTGTATGTGTGCGTTCATGCGTTTGTGTGTGTGCGCGTGCATGCATGTGTTTGTGTGTGTGTGTGCATGTGCATGCGTGCATTCACGTGTGTGTGTGTGAGCATGCATGTGCGTTTGTGTGTGTGTGTGTGTGTGTGTGTGTGTGTGTGTGTGTGACTTGAACAGTGTTTGAAAATCTATTTATAATATCTGGATACACATTTCTAAATTGACCATTTTAGAACATTACATTTCTTATTTTTAATAATTTTGATCATTTCCAAGATTTTTTGATCTTGTTAATGTCTTTATAAGTCAAATCATTAAACTGGCAAGAAGTGTTGGCTGATGATGATGATAATGATGTGTGTTTGTGTGTGTGTTTGTATGGGCGTGTGTGCATTCATACGCGTGCATATGTGTGTGTACGCATGCTTGTACCCACATTAACATGTGTCTGTGTGCATACATGTGTGTGTATGCATGCATGTATCCGTGTGTTTGTATGTGTGAGTATGAGTACGTGTGCATGCTTTTTTGTGTGTACATTGTGTGCATGCGTGCGTGTGTATGTGTGTGGTGTACCAGATTCTAAAGCAGATGACGGCATTGTTTGAAGCCCAGCCTCCATCACAAGACAAGCACGGCAGTCTGATGGTGAGTGTCCATACAGGAATAGACCATGCTACCATGTTTAGAGAATATGTGAATGAGCTATTTCACTGAAGGAAAAGAGTGTAGAAAAAGTGGCAGTGGAATCCACAGAGCACTGGTCGTGTTTTGGGGATGCTAGGAGATGACACTGATGTCAGGAGATCTCATTTTAGGTTGCCGGGTTGAAGATAACAAAATGTCACACTCTGACATTGTGTATGTCTGACATGCTCGCACGCACGCACGCACACAGTCATGCGCACGTGCGCACACACACACACACACACACACACACACACACACACACACACACACACACACACACACACACACACACACACACACTCATTCTATCTCTCTCTCTCTCAAACACATACACACACACGCACACACACGTCACCATACACACGCTCACACTATGCACATGCAAGCATGCACACACACACACACACACACCACACACACACACACACACACACACACACACACACACACACACACACACACACACACACACACACACACACACACACACACACACACAACACACACAACACACAACACACACAACATGCACACACGCACACACGGAAAAGCAAACAAGCATTGTTCAGTCTACAATTATGAAACTGAAGTTAGTTCAAAACTAATGAACAGAAGAGATTTAACCTTCCGTAACAAGGGTTGCTTAGTCTACAATATGGAAACTGAAGTTTGTGCAAAATTTATGAACAGAAGAGATTTGACCTTCCGTTTCACTCCTCCTCCCCCCTTTTTATTTTTTGGAAAGGGAAGAAAAGATTATTTAATCAAGGTTATCCCTTGGCTGCAAGATTTGAGGTGCTGTGTATGAATGGAAGCTTGTGATAATGACAGTAATGTTCTATAAACGTGTTCAGATTTATCTCAGATTGCTCCATTTTTAACCCTTTTATTCCCACACCCCATCTACCAACTGCAAAAACTTGATTCATTGACTCCCTCACCCTATCCACCAGGTTTCTGCAGGAACCTGGTGGATAGAGTGAGGGAGTTAGAGAATTATGGTTTTGCTTTTCTAGCATGGTTGACAATGCAGGATGCTGGTGGACATGGTGTGGGAGTCAAAGAGTCACTGTAAGTTTCAATTTTTTCCGACTGGAACCACCCTGCCTTAGAATTTCAGGGAGTTTTACTTTTTCTCCTGTGAGAGCCCAGCAGAGAGGTGTGTATGTTGAGGGATAATGGAGGGAGAAAGCGGCAGAGGAGGGGGAGATGGACTTGGTTGTGAATTGATATAGGGGATGATTGGTGGGGTACGGACAGCAGACAGTTGACATGTGCATGTCTTTTTGCTGCTGTTTTTCAGACCAACTTGCAGGTACTGACGTGGGTGACCCAGAACTTAAAGGAACAGGTAAAGCATGCGTGTTGGTTTGCTTATTATTGTTGTATTTATTCTTATTTTGAAAGTTTTTATTGTTTTGCTTTCTGAGAAAGTTGTGTGTGTGTGTGTGTATGCGTGTGCATGTTTGTGTGGTATGTGTGTGTGTGTGTGTGCGTGCGTGCGTGCGTGCATGCGTGTGTGTGTGTGTGTGTGTTTCGATCATCATTCAGTGACCATGTGACCATGAGACCTGTGTGTCATTTTTCTCATCTGGACGACTTAGGAAGGTAAAACTTTTAACTGAGTGGCCTCCAGTCCACACAGCTATGAATTGGAACCTGACCCTTTTCAGGATTGGGGACGGTAAAGCCATGAGGGAGAGGAGGTTGGCACCATTATCAACAGGGTTCGCACAGTCCTTAAAAGTCCTTCATTTTGAGGGCATGGTTTTTAAGGCCTTAAAAGTCCTTAAAAATCAGGCTTTTGCTGAAAGGTCTTTAAAAATTCCTTAACCCACTGCCTACCACATTGACCGAGATCGACCGCAAAATTTGCGTTGTCTGAATACTGGATCGACCACTGAATATCATGTCAACATGTTCTCCTTTCACTTTCACATATCCCAGAATGCATTTGTGACAGTATTGCTTTACGGTACTTCCGTTTTCGCTTGTTATTTTCCGGTTTATTGCAAGGCAAATGGCCAAATAGTTCTGCTGCTGTGAATTTTCAAAGTCTGGGGATTTTTTTGACAAAAATCTTGTTCAAAATGGTGAACGATGAAACTTTGCAGCTTCTGGAATCCATTTTCGCATACAATAGTGATAAAGAAAGTGAATTCGAGGGGTTTTCTTTGGAAGAAATCCATAAGAGAGATGAGTCAGATGTCAATCTTGACTTAGTTGTCAACAATGATCGTGTGCTTGCCTTTTTTGAAACCGAAGATGACAGTGATTTCACAAAGCAGAGAACACTGAAAGCTGTATTTTTTTAATGTGTTTATTTTTTTTTACTTGTACCAGTTCATGGACAAATGGACAAAAATGACTGATGTGGGTAGAGTGATGTCTTTGGAATTTTTTCATCATTTTTCTGCACATGGTGAGAGCAATAGTAATTTTTTATGGATGTTTCTTTGAGGTGAGTGTGTGCATGTTACGGAGTTGCTTCCCTTGCCATGGTATTTTCATAGTCTTGCCGTATAGAGTTGCATGGTAGGCAGAGGGTTAAGTTTTGTCACTGCCTATGATTTTTAATAAAGTCTGTGTAAAATCTTGAGTTTGGAAAAAAAAAAAAAGGTATTTGAATTGAAAAAAAAAAAGAAAGTCGGAGTTAAGATCGACGATCTCACCGATACGTCATCTGCTATAGGTCAAAACACCAGAGTTACGGGCCTTCATGGCGCATGCGCCTACGTGAAAGAATGTTCCACCATTTTGAAATTGAGAAGTCAACATGCCGGGGAAGTGTTTGTTTAACGTGGTTTGACTGGAAAAAGACGAATACAAAGATGCGATCCCATCACTTCTAGCAGTTCGTTCGTCGTCCTGCAGTTCATCAACCAACTGTTCTGCTCAAACTCAGATGTCAGTGAACAGCCTGAGCCGTACTAAAACAGGCAATGAAAGCTGAACTACTGTGGACTTTAAAAGTAGTGACAAGTCATTACAGCTTTCGTTCGTGTGAAGGCATTTAAAAAAAAGTGCTTCAAAAGTCCTTAAAAAGTCCTTAAATTTTTTGTCTGGAAATCTGTATGAACCCTGATCAAAATAATGAACCCAACGAGGGTGAGAGGTCAGGATTAATGTCGCAGTGTTATTGCCTGTCAATGAATGAGAACCAAGACGAATTTGGAGCTTGTTCAGGAGCCTTCATCGCACTTGTGGCAATTTCCTTAACCCTTTGACTCCCACACCCTGTCTACCAACTACAAAAACTTAACCCTTTGACTCCCTCACCCTGGCCATCAATTTTTTGCAGGAAGCTGGTGGATAGGGTGAGGGAGTCAAAGAGTTAAGTTTTTGTTTTGTTAGCATTGGTTGACAGTGTAGGATGCTGGTGGACAGGGTGCGGGAGTCAAAGGGTTAATGTGGGGAGCACCCTGCACGCTGGGGTTGAGATATCAGATTCCTGGGCCCCATTAACTCATTCAAACTGCAACATTTCGCACCGTGAAAACCCCCCAAATCGCAGTATTCTGGGTGATTTTCAAAAAAATGTGAAAAATTAACAACAAATGTCACACACAAAAGGAAAGCAGTGTTGGAAACATTGAAGTGGTCACATACAGACATTACTCACCTCAAAACTGGTGGTCTGCTCATCTTGATAGAAGGGGTGAAGGAAACAGGTGACCATACAGGGGTAAATATCCTCTTGCCGAGTCCATATATTTACACCATGTTTTTTTTCTCACCAATGAAAACAATTATCCACAGGAACATTTACACAAGAATGTACAGTTATGTACAAAAACACAAACACCACCTCCTATTTACTTGGTGTAATCAAGCGCTTGCTCCCTTGTAAATTTGCGTGAAAATTGGCGGGTGCTTCTTGACGCCATCTTGATAGTCAGACGAAAACAAAGAACCGTATTATTATAACATCGAAAAACTGCTACTAGAGCAAAAATACAGCTCACAACACGGTCTGAGGGAAGGAACTGCGAAATAAAAGACCAAAGATCACTCTAGTGCATGATTTACTTCCTTTATTACGGCCACAAAAAAAGTTGAAACTTTGACGTAAACCGGCATATGGCACAGCTCCAAGCAGTGTGAAAGGTGACGTAAAGCTGTACACAGCATAGCTCCATTGAGTTAAACAAGCCAGCCACGCACAAAAAGAGAAACAAACGAACAAAAAAGAACATTGAATAAAACAATGCAGAAAACCAAAATGATAATTAAAAAAACACACACACAACTATGAAATGATGTATTCTGTTCCCTGGTTTGTTAACAGATCAGAGATGACTAATTTATTTATGTTCCTTTTGTTCAGTCCAGTTGCTGAGCAGCTTTTTATATTCTCTATCTTGGTGTGTGTGTGTGTGTGTGTGTGTGTGTGTGTGTGTGTGTGTGTGTGTGTGTGTGTGTGTGTGTGAGTAGTGTGTGTGGTCGTGTGTGTGTGTGTGTTGTGTGTGTGTGTGTGTGTGTGTGTGTGTGCTCACGTGGGTATGTGTGGTGTGTGTGTGCTTGCATGGATATGTGTGAGGTGTATGTGTGGTGTGTGTTGTGTGTGTGTGTGTACACATGGGTATGTGTGTGTGTGTGTGCGCGTGTGTGTAATATGTGTGTGTGTGTGTACACATGGGTATGTGTGTGTGTGTGCGTGTGTGTACACATGGGTATGTGTGTGTGTGTGTATACACATGGGTATGTGTGTGTGTGTGGTGTGTGTTACAATGGGTATGTGTGTGTGTGTGTGTGTGTACACATGGGTATGTGTGTGTGTGTGGTGCGTGGTGGTACGATGGTATGTGTGTGTGTGTGGTGCGCGTGCGTGGTTGTGGTGTGTGTGTGTGCGGTGCGTTGCGTGTGTGAGTGTGTGTGTGTGTGTGTGTGTGTGTGCTTTGCAGTGTGAGCTGTTGGAGATAGCTCTGCTGTTTAACAAGGATTGCGGTATGAAAGCCAGTACGCTGTTGGCATACCTCGACCTGTTCAAGGTAAGATGATGATGATGTGTTTGTGTATATGTGCGTGTGTGTGGTTGTGTGTATGTGCGTGTTTGTGTTTGTGTGCTGTTGTGTGTGTGGTGTGTGTTGCAGATTTTAGGTAATTTAGACCTGTTTTTAGATTTTTAGCATCATTAGTTGTGTATAAATAGATATTCAGATATGTCTTTTAGATCCCCTGTGATAAATTGGACTGAGTGGTCAGTGCCAGGGGCATTTCCTTGGATTACGTGCACGAATGCATTGATAAGTGTACTTAATTTAAAAAAATTTTTTTCCTTGAAGTACGTTTTGAAATGGGTCTTTCCCTGATATGGCTCTGTGCAGTGGCTGGACTGTAAACAAAAACAACAGTTACACTGTGTGTGTGTGTGTGTGTGTGTGGTGTGTGTGTGTGTGTGTGTGTGTGTGTGGTGTGGTGTGTGTCTGTATATATATGTGTGTTTGTGTCAGAGTGTGTATGTTTGTATTAGAGTGTGTGTGTTTTATGCGGTGATGTATGTGTGTGGTGTGGTGTAGTGTGGTGTGGTGTGGTGTGTCTATATATGTGTGTTTGTGTCAGAGTGTGTATATGTTTGTTTGTATTAGAGTGTGTGTGTTTATGCTGTGATGTGTGTGTGTGCCAGTGTGTTATGTATATGTATGTATCTGTGTGTGCATGCATACGCTGAAAGCTTATCTCAACCTTTCAAAGTATACTGTGTGTGTGTGTGTGTGCACACATGTTGCATATAATATTATTAATGTTTTGTGAATAATGTGTGATTGGCATTGTGCAGTGCTGTGAATGATTGGACAGGCAATGTGTGTGTGTGTGGTGTATGTGCATGTGGTGTGTGTGTGTGTGGTGGTGGTGGAGGGACTGGTGAGTGGTGGGGGAAGATAGGAGAGAGATTAGAATAGAAGAACAGATACTTGGAAGTTGCAGCCATGTTTTCTTGTGACTTGTTCTGTCTGATTTGTGTTTATGTTGTCATTTCAGTGCTTTAGGTTCAGTGTTTGTGTGGATAATCTATACACTTTTATCATATTGTGTTCATTCACACATTCATGATTGCAGAAACATGGATTTGGACGTTATCAGACATACAAACATCTGGTTGATGAGTCGACAGAAAAATACGTCAACAGAATCAGGTACACACCTCAGTTCTTTTTCTTCTTTGTGTGTGTGTGTGTGTGTGTGTGTGTGTGTGTGTGTTGTGTTGTGTGTGTGTGTAGTGTGTGTGTGTGTTTGCCCTATCTTCTGCACTGATTCTGCTCCTATGCTAGCGTCCTTTCAGCCCTCAAGCGCACCACCTTTCGCCCACTGAAACTAGATGACATATCAGCAGGGCATCATTTTATTCTCTCTGTCAGTGTGAATGAACGGGCTTACCAAATCTAAGTAGAAGTATCACAAGCATGAAGAACAAATGAAAAGCTCATATTTTGTTCCATTACAAATTTTTAACAGTGGTGGTGGTGGTTTGGGGGGGGGGGGGGGGGTAGCTCACGCAGTCTGGCTTCATGACTGATTGTGGTGTTTTCCTTTTTTTTTCTTGGATCTTCTCCATCAGTGGTATTAGTTGTGACAGTACGTATGAAATTGATTTGAACACAGATTTTTCTGATGTGTGATGTAGTAAGAGATGGATGGATTATACTGTAGATACCTGAAAACTGGTAACCATAAGTGTTGAACTGATGCATGTTATGTATATATTGATGGATGTATGATGTATTGATGGATGTAGATACCTGTTGACGCTGATCATCCATCAGGGTATGGACATAAGCAGAGCCATACATACTGAACTGATGTATGGATTGATTGACGTAGGGAGCATTGATAGGTTCAGGTATCTGGAAATGCTGATCATTTTTCACCCTCCGTGGAGATGCCGGGGGCTCTTTTGTATGAATAGTATCCCCACCTGACAGTTCTTTGTTAGAAATTTCCCCTTTGCTGTCACTCTCTTTGTTTCTGCCTTGCTCCTTTGCTTTCTGTCATTTCTTCCTATCATTTTCTGCTTTGTTGGTCATTCACCTGTATGTGTTTAATAAAGTCTTATGTACTTTCTCTTTAGGAGTGATAATTGGGTACATGTATTAAGTGCATTTTTGGCTCCAGGGAAATGAAATATGTGGAAGCAATTTTAGGTAATTTAGGCCTGTTTATGTCTGTTTTAATGTCCTTAGTTATATTTAAATTTGTATTAGGTTTGTTTTTAAATCCCTTGTGCGATGAATTGGACGGAGTGGTCGACGCCAGGAGCATCTCCTTAGATTATGTGTGTAGATGCATTGATATGTGTACTTAATTTTCTTTCCTTTTTTTTCTGTTGAAGTATTGTGTATGTTTGAAACAGTTACAGCCCTGATGTGGGTTTACGCAGTCGGCTGGGCTTTAAACAGAAATAACGATAATGATATTTTTCAGGATGTGGACATGGGCACATTTGTAGTTACTGAACCAACATATTGACTGATTGGTTGATGTGTGATGTATTGATTGATGGGTGTTTTGATGGATGTAGGTACCTGGAAATGCTGATCGTTCTTCAGGGTATGGATGTCGGCAGAGCCATGGAATGTTGGTCCAAACGCAGGTATTACTGAATAGAGTTTTCCTGTGGCTTGTGTGTTTATGAGTGAGCGTGTGTGTGTGTGTTTGAGAGAGGGGAAAAGTGTGTGTGCATATTTGAGCAGGTATATATATATGAGTGTGTGTTGTGCGTACGTGTATGTAAGCATGTATGGATGTGTACCGGTATGTGTGTATGTGAATGACTCACTTAAGAGTATGCATACTTAAGAGTGTGTGCATGTGTGTGTATGTGTAATTGTGTGTGTGTGTGTGTGTGTGTGTGAGAGAGAGACTGTCATGTGTGTTCATGAACAGACAATAATATCATAGCGAAGACACAACTGCATATAGATCAATACAGCCCCCCCCAAATAGCAATCACAAGGCCAGCCCAACAACTCTAATGATAATAATGATAATTTCACTGACATAGCGCAAACAATCCATGTTGGAAGCATACTCATTGCACTTTACAGGAATAAGACATTATCAAAACTTTCAGTCATTGAGAAAACATGAAATGAGAACAATTATTAGGAACCATGGTAATGTAAGCATTAGGAGCCATGTATGTGCCTGTGCGCACACACACACACGCACACGCACGCACACGCACACCATCTGGGTAAAAGATATGGTCTTTAACTTTTTTTCTCTCACCACATTTGAACCAGATGTTTCAAGTAACAATGTTTCAGTTGTAAAAGGATGCAGAATGGCCAGTCTTGAAGATTGTAGTTATGCCAAGAACTGTGTGAGAAGAGGGAGATTTTCACTGTGGCTTTACTCTTATCATTTTATTTGTGTATTTATTTACTGTGGCTTTGCTGTTGTTTTTGCTGTTGTTGTTGGTACATTGATTGGTTCATTTATGTAGGTATTTATTGTGGGTTTGTGTGTGTTCTGTTTCTTGTTTCATTGTTGTTGTTTGTTTATTTGTTTTGGTTTGGTGTGTGTGTTTATGACACCCAGATTTATATAATTTATGTTTGTTTTCAGTTTTGATGACTTCAGTTTGGGCAAGAAGGAACCATTTGAGGTGAGAAATGGTTGGAGTTTATTTACTGTTTACTTTCTCTCTCTGTCCACTCCAGTGTAGGTTCATGAAGGCTCCAATTAAAATCCGCCTGTTGCTGTATTTTAGTCCTTTTGATTCTGACTTTAAAAAGTCTCACCTGTTGGCATCACCAGGTTCAGTGTTGGCTATGCATGAATGGTCTGTTATATTATTTGAAATCTATGGAAAGTTGGGATATACAAGTTTGATTTTGTTATTATTATTTTTGGTATCTATGGAAATAGCAGTATGCAAGACCAGTTCATTATTATTGTATGGTCCATATTATCACTGTCTGTAGGAGGCTGAAATATAGACCTCATAATGATGGGGCTGCGTCCTTGAGAGAATGTGGCAGAGACTTCATCATTATGAGAGAAGGATGCCATCTCTAAGAAATGAGCTAGAGGTCTCCTCATGATGGTAGTGTCCATCTTTTTAGAGAGTGAAGTAGAAATCTGTCATCATGAGGGCAGTATCCATCTCCAGGAGAATGGAGTACAGTGCTTGTTACTTTTGAGTTTGGTGCGCGCCTGCAGGAGAATGAGGTAGGGACATTATCATGAGGATGGTGCCCATCTGTAGGAGAATAAGGTAGAGGCTGCCTCATTGTGAGGGTGGTCCCTATGTCGAGGAGAATGAGGTAGGGACATTATCATGAGGATGGTGCCCATCTGTAGGAGAATAAGGTAGAGGCTGCCTCATTGTGAGGGTGGTCCCTGTGTCAAGGAGAATGAGGTAGGGACATTATCATGAGGATGGTGCCCATCTGTAGGAGAATAAGGTAGAGGCCTCATCATTATGAGGGTGGTCCCTGTGTCAAGGAGAATGAGGTAGGGACATTATCATGAGGATGGTGCCCATCTGTAGGAGAATAAGGTAGAGGCTGCCTCATTGTGAGGGTGGTCCCTGTGTCAAGGAGAATAAGGTAAAGATCTCTGTGATAAGGATGTTGCTAATCTCTAAGTGAAAAAAAAAAAAGAGAGACCTTATCCTTTTGACTCTCGCACCCTATCCACCAACTGCAAAAACTTAACCCTTTGACTTCATCACCCTATCCACCAGCTTCGTGCAGGTTGACAGTGCTGGATGCTGATGGACAGGGTGTGGGAGTCCAAGGGTTATGAAGGTGAGGCTTGTCTCAAGAAGAATTAGGTAAAGACCTAATCATTATGAGCACGATGGCCATATCTGAGAGAATAACCCTTTGACTACCTGCACCCTATCCACCAACTGCAAAAACTTAACCCTTTGACTCCCTCCCTCACCATATCCACCAGTTTCCTGCAGGATGCTGGTAGATAGGGTGAGGGAATCAAAAGGTTCAGTTTTTGCTTTGCTGGCATGGTTGACAATGCAGGATGGTGGCAGACGGGGTGAGGAGGTCAAAGAACTAAAATGGCAACTGTTTTATGTGAGGATGGTGCCTGGCTCTTTGTAGCTGCTTTGCCTTACTCAGACATGAACTGGGTGAGGTGCCCATGCACATCTAGGTTGGCTGCATTTTTCCTCGAGCCAGGCTTGAACCTAAGCTTTCAGATAAAGGTGGGAATGTTGCCTCTGTGCTGGCTGGGGCCCAATCTTTTTTTTTTATCATTGTGTGGAATGATATTATCATCATCATTATCATCATCACTACCACACCATCACCATTACCATCACACCATCATCCCACCGCACCATCACCACCATCACTCCCACACCATCATCACCACCATCACTACCACACAATCCCCATCACCACCACTATCACCATCACCACCACTATCACCATCACCACCACACCACCACATGATCACCATCACCATTACCACCATCACCATCACTACCACACCATCACCATCACCACTGTCACTACCACACCACCACACCATCACCACCACCACATCATCATCATCACTACCACACCACCACCATCACCCCCACCACCAGCACCACCACCACTGTTAATGTGATAAAGAATTTGTACAGATGGTAAACGGAGGAATGACGATGCTTGGTTCGGATGTGGCCCATAGTCCCGTCCTGCTGGGCTGGTCCATGGTGCGACACTTCTATCTGGCAGAGGACGCCAGTGCAAAGGAAGCGGGGGAGACTCAGCGCCTGGGAAAGACGGCACTGCAGCTTGGGGTGTTCCGATTTCTGCTGGACTTGCTGAGTACAGAGCCCTTCACTGGGGACACGGTGAGTGCACTGCCCTTGTCCTTGGAAGTAAATTGTACGATGTGAGACAAAAGTACTACACGGCGGACTCCTTAAAGAACCTCTTCCGAGATGTCCCTTCTGATGCAATTTTCCAGTTTTTACAAGAGATCACTAGATTTCACTTCATCTGATTTTATGTCTGTTTTTCTTTAATTGCATTTTAGATTTGCAAGGTTAACGGCGAGCATGGTTTTTAAGTGTCATCTTTTATATTAGTGGGTTGTCGTTTTTTGACGTGGTGTTAGCCCTGATATGGGTCTGGTAGTTGGCTGGGCTATAAGTAATATGAACTGAACTGGAAGTAAACTGTTCCTGAAGATAAGTAATGGTTTGACGTTTCACCCGTGCTGTAGTATTGTTAGGATTGTATCTCTCACATCCCCCCATGGGGATGCCTGGGGGTTCTTTTCGGTATAAATAGTATCCCCACCTTTTGGAAATTCTGTGCTGGGAATTTCCTCTTTTCTATCACTGTCTTTGTTTCTGCCTTGTTCCTTTGCTTTCTGTCATTTCTTCCTATCATTTTCTGCCTTGCTGGCCCGTTCACCTGTATCAGTGTATGTGTTCAATAACGTTTTATGTACTTTTTCTTAGGATTGATACTTAAGTACATCTTTTAACCCTTATCCTGGTTATAATTCGTACCTATGTAAACACTGTGTTTGGTCATATAACGAACAGAAAAAAAACAAAAAAAACGGTAGTAAGTTTAAATGAGCTATATCTCAAAAACTATTTGTTTTTGAACAATAAATGTTATACAAAATATGTTCAGAAATGAATGAGGAATACTGCTCATCAATTCATTATCAAATATAAATCAACATGAAGGTAAATACCTCTGCCAAACAGGTGAAATGTCAGGTGAGGACAGGCGTGTTGATGAGACTGTCAGTGGTCCCCAGAAGGACCAGGGGCAGGCTCACCAGGCTGCTGCAAAACCCTCTTGTAATCCACCCTGCTGTGGTATATATTGAAGCATTCTGGCACACACAAGGTTACATCACACTGCTCACACTTGAAGGCCGACTGTTTGCGCTTGAACCCAGCACGATCTTTTTTGGGTCTGTTGCATGCAACACAGTCACGCATGGGGCGTTTCCTCTTGGCTCCTTCTTTGGCAATGTGATGTACAGGCTTGTGCATGCCAGTCAGCCTCAGTGGGGGGTTCAGACTCTTCTTCCCTCTGCCAACTGGCTTTGGTGCATCAGGAGATTGGAGAATCAGCTGACGCACAATCTCTCTCCGGAACTGATAGTGTGTCAACGTATTGTTGGCAAACTTCCGGTGGAGACAGTAAGCATTGCAGAGTGCTACTGTGAAGAGATAGAAGAAAAGTTTCCTCCACCACTTCACAGTTTTCCTCAGCAGGGAATAATTAGCAATTATTTGGTCAGAAGTGTCCACCCCCCCCATATTGCGGATATAGTCCACAATGCAGGATGGCTTCCAGATGGGGTTGCCTGCCTCATCCCGCTTGTCCAGCTTGACTTCAGTGGGGCTGTGGATTGTTGTTAGCATATGGACATCGCGCTTATCATGGTACTTCAGGGCCAGAAGATGGTCATTCTGCCTGAAGATGCTCTGTCCCTGGGTCAGCTGAACTCTATCTGCCCTCCTCTTCGCCTTCTTGAAGACACGTGGCATGCCTTGCCTGTTTGTACGCACTGTACCACAAGCATAGGTGTTCAGCAGATAGAGTTGGGTGAAGAGCTCTGGACTGGTGTAGTAATTGTCCATGTAAACGCGATGCCCTTGGTCCAACAATCCACTGTAGCTGAGAAGGCCGAGGACGGTGCGGGTGGTGGTGGTCAGCTCCTGCTCGATGCCCAGTTCCTCGGAGAAGTCGGTGCCTCGTGTGGAACCCTGGTATATATCCATGCCAAGCACATACCCTGACTTGGCCTCACATGCCTCATACATTTTGATGCCAAACTTGGTAGGCTTGGCAGGATTGTACACCCGGAAGCGGAGTCTGCCTTTCCAGGGACATGTCGCTTCGTCAAAGCTGATGTCCCTTTCTGGCGAGTAGACCAGGAACTTGGCCCGCAGGTGGTTGTAGAAAGGCCTCACTTTGAAGAGGGGGTCGGTGAAGTCATCCTCTGTGTTGTCCACAAGATGGAAGTTACTGAGGATGGCTTCAAAACGCAGAGATGTCATGTTTTTGGCGAAAAATGGCGTCTCTGTGATTTCATCCGCTGACCAGTACTCTGGGATGGTAGGCTTGATGACGAGGCCTGTTGAAATGCAGAGTGCCAGAAACACCCTCATCTCTGCCCTGGTCAGAGGTTTCCAGTGATGCAACCTGGGAATAAACCCACTTTGTTACACACAGAGAAAGAGAAAAAAAATAATAAAAGCATAACATGTAAACACACACACACACTCGCATACACACACACATATGCTTGCATAAACATATTTGCTAGCATACACATGCACACTCTGATACAATGCTTCACTAAAACAATCAAAGAACATGCAATTATTTATCTAGAACATCACACACAAACACACTCATACAAACACACACAACCACATTTTTTTCATTCAAGGCAAAAAGAGAAAACCAATGATAGAGAGGGATTGTAACAAGTTCATTTACAGTGAGGAGAAAAACAAAATCTGCCATTGATGTAGAAAATCATCACAGAGAAAAGCTCACACACCTAAGTCTCCTATCTAAATTACTCAAAAGAAACACATGAATTGCACAGAGAGGGAGCTAGGAGGAGCAGAGACAGAAAAAAACAGAAGAGTGGGCAAATCAATGGAGGAAATAACTATTTCAGCAAAAAAACAAACAAACAAACAAGTGAGCAAACGAGAGATGAAAAAAGAGAGGAGAGAGTGTAGAAAGAAAGAGAACGGGAACGAGAGGTAAAAAGTGAGAGAGAGAGAGAGAGGTAAATAGAGAGAGAGGAAGACGTGAAAGGGGGCGTATACGAAACAAAAAATGGAAACTTACCTAGAGTGTGGTTTCAGGTTGCCAGCATCGATCTTTCTTTGGGCGTAGAGGTTAGTCTGCTCAACTAAAAGATCGATGATTCTCTCATCAATGAATAGAGAGAAGAAATCAAGAGGTTGGGGATTATCGGGGAAGTTGTCATCAACGAGCAGTCGCGACTCTCTCGCGAATGGCATGTTGACGAGTTCGCCTTCCTCGCTCATCCACCCCTCCGCCACATCATCGTCGAAATTTCTGTTGGATGGGGCCTGGTCGATCTGCCTGGCATCTCCAGGAAGCATAAGACCCTCCAAGACATCTTGCAGGTCTTCACCTTCCCGGGCATCGGCGATTTCGTCCGCAAAAAATTCGTTCAAAAAATCTCTAAACTCGTCGCGTCGTCGTCTGCCAGCCATTTTGAGTGTCGCCACGCCCTCTGGATAAAAGGACTCCACAAACTCAAACTCTCAGTCAAACTGCTGAATATACATGTTACAGGGCGCTTCAGTCAAGCAACTACGCACTTGACATGGTCAGTGGAATTTTCCACTGAGGGGACGCGTCCTTGACCTCGCGAAAGTCGGTCACTGACCAGCGCGCCCATTGTCGCGACTTCCCTGTGCTAGCAGTGAGAAAGGGGCGCAACTATTGTCGCGACAACCGCGATCAGGGTTAATTGTGTTTATAGCGCCAAGGAAATGCGACATGCAGAAGCAATTTTAGGTAATGTAACCTGTTTTTGTATGTTTTAGTGTCCTTAATAATGTTTAAATTTGTATTCAGGTATGTTTTTTAAATCCCCTGTGTTATCAAATTGGATATAGTGATCAAGGCCAGGGACATCTCCCTAGATTATGTACATGAATGCATTGATATATTTACTTAATTTTCTTTTCCCTTTTTTGTTTGTTTGTTGAAGTATTGTGTATGTTTTGAAACAGCTCTAGCCCTGATACGGCTCTACACAGTCGGCTGGGCTTTAAACAAAAATAACAATAACAAAATCTCAACATTTCAGTACGGTGCTCTTGTCTTTGATTAACAAGATAAAGGTCATTCTATAACCCCGAGGTCATAAAAGAGAGAGAGGTGGTAGAGATCCCTCACTTTTCTGATGGCCAGCGTTATTAAGGAATCCCAACTTCTTTCATGGTCAGCATTATTAAGGCAATGGCATTATGAGAGCCAGTGCCCATCTCCTTGCCCTCAGTTTTGTATTCTTCGTCCATGTACAGGGACAGATACCCATTTACAGCTGGATGGACAGGAGTGGATTGTGGATTGATTGATGGATGGATGGATTGAGGGATTGTTCAGAACATGGGAGCAGTGACTCGGCGCATGATCTATCAGTCAGTTGGTGCATGCAGTGTTCTGTTTCACTTAGTTCATTCATGAATTGTGGATTGATGAATTGATTGAGTGGTTAATGGATATGATTGATGTGTTGAATGGTTGAATTAACCCTTTGATTCCCACACCCTGTCCACCTGTATCCTGCATTGTCAGCCATGCTAGCAAAGCAAAAACGTAACCCTTTGACTCCCTCATCCTATCCACCAGTTTCATGCAGGGACATGGGACCTTGGTTTACTGCGTGAGCCAAAATCTTAGCACCCAGTCCACCAATTAACCCTTTGACTCGGGTACCCTGTTTACCAGCACCATCCTTTGATGCCCTCACCCTATCCACCAGCTTCTTGCAGGAAGCTGGTGGATAGGGTGAGGGAGTCAGAGGGTTAGGCTTTTGCAGTTCATGGATAGGATGTGGGAGTCAAAGGGTTAACAGAGCACAGGACTAGGATCTGTTGAGTCATTACATAATTGTGAAATGATGGATGAATAGAAGAACTGATGGACTGAATGTTTGTTTAACCCTTTGACTCCCGCACCCTGTCCCACTAGCATCCTGCATTTCCAACCATGCCAGCAAAGCAAAACCTTAATCCTTTGATTCCTTCACCTTATCCACCAGCTTCCTGCAGAAAACTAGGATAGGGCAAGGGAGTCAAAGGGTGAAGTTTTTGCGGTTGGTGGATAGGGTGCAGGAGCCAAAGGGTTAACAGAACACAGGACTAGGATCACTTGAGCCATTACTGGTGGATAAGGTGAAGTCAAAGGGTTAAGTTTTTGCAGTTGGTGGATATGGTGCAGGAGTCAAAGGGTTAACAGAGCACGGGACTAGGATCTGAGCAAAAACTTAATCCTTTGATTCCCTCACCCTATCCACCAGCTTCTGCAGGAACCTGGTGGATAGGGTGAGGGAATCAAGGGTGAAGTTTTTGCAGTTGGTGGATAAGGTGCGGTAGTCAAAGGGTTAATTGTGGGAGCAGTGAGCCAGTATGTGCTCTCCTTGTTTCACTTTGTTCATTGATTGGTTGATCAATGGATTGATTGATTGATTGTTCAGAGTGTGGGAGCGGTCAGCCAGTATGTGGTGTACCAACTGGTGCACGCTGTCCTCTCCTTGTTTCAAGAAGACACGCTGGGCAGCCCTGCTGTGAGTTCTAGGTTTTCTCTGTGTGTGTGTGTGTGTGTGTGTGTGTGTGTGTGTGTGTGTGTGTGTGTGTGTGTGTGCTGGCTTGTGGTGTGTGTGCGTGTTGGTTTGTGTGTGCATGTGCACACGTGTGGTATTTGTGTGTGTGTGTGTGTGTTGGCTTGTCGTTTGTGTGTGTGTGTGTGTGTTGTGGTTTGTCATTTGTGCATGTGTGTATGTGTCTAATGTCTGTATGTACTGTGTGTGTGTGTGTGTGCTTGTCATTTGAGTGTGGCGTTTGTGTGTGTGTGTGTGTGTGTGTGTGTGTGTGTGTGTGTATGTACTGTCTGCATGTGTACTCTGTGTGTATGTGGGGGGGGGGGGGGGGCTTGTCATTTGTGTGTGTGTGTATGTTGGCTTGTGGTTTGTGTGTTTTCTATGTTGGATTTTATTTGTATGTGTGTGTGTGTGTTGGCTTGTGGTTTGTGTGTGTGTCTGTGTGCTTTTTGTGCATTTTGTCTTCTTTTTGTGTGTGTAGATATGGACTCTGTATGTGTTTTGTGTGTATGTGTGTGTGTATAGATGAGGTCTGTACAGACACTAGAGATGACCTGATAGGTGTGTGTATGTCACCAGGTGTTGTACGACCTGTGCAGTCGACTTCTTTGTCAGCCGGCTGTGGCTCAGGAAGTGTGGGACAAGGTGAGTATAACATGCTTATATTGACCACTGTTTGTTTTTATCTTTTTGTTCCAGGCAGCGCCCCCATGGGGATGCCAGGGGCTCTTTTAGTATAAATAGTATCCCCACTTTCTGGAAATTCCGTGGTAGAAGTTTTCTCTTTTCTGTCACTCTCTTTGTTTTTTTCCTCCTCATCTGCTTTCTGTCAGTTCTTCTTATCATTTTCTGCCTTGCTGGTCCATTCACCTGTATGTGTTCAATAAAGTCTTGCATACTTTTTCTTAGGATTGATAATTGGGTACATATATTAAGTGCATTTTTGGGTCTAGGGAAATGAGATATGCGAAAGCAATTTTAGGTGATTAACGCCCGTTTTATGTTTTAGTGTCCTTATATTTCAATTTGTATTCAGGTATGTTTTTAATCCAGGGCTGTTAGAGTTCAGCGATTTCGCAGAAATCGCGAATACAGTGATCCCATTTCAGGGAAAGTCAAAGTGCTTCCGCGAAAGAAAAAAAAGCAAAAAAAAAAAAAAAAACAAAAAACCAAAAACTAAAAATTACCCAGTTTGCTGCCAGGATAGCCCTCTGATTGGCTTCAAATGTCATATTTTCAATTTTCGGCCGGGGGGCTTCGCCCCCTGCACCCCCACGGGCGTTGCCCTGGACCCCACCGGGGCCTGGGCGGCCCTGACCCGGCCAATTTTCAGGGAAAAACAGATTTTACACTAACAGCCTGAATCCCCTGTGCGATAATTGGACGAAGTGTCAACTTCAGAGGCATCTCCTTAGATTATGTTTGCGAATGCATTGATATGTCTTAATTTTCCTTTCCTTTCTTTTCCTGTTGAAGTTTTGTATGTTTTAAATGGTTATAGCCCTGGTATGGCTGTATGCAGTTGGCTGTAACAGTTACAGTTCCTAGCAGCATTTTTTTGGATGCATATATGTGATGACTGTGTGGTGTACACTGCAGTGGTCACACGCCCTACTCCCCCTCCTGTCTTTCCCCTCCCAGTTTGCATATGCTTTGTGCCAGGAGATTTAGTCATTGTTGGTGATAGCTTGGTGAATGATTAGATTGCGTGCCTTGGTTTTATTCTTGAATCAAGATATAGGGCCTTATTGTTGTTATCATTATTATTATTGTTGTTGTTATTATTATGTTACTGCGTAGTCTACACCTTAGCATTATTGTTGCATACTTGTGAGCTGAAATTTTTTTTTTGATATAGAAATTTGAAACAATTTTTGTTGTTGTTTTCTCTATCAAAAGAGTTTTATTTTTCTACTGAAAATGAATGTTTGTGTGTGTTTGTGCATGTGTATATTCAGCCAGGTGATGTTGGTGTTTTCAGGACGACGGTCTGTGGCTTTTGTATGAGTCTGCCATGGGTTACTTCCCCTTGGACTTTTCCCGCTTCATTGGTATGACGGTGGCACTGGCGGCTGCCTCCGATGACAGTGCGGCCCTGGTGAGTGATTGTCTCCCTTTGTGTGTGTGTGTGTGTGCGTGCGTGGATGTGCGTGCGTGCGTGTGTGTATGGTGGTTTTTTTTCGATTCATTGGCTCTAAGGAAATGTGATGTGGGCAAGCAAATTTAGGTAATGTATTATGTAGTCCTATTTTTATGCAGGTTTTAGTGTCCTTAGTTATGTTTAAATTTGCATTCATTTTTTTAAAAATTCTCTGACGAAGTAGTCTGTGAGGGGCATGTCCTTGATTATGTGCACAAATGCATGGACGTACTTAATTCTCTTCTCCTTTTTTCCCCTGTTGAAGTATTGTGTACGTTTTGAAATGATCATAGCCCCAATATGGCTGTATGCAGTCGGCTCGGCTTTAAACCATAATACAAATCTAAGCCCCTTTATAATAGCACATAACTTAAACCATATCTTTCAACCAAAAGTGCAAAAGCTCAGCTAAGCCTAAACCTATTTTCATGTGTATCTGCGTCAGTGTCTGCTGGCTTACAGACGTAAAAATACCCTCATGCGTATCTATTGAAGATGGGGTATGTAGACTCTGCATCAACACAGTGCCAGCAAGTTTGGACCAGTCAGTGTTCATACAAGGAGATGCAGCCAAGCAAAGTTAGGTTAGAGATCAAAAAAGGAAAAGGAAATGGTTTGTGTTTGTTGAAAATTTATAGAAGGCCCATGGGGAGCAGTTGGTTGGTTTGTTTATTTTCCAAGTTAAGTCAGATGGGTGCCTCTCCCTGCCCCCCCCCCCCCCCCCCCCCCCCCCCTTTCCCCCACCACACATACACACACACGCATGGCGCACACACAACACACGCACACACACCAGGCGACACTGCGCACACACGCACGGACGCACACACGCACGCACAACACCACTCACACACCACCACACACACACACACACACACACACACCACACACACACACACACACACACACACACACACACACACACACACACACAGAGTTATCATCGAATATCACTCACATTGAAAAGATGTTCGACTAAAGAATGAATATACAGGTGGATCTTCGGAGCAGGATTAACCCTTTGACTCCTACACCCTGTCCACCAGCATCCTGCATTGTCAACCATGCTAGCAAAGCAAAAACTTAACCCTTTGACTCCCTGACCCTATCCACCAGCTCCCTACGATGAGAGAATCAAAGATTAAGTTTTTGCGTTTGATGGGTAGGGTGTGGGAGCCAAAATGTTAAAGGAAGCGAAGCAGACTTTTTGTATAGATAGGGAGTTCATTCCACATAAATGCTTATTGTTGTATGTATTGTGCGTGCAGGTGAAGAAGACACTGCGAAAGCTGAGCGTGTACACTGAGTACCTGGACAACAACAGTGCTCGACACTTGACCCCTGACCCCCACCACCCTCACATCTTCCGCCTCAATGTTGACAAACGACCCTACATTGGTGGTGAGTTACACTTGTCTTTTGTTTTTTTGTTGTTTTTCCATCTTCTTCACCTCTTCAGAACCTTTGATCACAGGCTGCTCATTTCACCTCTGCAAGGCACCACCACACTTCAATTTGTTCATTTCATTCAGTCTGACTCTCGGTGCCAGAATCCATTGTCATTCATTTCATTCAGTTTGACTCTCTACACAAGAACCTTTGGAGTTAATGATGTCAGTTCACCAGCCAGTTCACCAGGGTGCTGCCTTCAGGAGGAGAGTTTCTTCTGTTTTTGTGGTGTGATGTTAATCACAGGAGACTGAAGACTAGAATTTTGTAGGTTTATATCCCCATTAGTCCTGAATTTTCATGTCTGTGTGAGATTCGTCAGTCCCCAAATTCCTCCATGGGGATGCCAGGGGCTCTTTCAGTAAAAATAGTATCCCCACCTTCCGGAAATTCTGTGCTAGAAATTCACGTTTTATGTCCTTAGGTATGCTTACATTTGTATTCAGGTGTGTTTTTTTTTAATCCCCTTGTGATAAATTGGATGGAGTGGTCAGTGCCAGGGGCATCTCCTTAGATTATGTGTGCGAATGCATTGGTATGTGTACTTAATTTTCTTTTTTCTTTTTTTTCCTGTTGAAGTTTTGTATGTTTTGAAGCAGTTATAGCCCTAATATGACTATACAGTCGGCTGGGCTTTAAACAACAATAACAATAACAAATAACTTAGTCAAAGTCGTACCTTCTTCACAGTCTTTGGAGGTTTATCACCGGAAATTGAACACTGAAATTTTGTAGCTTTATGTCCACATCAGTGAAAACTTCATGACCAGCACCACATGTGTCTGTATCTCTCAGGCCTGGTTGATGCCTAGGTATGCTGTGATAGGAAAGAGCATGCAATGTCAGACTACAAGTGTAATGCTGCTTCCATGCCTCGTGTAACGCGAGTGTAAAGGTGACGATTTTTTGGCCTACTCAGTCTGCTTTCATATAAAAAGCTGTATAAATTTGCTGACTCTGGAGACATTGACAGAAATGGGACATTTCTTTGTGACTTTCATTCTGAAAGAAAATTGTGTGTGTGCGTCGTGTGTTGTGTGTGTGTGCTGTGTTGTGCTGTGTGTTTTGTGTGTGTTGATGTGTGTGTGTGTGTGTGTGTTGTGTTGTGTTACAGGTGACTTTGTGTTGCCAAAGGGCTGCAGTGGACAAGTGATGGAACTTTCAGGTGAGTTATCAACATCATCATCAGTATGATATTCAGCAGCACCACCGTCATCATCATATAAGAAACACCAATAAATTTGCCTTTTTTCATATTTTCAATTTTAGTGTTAAGTTGTACAAACCAGGAAAAAGCATAGACTTTTCAGTTTATAATGATACCAGTTTTATTTCTCTACTGTGAACATTGATGGAAAAATGGTGTTTCAAAGCCTGTTTCAGTTTCAGTGTCTCAAGATGGCATCTCCACGCTTGGAATGAATTCCATATGCACTTACATCACAGGTGCCATGTGATTGAGAAGACCCAGAATGATCACGGCAATAGCCTTAAGCCTGCACATAAACCCACGAGCTGGCCAGGTCCTGAGGTCCTACCTAGATAGTTCCATAACCCTGGGGTCGTTGGGGATTGAGGTGGCAGAGACCAACTTTTCCCAGGGCCAGCACCACAAGGGCGGCGCCCATCCCCTCAAAGCCTGTGAATATGCAAATGGACCATTTGCCTGGCTGCCCTGGCATTAAAACATTGCAGAGATAGGTTTATTTCCCAGGCCCCTCCCCCTGAAGCCCAGTTAGCTTTCTTGCCTTTATGATGTCTTGGTCAAAAACAAAAAAAACACAAAAAAATAGAAAAGATGACAGATACAGCAAGACAAGAGTGAATGGAAAAGAAAATGAGTAATAGAGGGAAAGGTTAAAGAGAGAATATGTGTAAAGATGTGGAATGATGTGTAGTAATGTGTGACAATGCATGTTTACACAGCCTTTACCACTTTGTGTAGTGATGTGGAATGAATGATGTGTAGTAATGTGTAACAATGCATGTTTACACAGCCTTTTCCACATTGTGTAGAGATGTGGAATGATGTGTAGTAATGTGTAACAATGCATGTTTACACAGCCTTTTCCACATTGTGTAGAGATGTGGAATGATGTGTAGTAATGTGTAACGATGCATGTTTACACAGCCTTTTCCACATTGTGTAGAGATGTGGAATGATGTGTAGTAATGTGTAACGATGCATGTTTACACAGCCTTTTCCACATTGTGTAGAGATGTGGAATGATGTGTAGTAATGTGTAACGATGCATGTTTACACAGCCTTTTCCACATTGTGTAGAGATGTGGAATGATGTGTAGTAATGTGTAACGATGCATGTTTACACAGCCTTTACCACATTGTGTAGAGATGTGGAATGATGTGTAGTAATGTGTAACAATGCATGTTTACACAGCCTTTACCACATTGTGTAGAGATGTGGAATGATGTGTAGTAATGTGTAACGATGCATGTTTACACAGCCTTTTCCACATTGTGTAGAGATGTGGAATGATGTGTAGTAATGTGTAACGATGCATGTTTACACAGCCTTTTCCACATTGTGTAGAGATGTGGAATGATGTGTAGTAATGTGTAACGATGCATGTTTACACAGCCTTTACCACATTGTGTAGAGATGTGGAATGATGTGTAGTAATGTGTAACGATGTATGTTTACACAGCCTTTTCCACATTGTGTAAAGATGTGGAATGATGTGTAGTAATGTGTAACGATGCATGTTTACACAGCCTTTACCACATTGTGTATGATGTGTAGTAATGTGTAACGATGTATGTTTACACAGCCTTTACCACATTGTGTATGATGTGTAGTAATGTGTAACGATGTATGTTTACACAGCCTTTACCACATTGTGTATGATGTGCAGTAATGTGTAACGATGTATGTTTACACAGCCTTTACCACATTGTGTATGATGTGTAGTAATGTGTAACGATGTATGTTTACACAGCCTTTACCACATTGTGTAGAGATGTGGAATGATGTGTAGTAATGTGTAACAATGCATGTTTACACAGCCTTTACCACATTGTGTATGATGTGTAGTAATGTGTAACGATGTATGTTTACACAGCCTTTACCACATTGTGTAGAGATGTGGAATGATGTGTAGTAATGTGTAACAATGCATGTTTACACAGCCTTTACCACATTGTGTATGATGTGTAGTAATGTGTAACGATGTATGTTTACACAGCCTTTACCACATTGTGTATGATGTGTAGTAATGTGTAACGATGTATGTTTACACAGCCTTTACCACATTGTGTAGTGATGTGGAATGAATGATGTGTCGTTCTGTGTAACAATGCATGTTTACGCAGCGTTACTGTATGGTGCAGTGGAAGAGTTGTGTGCGCTACTGATGTGTAGTGATGTGGAATGATGTGATATGTAATGATGCATGTTTACACAGAGTTACCATATGGTGGAAGAGTTGTGTGGGCCAGTAATGTGGGATGTGTAATGGTGCGTGTTTTCGCAGCATTACCGCGTGGTGGATTGAAAGAGTTTGTGGGCCAGTGATGTGTGGTAATGTGGAATGATGTGTAACAATGTGTGATGTGGAATGATGCTTGTTTATACAGTGTTACCACATGGTGCCGTGGAAGAGTTGTGTGGGCAAGTGATGTGTAGTGATATGTGTGGTGATGTATGATATGTAGTGATGTGTAGTGATGTATGATGTGAAATGATTTTTTAAGTAGTGATGTGATGTGATGTGGAATGATGTGTGATGTGGAAGGATATGTAGTGATGTGTAATAATGTTTGTGTACACAGCGTTACCATGTGATACAGTGGAAGAGTTGTGTGGGCCAATGATGTGTATTGATGTATAATAATGCGTGTTTACACAGCATTACCACGTGGCACAGTGGAATTGTTGAGTGGGCCAGTGATGCGGTGGGAGGTTAAGTACAATGGATGGTCACTTCTTCTGGCCGAGGTCTCTGAACTGTTACGTCAGATTGCGCAGGGGGCAGGTACGTCTGTATTATTTTTTGAAGTTTTTTATTTTCTTATTTTTTGTTATCGGTCACTGTGGTGTTGTGGTTAGCACAAAAGACTACCAAGTGGAAGGTTGTTGGTGCAAATCCCCATCAATTCTGTCAGAAACCATTGTGGGATTTTTCAGTTCCAGGCTGCTCATGTGGTCATTATCAGGTTTGTACATAATGTTGACCTGGGACATTGTGGGAAAAGTCCACTCTTCACATAACACTATCAGGTTTGTGTAGAATGTTGACCTGGGACATTATGGGGAAAGTCCACTGTTGACATGGCACTATCAGGTTTGTGTAGAATGTTGACCTGAGACATTGTGGGAAAAGTCCACTGTTGACATGGCACTATCAGGTTTGTGTAGTGTTGACCTGGGGCATTGTGGGAAAAGTCCACTGTTGACATGGCACTATCAGGTTTGTGTAGAATGTTGACCTGGAACATTATGGGAAAAGTCCACTGTTGACATGGCACTATCAGGTTTGTGTAGAATGTTGTCCTGGGACATTGTGGGAAAAGTCCACTGTTGACATGGCACTATCAGGTTTGTGTAGAATGTTGACCTGGGACATTGTGGGAAAAGTCCACTGTTGACATGGCACTATCAGGTTTGTGTAGAATGTTGACCTGGGACATTGTGGGAAAAGTCCACTGTTGACATGGCACTATCAGGTTTGTGTAGAATGTTGACCTGGGACATTGTGGGAAAAGTCCACTGTTGACATGGCACTATCAGGTTTGTGTAGAATGTTGACCTGGGACATTGTGGGAAAAGTCCACTGTTGACATGGCACTATCAGGTTGTGTAGAATGTTGACTGGGACATTGTGGGGAAAGTCCATGTTGATGGCACTTCGGTTTGTGTCAGAAGGTTTGACTGGGACATTGTGGGGAAAGTCATTTGTTGAATGCACTATCAGTTTTGTGTAGAATGTTGACTGGGACTTGTGGGAAAAAGTCACTGTTGACATGGCACTTTGGTTTGTATATAATGCTGACCTGGGACATTGTGGGAAAGGGTTCCACTGTTGACATGGCATTATTAGATTTGTATATAATTTGACCTGGAAATTGGGAAAAGTCCACTGTTGAATGGCAATATCAGGTTTTTACATGATGTTGACCTGGAAACATTGTGGGAAAGTCCACTGTTGTCATGGCACTATCAGGTTTGTTATAATGTTGACCTGGACATTGTGGGAAAAGTCCACTGTCGACATGGCACTATTAGATTTGTATATAATTTTGACCTGGAACATTATGGGAAAAGTCCACTGTTGACATGGCACTATCAGGTTTTTAATGATGTTGACCTGGGACATTGTGGGAAAGTCCACTGTTGACATGGCACTATTAGATTTGTAATAATGTTGACCTGGGACATTATGGGAAAAGTACTGTTGACATGGCACTATCAGGTTTGTATATATGTTGACCTGGGACATGGGGGGGGGGGGGGGGGGGGATCCACTATTGATATGGCACTATCAGGTTTGTACATAATGTTGACCTGGGACATTGTGGGAAAAGTCCACTGTTGACATGGCACTATCAGGTTTGTATATAATATTGACCTGGGACATTGTGGGAAAAGTCCACTGTTGACATGACGCTATCAGGTTTGTATATAATATTGACCTAGGAGATCATGACAACTGTCCAGTTTTATGTTGACCTGGGACATTAGGGAAAAGTCCACTGTTGACATAGCACTGTCAGTAGGTACCGGCAGGCAAAATTAGGATAAACATGAAGAGCTTAGTCTTCATACTGTTCATATAGAACTTTTTGATAGAAACAAAATGAAAAAAAAAGTAACGTTCTATCTCTTTTCTTTCCTGAGATAATGACGTTTTAAGATGACACCTTTAACGTAACACGCAAAAACACTATGGAAAGCTGTTTTTGATTATGTGTATTAAATAAACAAACAACTAGAGATTTCATTTTAAAATAACTGATTCTTTGTAATATAAGGTTACATGAAAACAGAAAAGCAGGAGATTTACTCAGTTACAAAGAGAGTTATAAGGGAGCAAAAATGGCAAAATGCATATTTTACGTAAGTTCAAATTAGCACGGCAGGGTATGTTTACAGGTTCATATCTTGGAGAAGATGTGCTTTAATTGCAACATGTGTTTGTACTTTAGTACAACTGTCTATATAGACTTAGTCTAATTTTTTTGAAGCTCAAGAATAGCCATTTGTTTGTTATAGAGATCAAAACTTCATGAAATTGCCAAAATCGCCTGTGGCGGAGGCACCAAGCTGACATAGGAGTATAAACGACTGTAACTTTTGAACCAGTTGTTGGATTCACTTCATATTTGGACACAATACACAGAATGCTGTCCTCTTTTACACTATTTACTTGTGTTCAAATCAGAATAAGGTATGAGGTCAATCCCTCACTAAAATACCCAAATTTCATGAGCCAAATGTGAAGTTATGCTAGTCACATCATGACAGATGGCCGTTATAAAAGCAAGAACCTGAATTTTAAGCTTGCCTACTTTCTAGCGATATAAACTTATGTCCACTCTGTATTGATGAAGTGTGTCAGTGTTTATGCTATACTTATAAAAAATGATTTCATGAACAAATGTCAGGGTTCCAAAGGAACCAATGTTGAAAAAGGACTACGATTTGTGTTGACACAACAGGCATAGAGTTGTACTAATACTAGACTAGAGTAATAGTAATACATGTGGTACTAGTTTGCTTTTTTATTTAACAAAACTGGGTCATGTAAACCTGAATTTGGGTTTAATTTCATCCAAGTTGGCCAAACTCCAGGTTCCTCTGCTGGTTGATGAAGATACCCAACTGTATGTCTGACGAAATGATGTACTTTCTGTGGACTACATCATGTTCTTCTCACCTAAAAAGGCTTATCTTCCTTCTTTCGTAGAGAACTTATGTCTTTAAGAAGACCAAAAGACTGAGGCACAAAAGACAACACCGATTTCCTGAAAGAAGCTGTGAATGTGAAAATCCAGTCTCTTCAAGGAAGGGCTAACACTGTTATCAGCACAGTCTGAGAAAGAAAAGCTGTTCTCTGAGATGGGTGTGTAGTCATCAACTTTGTCTCAGTTTTGATGGAGATAGCGTAGTCTGGAAATTTCAGCAGACGGAAACAGTTGCTAGAGAAACTGTAGCCTCATCAAATGGCTTGTTGCCCTGCTCCATCAGCAGCATCACCTGGTGACATAGAGGAAGACAGTCTCAGTTACTTTTATTGTATGTGTATAGATCTAGATGGAGAGAGATCTAATTTGTACTGCATGTGTGTCTTCACAAGTATTGGAAAAGAAATGAATTAATTCAAGATTGACAAACTTTGGTGTTCATGAGCTGCAAGTCCCACATGTGTTCTCATTAATGGCTCATAACAGCCAAGTAGGAAGTCATATCCATTTTTGGATTTTGGGATCAGTAATATGTAGGGCCTATATATCTTCTACATGATTTGATCTCCTGCATGCCTACACATGAAGGTGGTCTGGCACTAACAGGTCTGCAGTTAAGTTCACCTTGGAGATGGGAAATATCTCCACCTTTAGTATTTACCCATCAGACCCAGACAGGATCCAAACCGTAGATACTCCTGTAAAGTTTTGACGCTCTGACTACCTGGTAGCCTACTTGATTATCATACCCATCATATGCAATCAATGCTTAAATAAATAAATGTTTCAGTAAATGTAATAGAAGGACAGAAAGGGGAAATGAGATAGCTGAATGTTTTTAACCTATTGATACGACAGATAAAAATTTGATGAAAATCAACCCATAAACAGCTGAGGTCTCTCTCCTGACGGTAAAACATTGTCTTTACCTGCACATACTTCTGCTCAGTCTTCTTCATATGATACACTGTCCCATTTTGAATGATGATACATTGTCCCATTTTGAATAAAAAAAAAGGAGATGTTTGCAAATTCATGTATGTGCACTTGTCATAATTTTACTTTTTGCAATCCACACTATATTTCCCACGTCCTCATTTTATTTTATACCCTGCCTCACCCTCTGCCCTTCTGGAAACATCATACTACATGTATTTAGTTTACAAACCTGCAGAAGCAAGTGTTGTCCAGTGTCACCTGTGGGAGATTCAGACGACAGCCTTTTCCACTTGCCAGAAAAAACTGACTTCAGTTTGAGGAACTGATCATTTTCTGCAATAGATGAGACAAAACACTACTCTGATTTATACTTCAGTCTGATGCACACACAAACACCAACACCCACAAACACACACGCGCCTCTCAAATTATGTACAAGTCACAATCTATGTCAGTGACACAATTCATTAAAATACCAACAAACATAACACATACACATACACAGTACCTAATACTGAAGTGCATGTCTAGTATAGCATGCACACACACACACACACACACACACACACACACACACACACACACACACACACACACACACACACACACACACACACACACACACACACACACACACACACACACACACACACACACACACATCCCTACACGCATGTAATACACACACTGTATCCAACAACAGTTGCATTCTTGATTTACAGAAATAGTAGGTCTTATATAAAATCATGTTTACTTTGTAAACAATCATTCATAAAAAAATCAGATTCTAAGACTTTTTATATAACTTTTAAAGAAATTATTCATCACTGATCTTATATAGATCTGTATAATCATGTTTGATCTATACACATTCATAAAAAAAAGATTCAGATTCTATGACTTTTTGTATAACTTTTTAAAGAAATTGTTTATCACTGATCTTATGTTATATAGATCTATATAATCATCACTGATCTTATATAGATCTATATAATCATGTTTGATCTGTAAACATTCATAAACATAATTCAGATTATAAGACTTTTATTTATAACTTTTAAAGGAAATTATTCATCCCTGACAAACAACTTTGTTTCTCAAACTGCCAGATCTTGCTACTATCATCTCCATCGTATAAGCCTGATCAGGAAGTATCTCTCTGTGGAAACAACTGCAAAACTCGTTCTCTCCTTCATAATGTCTCGCATTGACTATTGCAATTCACTCCTGTCTGGTCTTCCTGCCTCTACCATTCACATCCTACAGCGCATTCAAAACAATGCTGTACGCCTTGTACTCAAAAAGAAAAAAGCTGACCACATATCTCCTCTCCTGGCACAACTTCACTGGCTCCCTGTATCAAAGCGCATACAGTACAAACTAGACACCATGTGCTACAAAAGCCTCAATAACGCAGCCCCCGATTACCTGTCAAGCCTACTTGAGATCTATCTTCCCTCACGTACCCTCCGCTCTGCCTCCGATCCTCTGACTTTTCGCTTTCCACGCACTAAGCTCAATACCTATGGTCCACGAGCCTTCTCTGTTTCTGGTCCACTCTCCTGGAACAAACTTCCTCTCTCAGTCCGTCAGCAACCTACTTTTGCCTCCTTCAAGTCCGCTCTCAAAACTCACCTTTTCTCCTCTGCATAAAATCCTAACCTCACTCAACCCCCCTCTGCAGCCTGTCTCCGCTCGGAGGGGAATCACTTTGTTTTAATATATAATTGTATATGATGTGCTCTCTGTGGTTTTCCATTGGTTTTATTCTTGCTTTTATTGCTTTTATTCTTTTCTCCCCATTTGTGGCCATGCATGTGTGTGTGTGTGTGTTTTGTGTGTGTGTGTGTGTGTGTGTGTGTGTGTGTGTGTATGTGTGTGTGTGTGTGTGTGTGTGTGTGTGTGTGTGTGTGTGCGTGCGTGCGTGCGTGTGTGCGTGTGTGTCTTTTCGGCGCTTGGATTTGATTTTGTCGAGATTTGCGCTATATAAATATTGTAATTATTATGTATGCATGTGCGTACGTATGTATGTATGTATGTATGTATGTATGTATACGCTTAGATTTATGTATGTATGTATGTATGCATGTATACGCTCAGCTTAGATTTATGTATGTATGTATGTATGTATGCATGTATACGCTCAGCTTAGATTTATGTATGTAAGTATGTAAGCATGTATGTATGCATGTATACGCTCAGCTTAGATTTATGTATGTAAGTATGTAAGCATGTATGTATGCATGTATACGCTCAGCTTAGATTTATGTATGTAAGTATGTAAGCATGTATGTATGCATGTATACGCTCATATGTATGTAGGTATGTATGCATGTATACGCTCAGCGCTTAGATTTGATTTTGTCAAGATTTTGCGCTATATAAATAAAATATATTATTATTATTATTATTAATATTTATGGAAAAGACGAACTTAAGTTGCCTGGCTTTCTCTCTTCTCTTCTGTGAAAACATGTGCTGGTTTGTGATTGAAATGATTGTTGCCAGTTCTGATCAAATAGCTTAAAATCTATTCATCTAATCCCACAGCAGAGTAAAACTTACTCATAAGATGAAAAAATATGATTTAATTCATCCATACTTACTGATATGTACTCGAATTTCATAAAAAAACTGACGGCACAGAATCGAAAGTACTCGACGTCATCTTGTTTTGAGATCGACAGACGATGGAAGTCGGTACTCATTCAAACTGATAAAAGTCTATTTGCGACAGCGTATGAATGTGACTGTAACCACACGCACTTGAAAGAGTATTCATTGTTTTATATTTTCACCTGAAGATGCCATATTTTCAAGATTCGTGTTCGTCAGAATTCAAATTTTTAAAACACTGTGCGAACAAAAGGGTTAATATCTTGCAAATGGTTAATCAAATCAGACTGGCTGTTAGGTATTCAATTTCCTCATGGCCTGACCGACATTTTGATACTACATATAGCTATGCAGTGCGAGTGTCGCGCGTAGACTTTAAGTTGAAAAAACGAGTGTCAGTTTGGGGCTTCACTCGGCCTCGACCAAAATGCGGCACAACACGCGGAAAGCGATCACACACATGGCTCGTATTTTGTCATAGTCCATTCACCACACACACTCAGTAATAACAAGAATACACTCGACTGAAAGAAGAGAAATCAATCTTTATTTTCCTCATAATGGTTTAAAGAAGTAGCGATGTGACAGCTGAATATGCGCTTGATAAAAAACAACAAAATCGTCAATTTTTCACAATGATGTCAGCAAAATGATGTGCCTGCCGGTACCTACTGTCAGGTGTGTACATAATGTTGACCTGGGACATTGATGAAAATGTGTCCGACAGAGAAGGTGAAAGGAAGAGAGGGGTGGGTGTGGTGAAGATATGGTCAAAAAATGAACGGGGGCTTGGTCTGTAATGCCATACAAGTTTAGCCTATGTGTTTTGCTATCTGTGTATGGAGGAATAACTGAAAGGAAAACACACACACACACAAAATCTTCAAGGCAGACATTCATCATGAAACAACAGAACCAACCTCAAGTCAGATCAGCTAGTGGGCTATTTGCATAAGTGCCGCGCTATGAAGGCCACGGGTAAACACTGTCTGTGTCACTCACCACACCCACCCTTCTCTTCCTTTCACCTTCTCTGTCGGACACATTTTCATCAATTCCATCCCTTCTGATGGGCTAAAACCACTTTCTTCATACTGTTCTGCATCTTCAGAGTCTGACCCTTTGGTAAGAATGACTTTTATTGCCTGACATAAAGTGTAAACACGTCTTGTTCGACTGCTGTGAACGCAACTTGTTCACAGTTGAGACGCCATTGTTCTCACGTGGTAAACAGGAACGGGGTCAGCACAAAAAATAGCTCAATGGCTGAGCGGTGATGGGTCACTCACCACGTGCAGTGGTCAAAGGTTACTCTGTGGTAATGAGGCTTTTAGCATGACCCCTTTCAATTTTCACTGCACAGCACTACGTCACCAGTGGAAATTTTTGAATGTGCAAGCCGCATATCCGGCCCACAGAGCGGAAGCGCATCACTGAGTCCGTCCGCAAATCGGGATGTTAGTGCTGAGTGAGTTAACCCTTTGACTCCTGCAGCCTGTCCAACATCATCCTTCTTTGTCAACCATGCTGAAAGAGCAAAAACTTAACCCTTTGACTCCCTCACCCTATCCACCAGCTTCCTTTAACCCTTTGACTCCCTCACCCTATCCACCAGCTTCCTGCAGGAAGCTGGTGGATAGGGTGAGGGAGTCAAAGGGTTAAGTTTTTGCAGTTGGTAGATAGGGTGCAGGTGGCAAAGGGTTAAAAACAATGTCTAAGAAAGGTACACTGGTAAAGGGTTCGGTACACAACACACTTAAGAGAGTGATCCCCCATGGGGATGCCGGGGGCTTGTTCAGTATAAATAGTATCTCTACCTTCTGGGAATTCTGTGCTAGAAATTTCCTCTTTTCTGTCGCTCTCTTTGTTTGTTTCTTCGTCCTTTGCTTTCTGTCATTTTTTCCTATAATTATCTGCCTTGCTGGTCCATTCGCCTGTATGTGTTTGATAAAGTCGTCTTAGGATCGATAATTGGGTACATGTATTAAGTGCGTTTTTGGCTCTAGGGAGGTGAGATATGCGGAAGCAATTTTAGGTCATTTATCCCTGTTTTTATATGTTTTGGTGTCCTTAGGTATGCTTAAATTCGTATTCAGGTGTGTTTTTTTTTAATCCCCTGTGCGATAAATTGGATGGAATGGTCAACACCCAGGGGCATGTCCTTAGATTCTGTGCGCGAATGCATTGATACATGTACTTAATTTTCTTTCTTTTTTTTTTTCCTGTTGAAGTTTTCTCTGTTTTGAGGCAGTTATAGCCCTGATATGGCTCTACACAGTCAGCTGGGCTTTAAACAACAATAAGTTAGAGAGTGTGCATGTCCTTAATGGAAAGGTGTTTGTTGTGCAGGTATGGTGCAATCAGAACAGGTTGAACATGTTACCATGGTGATGGAGTTGGTGCACCACGTACTGAAAGGGGAGACGGCGGCTACCACACAGGAATTTGCTCCCTTCTTGACTCTCTGCTATGACATCATTCACAGGTCTGATCCTTCCACTCCTTCGTTTTGTTCTCTACCCTCTGTGTCTTTCTTACTTTGTTTGAGCTGTGTCTGTGCACTTTCTGTTAACTTTTTCACAATGTGTGTCCAGCATTTTCCCTCTAACGTGAAATTACTCCCCTTGGGATATCCATAGTATTTGTTATAAATGTAATTATAAATTATTCTTTTATAAATGTATTATGAATTGTTCTTATATAATGTGATTATGAATTATTTTTTTATAAAGGTAATTACAAATTGTTCTGTTATAAACGTAATTACAAATTGTTCTTTTGTAAAAATGTAATTATAAATTATTCTTTTATGGTACTGTTTTCTAAACTTATTTGGACTCATTTTGTAGTACACATTACACATAATCAGATTTTTTACTGGAGCATGGAAAATTCTAGCTGTTACTAATGTTAGGTGAGGACTCATTTTGCAGTACACGTTACACATAATCAGATTTTTTAGTGTAGCATGGAGAAATCTAGCTGTTAGGTGAGGACTCATTTTGCAGTACACGTTACACATAATCAGATTTTTTAGTGTAGCATGGAGAAATCTAGCTGTTAGGTGAGGACTCATTTTGCAGTACACGTTACACATAATCAGATTTTTTAGTGTAGCATGGAGAAATCTAGCTGTTAGGTGAGGACTCATTTTGCAGTACACGTTACACATAATCAGATTTTTTAGTGTAGCATGGAGAAATCTAGCTGTTAGGTGAGGACTCATTTTGCAGTACACGTTACACATAATCAGATTTTTTAGTGTAGCATGGAGAAATCTAGCTGTTAGGTGAGGACTCATTTTGCAGTACACGTTACACATAATCAGATTTTTTAGTGTAGCATGGAGAAATCTAGCTGTTAGGTGAGGACTCATTTTGCAGTACACATTACACATAATAAGATTTTTTAGTGTAGCATGGAGAAATCTAGCTGTTAGGTGAGGACTCATTTTGCAGTACACGTTACACATAATCAGATTTTTTAGTGTAGCATGGAGAAATCTAGCTGTTAGGTGAGGACTCATTTTGCAGTACACGTTACACATAATCAGATTTTTTAGTGTAGCATGGAGAAATCTAGCTGTTAGGTGAGGACTCATTTTGCAGTACACGTTACACATAATCAGATTTTTTAGTGGAGCATGGAAAACTCTAGCTGTTAGGTGAGCTGACCACGCTCCACAAATATATGGTATCGAGATGTTTGTATTCTTAGTGTGATTAACAGTAAGATAGCTGACGTTTGGATGTGCCAAAATGTTTGAATGTTTAATGACAACTTGTATAATGTCTCAGTTTGCAAGTGTCCTGATTGCTTGTCAGCCAATACCGCCGTGATTATGCTTGTCAGCCAATACCGCCGTGATTAGAGGGACAGACCGCAAAAGATGTAATGAGAATATAAACAACAGCTTTCAGTTGAAATATTCGCTCATTCATGCACACGCATGTGCGCGCGCGCACACACACACACACACACACACACACACACACACACACACACACACACACACACACACACACACACACACACACACACACACACACACACACACATACACACACACACACACACACACACACACACACACACACACACACACACATACACACACACACACACACACACACACACACACACATACACACACACACACATACACACACACACATACACACACACACACACACATACACACTACACACACACATATGAGATAAACAAATGAACGTGTGTGTGTGTGTGTGTGTGTGTCTGAACACAGGTTTTCTGTACTGAGGCCAGCACCTTTGGATCTGTTGAGTGCTGCTGTCAACTGTATCACCTGTGCTGCAAGATTCTACCCTAAAGAGGTAATGTGTCTAATTCGGTGTGTTGTGATGTGGTATAATGTGATGTCAGTTGTGTGATTTGTGTCTGGAGCATAATGCCTGGCCACTTTCACAGCCATTCAGACAACCCTTGTAATCCCCAAAATGACAAGTATTACTGGTGTAGTTAAAAAAAATACAGGTAGCATTGCAGCATAATGCCTGGCCACTTTCACAGCCATTCAGACAACCCTTGTAATCCCCAAAATGACAAGTATTACTGGTGTAGTTAAAAAAAATACAGGTAGCATTGCATTTCCCTTTAATCCCCAAAATGACAGGTATTACTGGTGTGGTTAAAAAAAACAAAAAACAGGTAGCATTGCATGTTCTTGTAATCCCAAAAATGACAGGTATTACTGATATCCCCGATGGAGATGCTGGGGGCTGTTTTTGTGAAAATAGTACCCTCTTGCAAATTCTGTGCTTTCTGTCACTCTCTTTGTTTCTGCTTGGTCCTTTATGAGTTTTATAAAGTCTGACATACTTTCTCTTAGGATTGATAATCAGGTACATGTATTGACTGTGTGTTTGGCTCTAAGGAAATTTGTGTTGTGCACGAGCAGTTTTAAGTAATTTTGGCCATTTTTTGTGTGTGCTTTAGTGTCCATAGACATGTCCACATTTGCATTCAGGTTTGTTTTTTGAAATCCTTTGGTGATGAATTGGACAGAACGGTCAATGACAGGGGCATCTCCTTAGATTATACACACGTATGCATTGACTCATCAACGCCATCTTCGTTCCAACACTCACATACCAGTGTCAGACATGGGCCCTAACAAAAGCCTTAGAGAGAAAATTGGTCACATGTGAAATGCGCTGCCTGAGAAAAGCTGTCAACAAGACCAGACGCGACAAGATCAAGAATGAGGTGATCAGAAACATGGTCGGACTAACACCAATTCTCCACCATGTCGAACAACAAAGGATCAGGTGGTTTGGTCACCTCACCAGAATGCCGCCCGACCAACCGGCCCTACGGGCATACACCACCAGATACACTGGCTGGAAAGCCAGAGGTAGACCACGGAGACGATGGAGCGACTCCGTGGCTGACACCCTGCGAGCCCATGACCTGTCACTCTATCAAGCCTCCCGCCTTGCTGCAGACAGACGTCTGTGTCTCCCCGCGACGCCGAAGGGCACCAGCGGCAGATGAAAGAAAGAAAGAAAGAATGCATTGACATGTGTACTGAATTTTCTTTACCAGCTTTCTCTTTTTTTGTCCAACCAGATGATGTGTGTACGTTTTGACATTGTTATAGCCCTGATATGGCTCTGTGCAATTGGCTGTGCTTTAAACAATAAGAATAAGTGTTACAGGTATGGTTAAAAAAAATACATGTAGCATTTCTTTTTCTCTGTTGGCAGGTGTGGCACAAAGTGATGCAGACAGGGCTGTTGCCCTACCTGACTGAGAACGTGGATGACTTGGGCGAGGTGCTGAGGTAAAGATGACATTTTTTCCTTATGTGGGGCAGAGTTGATGTGATGGGGTTCTTGTTTGTTTGTGGGGATGTGCACATGGGTATGGGAGTGGAGAATGGGAATGAAATAATGTGAAAACCTTGCATGATGTAGAACTTATGTTCCAAACAGTATTGATGATTTGTGTGTGTATGATAAACTTAGGGAAGGTGTAATTCATAGCGTGGGCTACCGTGGTGGTTGAGACGGAGGAAGGGAAGTCAAATAAGACCCAAAACCGCAAGGGATATTGATATTTCAGTATTGACAAATGTTGTGATGTGTATTGAATCTATTCATTACATGATAAATGTTGTGATGTATATCGAATGTGCTCTTTATTTTAATATATTTTTTGTACCTGTAAGTTTGAATAGAAAAGGGTCTTCATCACAAAGGCAGAAAAAAAAAATCGCCATCTGCTTTTCTCCCTGTCTGTTCTGTTCTCCTTCTTTTCTTTTTTGTCTCTCTCCCTGTCTGTCCCTCTCTGTCACTCTGTCTCTCTCCTTCTTTCTGTCTCTCTCTGTCACTCTGTCTCTGTCTCTCTCCATCTCTCTGTATCTTTGTCCGTCTGTCTGTCTGTCTGTCTCTTTCTCATTATGCACTCAGGTCAGACATATATGTGTTAAATACATGTACATTTGTGTGTTCATTGACATGTGTATGTGCCTGCCTCTGTGTGTGTGTGTGTGTGTGTGTGTGTGTGTGCAGTGGTCGAGGCTTAAACTCAGGTGCCCTGGGGTCCATAGAGGCGGGAACAGAATGTGCACAGGCCAAGTACCCCCTGACACTGGCTGTTTTAGACATGATCACTATGCTGATACAGGTAAGGGTGTGTATGTTTGTGTTTGTGTGAGAGAGAGAGTGTGTGTGTGAGACTGTGTGTGTGTGACTGTGTGTGTGTCAGTGTGCATGTGTGACTGTGTGTGTGCGCGTGTGACTGTGTGTGTGTGAGTTAGTTAGTGTCTTTATGCGCATGCTTTCATGTGTTTGTGTGTGTGTGTGATGTTGGCTGTATTGCATATGATTACCACTCAAGCCAGTAGTTTGCATAGAGGTAGAGCTCCCATATTTGACTGGGTAAGATTGCATGGGATTGGATCTGCCTTGAGAAAATGTTGAGTGTGTGTCTTCCAGTCCATCCAAATGCCAGTGGGCACATGACCCTGTTGACCGTTGAGGAAAATGAGGCAGTGTGAGAGGATGTACGCATCACTATCATAATGTTGACCCCATGAGTTAATCAGATCTCTGTATGTCACTCTTATAATAGTAGCCGCTTGAGAAATTGAGGTCTGTATACCACCACGCTAATACTGACCCCATAGATTTCTGCACCACTCTCATATTCCTGTCCCCATAATTCTGGCCTCATAATGCTGGCTGCATAGATCTCTGTACTGTTCTAATAATTAATCTTGTCCCCATGAGAAATTGCAGTCTTTGTCTTTTCACTCTCTGCAGTCCCACAGTCATTGGACATTGTTTGCCTTTTTTATGTATTTGAGGTGCAAAATTTGTCCCATACATGTTATGTACGGTACATGTATGATACTCGTGTGTGTGTGTGTGTGTGTGTGTGTGTGCGCGCATGCGTGTGTGTGTGTGTGTGTGCGTGCGTGCATGCATGCGTGTGTGTGTGTATTTGTGTGTGTGTGTACATTTTTGCAATTTTCTCAGAATAATATAAAAATGTATTGTGGGAATTCCGTACCAGTGTACATGCTAAAAACCTGTTGCAGACATTTTCGCGGGACAAGATGGAGGCGGAGCTGATGCCATGTCTGCTTCACATTCTGAAGGAAGTGTTTCCTTTGTTCCGCAAGTGGAGATACATGAACCTGACTCACAGAAAACTTATTGGTCAGTTTGTGTATGTGTGTGTGTGTGTGTGTGTGTGTGTGGGTGTTGTTCCGTAAGTGGAAATTCATGAACCTGATTCATAGAAAACTTACTGGTCAGTTTGTGCGTGTGTGTGTGTGTGTGTGTGTGTGTGTGTGTGTGTGTGTGTGTGTGTGTGTGTGTGTGTGTGTGTTGTTCCGTAAGTGGAAATTTATGAACCTGATTCATAGAAAACTTACTGGTCAGTTTGTGCGTGTGTGTGTGTGTGTGTGTGTGTGTGTGTGTGTGTGTGTGTGTGTGTAATTCTTTTGTCCCGTATGTGGAAATTCATGAACCTGACCTGTAGACAACTTATTGATTAGGCTGTGTATTTGTGTGTGTGTCTGTGGATGCCCTGTGTTATTGTCTTGCATTTGTGTCTTGTAGAAAACTTGAGAGAGAGAGTGTGTGTGTATGTGAGTGTGTGTGTGTGTGTGTGTGTGTGTGTGTGTGTGTGTGTGTGTGTGTGTGTGTGTGCGTGTATGTGTGTGTTTTGCATGTAAAAAAAAACAAACTTACTGATCAGACTGTGTGTTTGTGTTTGTGCCTATGGATGCCTGTGTTGTTATTTGTTACATTTGTATTTTCTGAAGAAAGTTTTGAGTGTCTTTGCATATATGATTGCATGTCTGCGTGAACCCAAGTGTTTTTGCACATATGTGTGTGTGCGCGTCGTGTGTGTGTGTGTGTGTTTTGTGCATGTGTTGTGTGTGGTGCACTCAAACAAATGGGGATTATGTATTAATGCATATATGTCATGTAAATTGAATCAAGTAATTCTTACTGTTTTTTGTGTGTGTGTGTGCAGTGTAAATTGTACTGTGTACATTTGTAGTGTAAATTGTACTGTGTACATTTGCAGTGTAAATTGTACTGTGTACGTTTGCAATGTAAATTGTACTGTGTACGTTTCCAGTGTAAATTGTACTGTGTATGTTTGCAGTGTAAATTGTACTGTGTACGTTTGCAATGTAAATTGTACTGTGTACGTTTGCAGAGTAAATTGTACTGTGTATACCTGCAGTGTAAATTGTACTGTGTACGTTTGCAGTGTAAATTGTACGTACATTTTTGGTGTAAATTGTCCTGTGTACGTTTGCGGTGTAAATTGTACTGTGTACATTTGCAGTGTAATTGTACTGTGTACTTTGCAGTGTAAATTGTACTGTGTACGTTTGCAGTGTAATTGTACTGTGTACGTTTGCAGTGTAAATTGTACTGTGTACTTTGTGGTGTAAATTGTACTGTGTATGTTTGCAGTGTAAATTGTACTGTGTACATTTGCAGTGTAATTGTACTGTGTACATTCACAGTGTAAATTGTCCTGTGTACTTCGCAGTGTAAATTGTACTGTGTACGTTTACAGTGTAAATTGTACTGTGTACATTTGCAGTGTAAATTGTACTTTGCAGTGTAAATTGTACTGTGTACGATGCAGTGTAAATTGTCTGTGTACATTCGCAGTGTAAATTGTACTGTGTATGTTTGTAATGTAAATTGTACTGTGTACATTTGCAGTGTAAATTGTACTGTGTACATTTGCAGTGTAAATTGTACTGTGTACGTTTGCAGTGTAAATTGTCCTGTGTACGTTTGCAGAGTAAATTATACTGTGTACATTTGTAGTGTAAATTGTCCTGTGTTACGTTTGCAGTGTAAATTGTACTGTGTACGTTTGAGTGTAAATTGTCCTGTTTACGTTTGCAGTGTAAATTGTACTGTGTACGTTTGAGTGTAAATTGTACTGTGTACGTTTGCAGTGTAAATTGTACTGTGTACGTTTGCAGTGTAAATTGTACTGTGTACGTTTGCAGTGTAAATTGTACTGTGTACGTTTGTCAGTGTAAATTGTACTGTGTACGTTTGCAGTGTAAATTGTACTGTGTACGTTTGTAGTGTAAATTGTCCTGTGTACTTTGTAAGTAGTTGTAGTAAATTGTCCTGTGTCGTTTGTAGTGTAAATTGTACTGTGTACGTTTGTAGTGTAAATTGTACTGTGTACTTTGTAGTGTAAATTGTACTGTGTACATTTGCAGTGTAAATTGTACTGTTATGTTTGTAGTGTAAATTGTACTGTGTACTGTTTGTAGTGTAAATTGTACTGTGTACGTTTGTGTATTGTAATTGTACTTGTGTAATGTACGTGTTTTGCAGTGAATGTGTATAATTGTATGTGTGTACATCCGCAGTGTAAATTGTACTGTGTACATCCGCAGTGTAAATTGTCCTGTGTACATCCGCAGTGTAAATTGTCCTGTGTACATCCGCAGTGTAAATTGTCCTGTGTACATCCGCAGTGTAAATTGTCCTGTGTACATCCGCAGTGTAAATTGTACTGTGTATGTTTGCAGTGTAAATTGTACATTTGCAGTGTAAATTGTACTGTGTATGTTTGCAGTGTAAATTGTACATTTGCAGTGTAAATTGTACTGTGTACGTTTGCAGTGTAAATTGTACTGTGTACGTTTGCAGTGTAAATTGTACTTTGTACATTCGCAGTGTAAATTGTACTGTGTATGTTTGCAGTGTAAATTGTACTGTGTACGTTGGCAATGTAAATTGTACTGTGTACGTTTGCAGAGTAAATTGTACTGTGTATATTTGCAGTGTAAATTGTACTGTGTATGTTTGCAGTGTAAATTGTACTCTGTATGTTTGTAGTGTAAATTGTACTGTGTACGTTTGCAGCGTAAATTGTACTGTGTATATTTGCAGTGTAAATTGTACTGTGTATGTTTGTAGTGTAAATTGTACTGTGTACACTTGCAGTGTAAATTGTACTGTGTACATTTGCAGCGTAAATTGTACTGTGTATATTTGCAATGTAAATTGTCCTGTGTACGTTTGCAGTGTAAATTGTACTGTGTACGTTTGCAGCG
The DNA here is from genome assembly GCA_030674185.1 of Monoplex corrugatus. Lineage (NCBI taxonomy): Eukaryota > Metazoa > Mollusca > Gastropoda > Littorinimorpha > Ranellidae > Monoplex > Monoplex corrugatus. Next base: position 23,643,189 of record JAPXFY010000028.1, read on the forward strand.
TAAATTGTACTGTGTACGTTTGCAGCGTAAATTGTACTGTGTACGTTTGCAGCGTAAATTGTACTGTGTACATTTTTTGTGTCTGTTATAATAAGCTGCATTTGTTTGCAGAAATGTCTGTTATAAGCTGCATTTGTTTGCAGAAAGCAATCTGTGAAAATCCATTATAATGAATATTTCTGTTGGATATCACTGTCATCATGCTGGTTGACGCATAGATATTGAGTACCCGCTTTCCAGTTTGTATGTTTGCATGGGTGTGAATCTTGCTTAGGCAAGACTGTGCGTGAGGCTTCCCCTCATCATCATCATCATCAGGTGCCTTGCCGCATAGCGTTGGCGATCATGGACTTCCATCTGTCTCTATCTCTTGTTGCCTCAAGCATCTCTTCCACCCTCATTGTCTTCAGCCACTCTGCAAGTCCGTCTAGTATTTTCTCCCTGGGTCTACCTGGTGCTGTCTTTCCCTCCAGCTTTCCTGTTGTGACCAGGTTTCCCCTATCCAGTTGTGAATGGGTACTTGACCTTTGTAGTGAAAATGGAACAGTGAGGGAGAGGAGATGGGCTATAGGTGCCATCCTT
>JAPXFY010000028.1:23648770-23661270 GCA_030674185.1 Monoplex corrugatus
GTTTGTATGATGTGGAGCCAGTGTGTGTGTGTGTGTGTGTATGATGTGGACCCCATGTTTGTATGACGTGGACCCCGTGTTTGTATGACGTGGACCCCGTGTTTGTATGGTGTGGACCCCATGTTTGTATGATGTGGACCCCGTGTTTGTATGATGTGGAGCCAGTGTGTGTGTGTGTGTGTGTATGATGTGGACCCCATGTTTGTATGATGTGGACCCCATGTTTGTATGATGTGGAGCCAGTGTGTGTGTGTGTGTGTGTATGATGTGGACCCCATGTTTGTATGATGTGGACCCCATGTTTGTATGGTGTGGACCCCATGTTTGTATGATGTGGACCCCGTGTTTGTATGATGTGGAGCCAGTGTGTGTGTGTGTGTGTGTATGATGTGGACCCCATGTTTGTATGATGTGGACCCCATGTTTGTATGACGTGGACCCCATGTTTGTATGATGTGGACCCCGTGTTTGTATGGTGTGGACCCCGTGTTTGTATGATGTGGACCCCGTGTTTGTATGATGTGGACCCCGTGTTTGTATGACGTGGACCCCGTGTTTGTATGATGTGGACCCCGTGTTTGTATGATGTGGACCCCATGTTTGTATGACGTGGACCCCATGTTTGTATGACGTGGACCCCATGTTTGTATGGTGTGGAGCCCATGTTTGTATGGTGTGGACCCCATGTTTGTATGATGTGGACCCCATGTTTGTATGACGTGGACCCCATGTTTGTATGACGTGGACCCCATGTTTGTATGGTGTGGAGCCCATGTTTGTATGACGTGGACCCCATGTTTGTATGATGTGGACCCCATGTTTGTATGATGTGGACCCCATGTTTGTATGACGTGGACCCCATGTTTGTATGATGTGGACCCCGTGTTTGTATGGTGTGGAGCCCGTGTTTGTATGATGTGGACCCCATGTTTGTATGATGTGGACCCCATGTTTGTATGATGTGGACCCCATGTTTGTATGACGTGGACCCCATGTTTGTATGATGTGGACCCCGTGTTTGTATGGTGTGGAGCCCGTGTTTGTATGATGTGGAGCCCGTGTTTGTATGATGTGGAGCCCATGTTTGTATGATGTGGACCCCATGTTTGTATGATGTGGACCCCATGTTTGTATGATGTGGACCCCATGTTTGTATGATGTGGACCCCATGTTTGTATGATGTGGAGCCCGTGTTTGTATGATGTGGACCCCATGTTTGTATGGTGTGGAGCCCGTGTGTGTGTGTGTGTTTGTATGATGTGGACCCCATGTTTGTATGATGTGGACCCCGTGTTTGTATGATGTGGACCCCGTGTTTGTATGATGTGGACCCCATGTTTGTATGGTGTGGACCCCATGTTTGTATGATGTGGAGCCCGTGTTTGTATGATGTGGACCCCATGTTTGTATGATGTGGACCCCATGTTTGTATGATGTGGACCCCGTGTTTGTATGATGTGGACCCCGTGTTTGTATGATGTGGACCCCGTGTTTGTATGATGTGGACCCCATGTTTGTATGGTGTGGAGCCCGTGTGTGTGTGTGTGTTTGTATGATGTGGACCCCGTGTTTGTATGATGTGGACCCCGTGTTTGTATGGTGTGGACCCCATGTTTGTATGATGTGGACCCCATGTTTGTATGACGTGGACCCCGTGTTTGTATGGTGTGGAGCCCGTGTGTGTATGTGTGTATGATGTGGACCCCATGTTTGTATGACGTGGACCCCATGTTTGTATGGTGTGGAGCCAGTGTGTGTGTGTGTGTATGACGTGGACCCCATGTTTGTATGACGTGGACCCCGTGTTTGTATGACGTGGACCCCATGTTTGTATGACGTGGACCCCATGTTTGTATGACGTGGACCCCATGTTTGTATGACGTGGACCCCATGTTTGTATGACGTGGACCCCGTGTTTGTATGGTGTGGAGCCCGTGTGTGTATGTGTGTATGACGTGGACCCCATGTTTGTATGACGTGGACCCCGTGTTTGTATGGTGTGGACCCCATGTTTGTATGATGTGGACCCCATGTTTGTATGGTGTGGACCCCATGTTTGTATGATGTGGACCCCATGTTTGTATGATGTGGACCCCATGTTTGTATGGTGTGGACCCCATGTTTGTATGATGTGGACCCCATGTTTGTATGATGTGGACCCCATGTTTGTATGACGTGGACCCCATGTTTGTATGATGTGGACCCCATGTTTGTATGGTGTGGACCCCATGTTTGTATGATGTGGACCCCATGTTTGTATGACGTGGACCCCGTGTTTGTATGGTGTGGAGCCAGTGTGTGTGTGTGTGTGTGTATGACGTGGACCCCATGTTTGTATGACGTGGACCCCGTGTTTGTATGGTGTGGAGCCAGTGTGTGTGTGTGTGTGTGTGTATGATGTGGACCCCATGTTTGTATGACGTGGACCCCATGTTTGTATGACGTGGACCCCATGTTTGTATGACGTGGACCCCATGTTTGTATGACGTGGACCCCATGTTTGTATGACGTGGACCCCATGTTTGTATGGTGTGGAGCCAGTGTGTGTGTGTGTATGATGTGGACCCCATGTTTGTATGACGTGGACCCCATGTTTGTATGATGTGGACCCCATGTTTGTATGATGTGGACCCCATGTTTGTATGGTGTGGACCCCATGTTTGTATGATGTGGACCCCATGTTTGTATGACGTGGACCCCGTGTTTGTATGGTGTGGAGCCAGTGTGTGTGTGTGTGTATGATGTGGACCCCATGTTTGTATGACGTGGACCCCATGTTTGTATGACGTGGACCCCATGTTTGTATGACGTGGACCCCATGTTTGTATGACGTGGACCCCATGTTTGTATGACGTGGACCCCATGTTTGTATGATGTGGAGCCAGTGTGTGTGTGTGTGTGTGTATGATGTGGACCCCATGTTTGTATGACGTGGACCCCATGTTTGTATGACGTGGACCCCATGTTTGTATGGTGTGGAGCCAGTGTGTGTGTGTGTGTGTGTATGATGTGGACCCCATGTTTGTATGATGTGGACCCCATGTTTGTATGACGTGGACCCCATGTTTGTATGACGTGGACCCCATGTTTGTATGACGTGGACCCCATGTTTGTATGACGTGGACCCCGTGTTTGTATGGTGTGGAGCCAGTGTGTGTGTGTGTGTGTGTGTATGACGTGGACCCCATGTTTGTATGACGTGGACCCCATGTTTGTATGACGTGGACCCCATGTTTGTATGACGTGGACCCCATGTTTGTATGACGTGGAGCCTATGTTCTTTCATTCCTATGACCAGCAAGATGAAGAGATTGATGGAATTCAGCAGAGAGAGGAATCTCAGTCTTTACTTATGGGGTGCCACAGCAATCAGGTAAGACATGCTGAGGTTGGTCCAGTCTTTGATATTTTCCACCCAGCTCTTCCTCTTTTGAATTGCGGTTGGGTTGGCTATGGGGGGCTGGGGATGGAGGCTAGAGAAGATCATTCACATCTTTGTGATAATAAGTGATAATATATGTTAACCTGTTGTGTCAAGGTTTATCTCAGGGCTGTTGATGTGCTGGCCTGTGGTTGCCTTCAGAAAACTTGGGGCGTATGGGTACTTACTAGTGTTGTTGAATAGCATCTCTCATTATTTATAGAATTGCATGTTTATGGTAAAATCAGGGCTTAAAACGTTCCGCGTCTGGGCGGAATTCCGCGGTTTCGGTTTGTCAAAAAAAAAAAAAAAAAAAAGAAAAGAAAGGAGCAAGGCATCCGTGATCGGCTTGCAAGCGTTCATAGCAACGGCACGCAAGTTATGGCTCCTGATTTTTCTTGGAAGAAGTTTCCGGTTGGACTTCTTGGAAAAACAAAATGGCAGAGCGCGCAGACATTGTTCAAGCGGGTCAGACTTTTGACGACTCTTTAATTAAAAACACTCAAGTTAAAGGGTGAGTTTTCATTTTATTATTATGTTTTTAACCCCTTCTCCCCTTTTCCCAAATATATCTCCCTGTAATAATTATGTGTTTACAGCAATTTTTATGCACTGAATATCACTTGAAATTATGTCCAGAAAGCGCGAAACGGCATAGATTTACACTTGGATTTTAAAAAATATTTTCGGGGGAGCATGCCCCCCGGACCCCCCTAGTTTCAGTGATTTTTTGCTCCTCCTGTTTTAAGCCCTGTAAAATGATTGGGGAATTTGACTCTGTCTGTGTGCACAGGATCTAAGACTGAAAGTGTCCATTCTGGAGCTACTGTCAGTGTGCGTGGAAACTCAGCCAGGTCTGATTGAAATCTTCTTCGACGTACAGGTTGGACCATCTGAATCTGCTGATGGAAAGAAGGTAAGGTCATTGTCTTTGTGTGTTTCTGTTGCTTAGCCCTGCCACTCTTGCTTTGTGTTGTCTAGCTTTGTGTTCATAAAGAAAAATGAGGTCAGTTTTGATGTGACCTTGCACGCAATGATTTTGACGCAATTCTGCATGTGTTAGTTTTGATGCAATCCTGCATTCATTAGTTAGTTTTGATGCAATCCCTCATTCATTGGTTTTGATGCAATCCCAAATTCATTGGTTTTGATGCAATCCTACATTCATTGGTTTTGATGCAATCCTACATTCATTGGTTTTGATGCAATCCTGCATTCATTAGTTTTGATGCAATCCTACATTCATTGGTTTTGATGCAATCCTACATTCATTGGTTTTGATGCAATCCTACATTCATCAGTTTTGATGCAATCCTACATTCATTGGTTTTGATGCAATCCTACATTCATTAGTTTTGATGCAATCCTACATTCATTAGTTTTGATGCAATCCTACATTCATTGGTTTTGATACTAACCTGCATGTGTTAATTTTGATGCAACCCTGCATTCGTTAGTTTTTATGCAGCCATACATTCAGTAGTTTTGATGCGACTACACATACCGTAGTTTTGATGCAATTCTGCATGTGTTACTTTTGATGGGTAGTTTTTATGCAATCCTACATTAGTTTTGATGCAACCCTACATTCAGTAGTTTTGATGCAATCCTGCATTCATTAGTTTTGATGCAACCATATTTGCATTAATTTTGATGCTAACCTGCATACATAAGTTTGATGAAATCCGGTGTACATTAATTTTGATGGAGGCATTAGTTTTCATGCAAACCTGCATGTATCAATTTTGATACGACCCTCCATGCATCCAGCATTGGCAGAAAACAACTTCTCTGGAATTATCAGTCAGTCAGTCAGTCAGTCAGAAAACTCGGCACCATTAAGGTTAACCCTTTCCCATTTGCAGATTCTGCTCAGAAACTCTTCCCAGTATTCAGATATTTCCGAAAGCGTGTGAATGAAAAGATCAGACGCTGACCGATATCTTGTAAACCAGGCGATGTGTGGTACCAAACTCAGAATCATTCTTTCATTGGTTTATCCTTTCGTGGGAAACTTCATTCATGAGGTGTGTGTAACCCCTAGTGCTTAGAGTGTGATGGAAATTCCCCACCAGGCCTAAGTGACAGGCGGCGGGCTGCGGCGGTTGTAAATGAAAAGCGGGGTTTCCCGGTCGGCGGGCTGTGGCGGGATAAAATGGGAAAGGGTTAAAAGAGTATTTATGTCTCAACAATGATTAGTAATTTTGTAAGCATGCCATCTGATTGTAATTAGTTTTGAAAATTTTATCTCGACACTGATGTGTGATCATGTAAGTGTACACAGTCGTTCTTAAATCATCATACATTTAAATAGCACGTAGTTGTTCTTAACCCTTTGACTCTCACACCCTATCCACCAACTGCAAAAAAATTAACCCCTTGGTGGATAGGGTGAGGGAGTTAAAGGGTAAAGTTTTTTTGTTTTGCTAACATGGTTGACAATGCAGGAAGCTGGTGGTCAGAGTGAGGGAGTCAAAGGGTTAAGTTTTTTGTTTTGCTAGCATGGTTGACAGTACAGGATGCTGGCAGGAGTCATAGGGTTAAATCACCTTTCATTGAATCCAGTGCAGTAGTCACACACACATACACACACACACACACACACACACACACACACACACACACACACACACACACACACACACACACACACACACACACACACACACACACCCCATGGAGATGCCGGGGTTCTTTCGGTATAAATAGTATCCCCACCTTCTGGAAATTCTGTGCTAGAAATTTCCTCTTTTCTGTCACTCTCTTTGTTTCTTTCTTCTTCCTTTGCTTTCTGTCATTTCGTCCTATCATTTTCTGCCTTGCTGGTCCATTCACCTGTATGTGTTCGATGAAGTCTTACATACTTTTATATTAGGATTGATAATTGGGTACATGTATTACAAGCGTTTTTGGCTCTAGGGAGGTGAGGAATGTGGAAGCAATTTTAGGTACTTCATGCCCGTTTTTATATGTATGTTATTGTGTCCTTAGGTATGCTTAAATATGTGTTTGGGTGTGGTTTTTTAATCCCCTGTGCGATAGATTGGACGGAGTGGTCGACGACAGGGGCATCTCCTTGGGTTGTGTGTGTGAATGTGTTGGAATGCATGCTTAATTTTCTTTTCTTTTCTTTTTTTTTTTACCTGTTGAAGTTTTGTATGTTTTGAAGCAGTTATAGCCCTGATATGGCTCTTTGCAGTGAGCTGCGCTTTAAACAACAACAGCAACAACAACAATAACAACAGCAACAATAACAACAACAACAACAGTGCAGTAGTCAGACAAAACACAGCCAGTGCACATTGGGAATAGAAGAAAACATTGAACCTGTTATTCAAAAAAATAAAAAAGAAATGAAATGCCATTAAAAAAAAATGCTGTTGGACAGGGCCTGGAACTGGGGGGCAGCAGCTGTCTCCAGACGTTACTCACCTTGATGGACGCCTCCAAACAGACGACCTATCACTGCCCTCCTGACCTTCTGTGTGCTGGCCTTGACCTCGTCCACTCCTTGTGGAGAGGTCGTCGAGAAACTGCCATGGAGGCTTTACGTTCCAAGTGGGTATTGTGTGTGTGTGTGTGTGTGTGTGTGTCACGGTGGCTCAGTTTCGCTGAAATCGTTCCCTTTAGTTGGATGCTGGCACTGGGCCACTCTGGCTTTGACCCTGCTCTGACCCTACACTCCGGGCACTGCTGCCACCATGTGCAAGAATTCCGCCTTCTTTGTTGTTACTTGCGCGGGCTAAACACGCTTCATTTTTTGTGATGTTCGGTTTGTATTAAAGCACGGAAAAATAGTTTTGACACACTCAAGGTTTCAACAGACTTGTAGGGGAATTGTTCGGGGTTATGTTCATGTGATTTTCTGCCTAGCCTCACGAATGGTTTCTGTGATATGTGAGAAACAGTAACATGTGTATGATAACGCTGAGGTGTGTGAAAAAAATGGTATTTGGTGAGGTTGTTTGCGGTTGGACTAATGACTTTCGGGCAAGAAGAGAAGGCGCGTTTCCACAGAAGACGAAGGTGAGGCTGGTTGTCTGTCTTAACATTGTAGCAGTAGACACTTTGCTCTTTGTCAGGATGGCACGTGTTACCCAGAGAAAACTAAACTGCATGATGTAGCGCCGGTTGAAAAATGGATAAGTTTGTCGTAGTGGTATAACGGTTGATCGCTAGCATTAATCGTCTGCTTCAGTTTCTCGAACAGAAACATGAACTTTCTGTCTCACCACAAGGTATGTTTGGTATGCATGGAAAGCTTGTTTTAAGATCTACCAACTGACAACAAAAGCTGGGACATCAGCTTCAAGTAGAAATGTGCGTGTACACGTATAAACAACAACCATGTTTTAGTGAACTTTGAACCGGTCAGCTATCAGCACACCGCCGACAGTGGTGTGTGTGTGATTCGCGAAAGAACGTGGCAGCAGTCTTATGTGGAATTGGCATGCGCTAATCTTACAACCGGCCAGCGTGCTGTACGCCAGGCAGGCGGGCTGGGTCAAGATAACACGTTCCTCCGCGCGACAGGGTGTTTCCTCCCAACTAAAGGAAACGGAATGAACAGCCGTGATGTGTGTGTGTGTGTGTGAGAGAGAGGGAGAGAGAAAGAGAGTGTATGTGTGTGTGTGTGATCGTTTTTGTCTGTTTCTGTTTTCTGTGTGTGTGCTTTTCTGCAATATGTGTGTGTGTGTGTGTGTGTGTGTGCTTTTCCCAGTTCTTGCTTGTGTGTATGAGTGCTTGTATGTGTATGTGCTTGTGTGTGTCTTTTTTGTCTGTGTTCTGTGTGTATGTGTGCTTTGGTGCCTTGTGTGGGTTCTTTGTTGTTGTTTTTTTTTTTTACAGTTGTGTGTGTGTGTGAGAGAGAGAAAGAGAGAAATACAATTATAGTCTTGTCTGTGACTTCGTCTCTCTCTCTCTTTCTCTCTCTTTCTCTCTCTCTCTTTCTCTCTTCTCTCTCTCCTCTCTCTCTCTCTCTCTCTCTCCTCTCCTCTTCTCCTTCTCTCTCTTATACATAAACGAAAATAGATGCATGCAGGGAAGAAAGACATGGTGCTGTGCCATGGTGATGTGATTTCCCTAAAAAAGATCTACCAGTATTTCACTTGGTAGAATTCTGTTTTCACGAAAAAGAAATTGGTCCAATCCAATCCAGTCCAGTCCAGTTTGAATCTTCTGACCAACACCGCAGGTGTCTGTATCTCTCAGGCCTGATTGACGCCAGGATATGTTATGACAGTAAGCGTAGAGTACAGCCCTGTCACACAGTCTCAATCCTAGATGGAACTTCATAGCATCATGATTATCATCCTCATTGACATCATTATCATCTCGCTGTAAAAACTGTTCCAGCTTCTGTGGCCATTAAAATGGCATAGAAAATGGGATGGAAAAAAAAAGGTAAATGGGATGGAAAAAAAAAGGTGAGCACGAAGGTAACCTCCCTGAGTGCAATGATCCTATTAAAAAAAAAAGAAGAAAAAAAAGGAAAAGAAAATTAAGTACACACATCGATGCATTCATGAACATAATCTAAGGAGATGACCCTGGTGTTGACTACTCAGTCCAATTTATCGCACGGTGGATTTGAAAAACATAGCTGGATACAAATTTAAACATAACTAAGAACTCTAAAACATACATAAAAAACAGGCTGAAATTTCTTAAAATTGCTTCCACACATCTCATTTCTCTAAAGCCAAAAATGCACTTAATATATAACATGTATTAAGTGTACCCAATTATCAGTCCAAAGAGAAAGTACATAACGCATGTTTTTGTGCGTGTGTGTGCACGTGCATGCGTGTGTTTTGTGTGTGTGTGCGTGCGTGCACATTGTGTGTGTGTTTAACAGACAGTCATTCTGGGCCAGTGTGACGGCCCCCTTGAAGCGTGACATCTTGGCGCTGCGGAACGACCCCTCTGAAGGTGACACAGACACCCAGATGGAGGATGAGGTGAGGGGTTGTAATGCATATATCTCTGTCTGTCTGTCTGTTTCTCTCTCTCTCTCTGTCTCTCTGTTTCCTTTGTTGAACTCCTGCATTTAATGTTAGATTCAGAAATGCCTGGTGCGCTCTAAATCAACTGGACAAAATCTGGAAATCCAATCTACCAGACAACCTGAAAAGGAACTTCTTCCAAGCAGCAGTAGAGTCCGTTCTTACATATGGCTCAATCTCTTGGACCCTAAAAATGACATTGGAGAAGATTGATGGAGCATATACACGAATGCTGCTTGCAGCCCTGAACAAATCCTGGAGAGAACATCCAACTAACAAAGAGTTATATGGTAAGATCCCACCAATCAGTAAATCAATATGTCAACAAAGACTGCGCTTCGCGGGACACTGCTGGCGTAGCAAAGAAGAACTGGTGGGGGATGTTCTACTATGGAGACCCAGCCATGGCAAACAAAGACCAGGATGTCCAAAGAAAACCTTCATCGACCAACTGATGGATGATACGGGCTGTCAGTATGATGAACTACCTACTGCAATGTCTGACAGAGAAGGATGAAAGAAACATGTCATGGATAGCCAAGCAAGCTCGACATGATGATAATGATAATGTAAGACAGTAGTTCTTTCTCTTCTTTTCATTTTTCATTCAATCTCACTGCACTTCAATCAGTGAGAGGTGTGTGTCGCTGTGTCTATCTGCCTGTACGTGCATATTTCTGTGTATCTGTCTGTGCATCTATGACAACAAAAAAAAGTGTGAATAAAAGATTTTCTCAGCTTAAAAAAAAAAGAAAGACAGACGAAGTTTTGTAAAGTACCCGCATGCCAGTGAAGTCCTTGAGATGCCATCCAACACACAGTACTCCATACCCTCATCCTCAACCCTAACTCATTGCTCACCACTTACTGTCAAAATGAACTATTTCAGAGTAAAATAAATTACCAGGAAACTGCTTTTGATGCAAGCTAAGAATTTGAATAGGGGAGGGGAAGGGGGGGAACAGTTGTCAAGCCATTCTGAAAATCTCCCATTTTGTATATAGATTTTTTTTTTACACAAAATCCAGATTGTGTATTTCTCAAGTCATTGTGTATTTTTCAGGGTCACTGTGACCTTGAAGAAGTTTGGGCTGAAATAAGCTTGATGTGCATGGAAGATACTGGCAGACTGTCACAACAGTGAAAATGAATTACAAACATTGTCAGAAGATTTTGAGAACGTGCTGTGCCCACAGCTTCCTCATAAAGTGCTTATATCGGACGCATATTTGTCACAGATACACCTGCCTACACCAACACAAAGCTGTCTCCAGTCACCATGAGACAGTTCCTCACCCCCACCCCCACACTTTTTTTTTTTCAAGAGAGATTTAACCTCTTCAGTGCCACTGACATATATACGTAAAAAATAAAGTGTCACCTATTTGCCAAAGACGTGTATGTATGTTCACATCACATCACAAATTTTTTTACCTCCATTTGCAAGCAGGGGAATCCTAATTCACGCAAATCAGAGAGCTTTGTCCATCTACATGAATTAGGCATGAGGTCAGCAGCCAGTCACACTTTGTTATGGTCACTGCACTGCAGCTTTTGCAGTTACCCCTTCGGACTTTGCTTCCGAAACGGCTGACGATGAAACTTCAGCTGGGCCAAGTGCTGTGAGAAAGGCGGCATGCTGCGAAAGATTTTAGCTATTTAATCAGAGGAAATGTTGGACAAGCTTTACATGAAATTTGATTGACCTACACTTCCAACCAGTACACAGTATCCGATCATTGGGGGGGGGGGGTTGGGGGGGGGAGTGACATGGAGGTGGAGGTATTGTTTACATCACTCAGCTAATGGCAGTGTGCCAGCACATTTAGTCAGGGGTTCTTGCTGCTCGCGTGCTGTACGCAGCCAGCTGAAAACAGCGAAATTTTGTGAAACGGGTGGTGATGAGAATTGCCCACTGAATGTACCGTAGTCTATCAGTGTTTCTGTCTGTTGTTGGGAAATGAAATGAAAATGGTGGGCGTGGCTGTGTGAGAGTGAGTGTGTGTGCTTGTGTGTGTAACCATTCAGTACTTTCTATGCACGTAGGGTTTGGAGACATATCCCCATTGCTTTTATGTATTTTTTCCTAAGAACATTTTGCTTTTTATGTTACTAATGCGTAATCTGTAGCAATGAATTGTGAAAATTTTATTTATGCCAATTTTATGAGCCGTTCTCTGCTAACCAACATGTCAAATGCATTTTATACTATCATAAATTGATACTCTGTTTATCTCTTCTTCAGGAAAACATGGTTATGATTACTTTCATGCAGTAGTTTGCATGCCAGAATTGTTTTTATGAATTATTACCCTACCCAAAGGGAAATCACTTGGCAAATAGCATACACTAGCGTAACAGTGTACTTGGCACTGAAGGGGTTAAAACAATCAGCATCGTGAAATGTTGGATTTTTTGCCAGGTGGACCCGACAGACGTGAAGATTGTGGCCTTCTCCTTCAGAATCTTGGCTCAGGAAATCTACACTGTGGAAGGGTGAGTTACTTCCACATTTTCATTAACCTTTTGACTTCCTTACCCTGTCCACCAGCATCTTCATACCACATTTACATTAACCCTTTGACTCCCTCACCCTGCCCACCAGCATCTGCCAGTGTCAGCCATGCTAGGAAAGCAAAAACAGATAAATCCTTGACTCCTACACCCTATCTACCAGCTTCCTGCAGCTTTTTGCAGGAAGCTGGTGGATAAGATGAGGGAGTCAAAGGGTTAAGTTATTGGTGGATAGAATATGAGAGTCAGAAGGTTAATATAGTGCTTTTATGTTTTGTGTCCTGATAGAAGAAATCTACACTGTGGAAGTGTGAGTTACTACCACATTTTGATTAATATAGTATTCTGATGTTTGTGTCCTGGTACAAGAAATCGCACTGTGGAAGGGTGAATTACTTCCCATTTTGATTAACCCTTTTGACTTCCGCACCCCATCCACCAGCATCCTGCATTGCCAACCATGCTAGCAAAGCAAAAACTTAACCCTTTGATTCCCTCATCCTAACTGCCAGCTTCCTGCAGGAAGCTGGTGGATAGGATGAGGGAGTCAAAGGGTTAAG
>JAPXFY010000028.1:23666270-23673770 GCA_030674185.1 Monoplex corrugatus
AAGGGCTCTCCGCAGCATACTTGGCATCCGGTGGCAAGACCGCATCACCAACATTGAGGTCCTCAACCGATCAAGCTCACAAAGCATAGAAAGCCTGCTTGTCAAAGCCCAACTGAGATGGGTCGGCCATGTCATCCGCATGGAAGACCACCGAATGTCCAAACAACTGCTGTACGGCGAACTCACAAGTGGCAAAAGAAATCTCGGGAGGCCAAAAAAGCGTTTCAAGGACACGATAAAGGCAAACCTCCAGTTTGCACAGGTTACCCCCAAAGAACTCGAAAGAACTGCCACCGAAAGGAACGCCTGGCGCAGGGCCGTCCATCTTGCCAGCAGAAACAGCGATATCAACTACAGGGAGAAGCTGACTATCAGAGGAGAGAGGAGACATAATCCAACCACCCCAACCACGACATTCCAGTGTCCCCACTGCAACAGACATTGTACATCCAGGATCGGATTGCACAGCTACATGCGCGTCCACAGATGAGCTGCAGGATTTCATCGTCATCTTCGGCAACGAAGGACTACCATCATCATCATCATCATTGATATTGTTGTTGTTATTGTGTATGCGGGTGCACGCACATTCACTCACATGCACACACACACACACGCACACACACACACACGCACACACACACGCACACACACACACACGCACACACACATATTCACTCACACACACAAACACACACACACACACACACACACACACACACACACACACACACACACACACACACACACACACACACACACACACACACACACACACACACACGTTCATATGCAGACGGACGCATACACAAAATGGACTATGACTGTCTACATGGCAGAGTAAAGCACAACTATTTAAAAGCTTATTATGAGTTGCTGTCCGCTAACATAGGGGAGATAAGCGTACATTTCACCACATGTGTATGTGTGTGTGATGGTGTGTGTGTGTATGATGCGGTGTGTGATGGGGTGCGTATGTGTGATGGTATGTGTGTGTGTATGATGCGGTGTGTGATGGGGTGTGTGATGGGTGTGTGTTGGTATGTGTAATGGGTGTGTGTGTTGGTATGTGTGATGGTGTGTGTGTGTGTGTGCGATGGGGTGTGTGTGTGTGTGTGTGTGTGTGTGTGTGTGTACACAGGTGACAGAAGATCTGCAGCTGACTGTGGGAAAGAAAGAACAGATCATGACTCATCTTTTGGAAGGTCTGCAAGCCCAGGTATGTGCCGTGCGCCTGTCAGACTGTCTGGCTGTCAGTCAGTCAGACAGTCAGTCTTGAGCGTCTGCTGGTTTTCGTCTTCTGTCTGGATCTCTTTCTCTCTCCAGCCCCCCCCCCCCCCCTCTCTCTCTCTCTCCCTCTCCCTCTCCAGCCCCCCTCTCTCTCTCTCTCTCCAGCCCCCCCCCTCTCTCTCTCTCTCTCTTTCTTACAACCTCAAGACTGTGGCAGTGCATTAAGTTTTATGTATAAGCTTTTGTCATTTGTTGTGTGTCTTTGTCGTCAAATGTCTGTGGTGGTAGTGCTGTTGTACAAATTGAATATATTTGTCATCAAGTGTCTGTAGTATTAACTCAATGGAGTCGCAGTCAAATAGTGCTTGTCTACCCCTGAAATCGCGTGTTAAAATATTAAAAAATAACCAAACAAGATAGAAACAAACAGTAAAGTGCAAAAGAAAGGCAGAAGCTTGCTACATTACATTCTACTCACAGTTTGTGTGTTGATTTCCCACTTGAACATAGAAATTACTCCAATTAAGGTATCCAAACAGCATTCCGAACAAAAGTTTTGAACCACATGATCCACCACATAGCGATGTCACTTAGAGCCAAACAAGGGACAAACTCGTCATCTAAATCCAACAAATCATCCCTATCTTTGACAGATAATTCATCAACAAGATCTAATTCATCATCAGATCCTTCAGCTTGGATGATATCGATTGCCTCTTGCACAGAAAACATACGCCGGTTCCGAAGTCACCTTGCCGCCATTGTGAATACAGCGTCGCTTACTGACTCCAGAAACTTAGTTACAACAAAGGCTGAATGATGATTAGATATCGGTCTAAGAAAAGCAATCGATGCATAGATGATTATACTTTGACTTTCAGGAGTTTTCTCCCGCGAATGCAGCTCATGTTATAAATAAATAAAAAAGGCATTTTCCGACGGCGCTTGCCTGCCTCACGATTCAAACCATGGTACAAATGGACGGCACTAGTCTGCCGTCTAGATTCCATTGAGTTAATGCTGTTGTACAGATGGAATTTGTCATCAAATGTCTGTAGTGTTAATGTTGTACATATGGAATTTATTTGTCATCAAGTGTCTGTGATGTTAGTGCTGTTGTACAGATGGAATCTGTCCTATTTGCTGTAATGTCTTGTCTTGTTGGTCATGTGTCATTTTGATAGTGCTGTTGTACTGATGGTATCCTGGAGGCTGTTCTGCACATGGCAGCCCCCCCCCCCCCCCCTACGTGGGGATGCGGGGGCTATTTGGTATAAACAGTATCCCCATCTTCTGGAAATTCTGTGCTAGAAATTTCCTCTTTTCTGTCACTCTCTTTGTTTCTGCCTTGTTCCTTTGCTTTCTGTCATTTCTTCCTGTCATTTTCTGTTGATCCATTCACCTGCATGTGTTCGATGAAGTCTTACTTTTTCTTAGGATTGATAATTGGGTGTATGTATTATGTGCATTTTCGTTTCTAGGGAGGTGAGATATGCGGAAGCAATGTTAGGTAATTTAGGTCCGTTTTTGCATGTTTTGGTGTCCTTAGGTATGCTTATATTTGTATTCAGGTATGTTTTTCAAATCTTCTGTGCCATAAATTGGGGCGCGAATGCATTGATATGTGTACTTAATTTTCTTTTTTTTTTTCCCCAGTTGAAGTTTTGTATGTTTTGAAGCAGTTATAGCCCTGATATGGCTGTGCGATGTCAGCTGGGCTTTAAACAACAATAATAACGTGGCAGTCATGGCACCCATTGGAGTGTTAGCATTAGCAGGCGAGAGAGTGGGGAGAGTATTGTATGCCCCTGCTACACTTTGCAAACTGTTTTCTTTGTGGACAGTTTATGGCAGTCTGTGTGTTGGTGTGGATAAAGGATATGGTTTAAGAACTGATGTCTTTCTTTTGTTTGCTTGGCAGTTTCGTGGAGGAACTGTCCTTGGGTCAACAATGAAGATTGTTCTGTCTCTGCTCCTCTATACACTGCTTAGAGCTTGGGGCAGGTGCGTGAATAGATGAGCAATGTGTTGAGGGTTTTTGTGTTTAATTCCCATCGATTTTGTGTTGTGCGTTTGTTGTAGGTGTGGGCGTCGCTGGTGTGTGGGTTTGAGTTTAATTCCTATTTTTTGGTTTGCGTTTTTCTAGTGTGATGGCTGTGTGTTTTTCCATTGTTATGGATGCGTGTTTTCGTGTGTGTGTGTGTGTGTGTGTGTGATTTTAATCCATTTGTTATTTTAGGGATGTCTGTGTATTTAATTCCTATCGTTATCATGTGTGTGTAGTGTGTTGTGGTGTGTGATGTTTCCCATTTGTTATTTTAGGGATGTCTGTATATTCAATTTCCTATGGTTATGTGTGTGGTGTGTTTGAGTTTATTTCCATTTGTTATTTAGGATCTGTGTATTCAATTTCCTATGGTTATGTGTGTGTGTGTGTTTGAGTTTATTTCCCATTTGTTATTTTAGGGATGTCTGTGTATTCAATTTCCTATGGTTATGTGTGTGCGTGTGTTTGAGTTTATTTCCCATTTGTTATTTTATGGACGTCTGTGTATTTAATTTCCTATGGTTATATGTGTGTGTGTGGCGCGTGCATGTGTGTGTGTGTGTGCGCGCGCATGTATGTGTGTGTGTGTGTGCGCGCGTGCATGTGTGTGTGTGTCCATGCTTGCGCATGTGTGTCTGTGTGTGTATGTATATGGGCATGAATGTGCATGTGCGAATGTGTGTGTGTGAGAGAGATAGAGAGGACAATTCCTTTTTTGTTATGTGCATATTTCTGTTTTTTTAATTTTTTTTCTTCTTATTCTGTTATTGTGTTTTTTGTTTAATTGAGGGTGATTTTTTTGTTTTGTTTTTTGTTTTGTTTTGTTACTTCTTTCTTTTAACTCAATCGAGTCATGCCGGTAAAAAGTCACCGACACTTGCCTTTACTGCTTGGAAACGATGTCAATTTATCGATGGTGGACATTTGTGTTTTTTTTTAACCTCAGAAGCGTCAATTATAGGGATAACGCTACTGGGAACCAAACTAGGGTATGTTTACTGTAGTTATTTCCCTTAGACCGTTTGTGGCAATGTGAAACAAAGACAATAGTAGCCTTTTGTCAGTGCTACCTGCAATATGCGAATTTCGCTAAATCCTAAATGGCGTCAAGGAAAGCATTTTACGGTAAGTAATTTTGTGAATATTTTTGTGCTCTGGAGCAACTGTATACAAAAAGTGACAACTACCAGTAATCTTGTGATTTTAAACATCCATGGTATGGTAATTATATCCTGGACTTCATCTAAAACTGTTTCACAGTGTGTGTTCATATCCATCAAAAAAAAATTAACCCCCTTTGGATACCTATTTGGATACCTCATCATTTACAAGTATATGGAATACCATAAATAAGGTAAGATTATTTGTAAAGATCTAATCCTGGTCTTTCTGTATCAGTTTACTTTGTTTGTCTAAGTTATTTGGTTGTTTTTCGCGCGATTTGAGGGATTGGAATGACCCTGAAGACTGTGACTGGATTGAGTTAATCTCCCAATGGATTATGAAGAATATAATCATAGCTTATTATCTGATTTCTGTTTTAGTGTTCTCTGTTTGAGGTTTTTGTTACTTTTTTTTTTAATCTCTGAGTGGATCACAAAGAATTTAATCATATTGTCTCTTATTTGATTTTGTTTTTGTGTTCTTTAACTGAGAAGTTTTTTTTGTTCCCCCTCAGTGGTGTGGGGAAGCCAGCGGCGTTGTTGGTGGGTGTGCGTGGCGCATTGGAAGAGACGTGTGGCAGCAGTCAGACACTGATTCCTGGCGTACAGATTGGTCTGGTGGCCACTCTCACCTTGCTGCTGCAGCGAGCTAGAGGGGATACGCATGCTGGTGATCATGTTTTGTTTGTTTATTTTATATGTGTGTGTGTGTGCTGTGCACTGTTTTCTTGAGATGACTGTATGTGTATTTGTCTGGTTGTTTGGCCCACACTGTGCTGTCGTTATGTTGCTGTACAGTTTTACCCATGACGTTATTGTCGTTCTTGTTTTGTGTTTTTGTGTGTGTATGTGTTAGTCTAGGTTTGTGTCAGTGTGTGTGTGTGTGTGTGAGAGCAAGTCTTTCAGTGTGTTTATGTTCGTGCATGCATGTTTAGTATGTATGTGAATGTGTGTGTATGTGAGTGCTTGCTTGTGCACGTGTGTGTATATATATATATGTGTGTTTGTGTGTATATGTGAGTGAGTGTATGTGTGTATGTATGTGTGTGCTTGCTTGTGCATGTGTGTGTGTGTGTATATATATATATATATATATATATATATATATATATATATATATATATATATATATATATATATGTGTTTGTATGTGTATGTGTGAGCAAGTGTTTTGGTGCATTATGTTTGTATGGTCATGCATGCATGTTTAGTGTGTGCATGCGTGTTTAGTGTGTGTGCACGCATGTGTGTGTATGAGAGAGAGAAAGAGAGCAGTTTTTATCATTATTACTGTAATTGTGTCATTGTTATCATTTGTTGTTATTGTTTACCAGTGTTGTGATGTTGTACTACAGTTATACTGATGATAGTCATTGTTATTGTTTACCAGTGTTCTGCTATAATTATACTGATGGTAGTCATTGTTATTATTTATTGTTATTGTTTACCAGTGTTCTGCTATAATTATACTGATGGTAGTCATTGTTATTATTTATTGTTATTGTTTGTCAGTGTTGTGCTATAATTATACTGATTACAGTCATTGTTATTATTTATTGTTATTGTTTGTCAGTGTTGTGCTATAATTATACTGATTACAGTCATTGTTATTATTTATTGTTATTGTTTGTCAGTGTTGTGCTATAATTATACTGATTACAGTCATTGTTATTATTTATTGTTTGTCAGTGTTGTGCTATAATTATACTGATGGTAGTCATTGTTATTGTTTACCAGTGTTGTGGTGTTGTGCTATAATTATGCTGATAATAGCCATTGTGCTTATTATTGTTAACAAGTTATGTTGTGCTATAATTATACCGATAACAGTCGTTGTTATTTGTTATTATTGTTTACCAGTGGTGTTGTGTTATAATTATACTGATAACATTGTTATTATTAGTTGTTATTGTTTATCAGTGTCATGGTGTTGTACTATATATATATATTTTTTTTTATTCATTTGTGCTGTTTTTCTGTAATATTTGATATGTTGTTTACATGTGTTCTTGTGTCTGTAGAAAGTAATGGAACCCGTTTTATTTTGCTTTTGTTTTTGTCTGGGGGTCGAGCAGCATTGACATCGGCAGCCATTTCCACCCTGGTTCCTGTGACGACGGCCATGCTTCTGCAGAGTACGCGACAATTACCTGCCCCTGCTGAGCTGATACAGATCAGGATGGACACGTCTTCGTCTGAGTCGGCTCAGCGACATTCAGACATGTCGTTTCATTCAAAACTCATGGTATGTGCGTGTGTGTGTGTGTGTGTGTGGTGGTCTTTGATTTAATGTCTATTCACTAAAGTGATTTTAGACACACACAAAAAAAAAAAAAAAAAAAAAAAACCTAGGGAGAAAAGAGGAAACTTGGAAATGGTTAATCTTCAGGAAGAAGAAATGAGCAAACAAACAAAAACAAAACAAAAAACCAACTGTGCCGAAGACGAGAAAGAAAATTCGCAAATGACATTATCATAATTAACGATTGAAACAGTAAAATTAGCTAACCATAACACTGAACATGAGAAATAACGGCGCATTAAAGATAATTCGCTATAGGACTTTTTGACAGGCTAACAAAAAACTCATATGTTAAGGATGGTGAGGCAAATATGTCAGAAACTGTCTTCGTTGATAGCGTAGGTATGTGTCGTTTTACCCGAACGCATGAAAGAATATGTGTGGGTGTGTGTGTGTTTGAGTGAGTGTGTGTGAGTGTGTGTTTGCATGCAGTTACATGGGTGCAACTTTTTCCGTTTGACGACGGAATCTGTTTTTTCAAAAGAGTCAGAAATGAAAAATCCATTTTTTTGAAAAAGCTTCATCGTCTTGGGGGCTATGCCCCCCCCCCCCCCCCCCCCAGACCCCCATACAGGGCGCTGCTGGCCCCTGGACCCCTTTCAGTTTTTTTATTTTTCTTAAGTTTCACCCTTGCAGTTATAATCATCATCATCATCAGTTATAATCATCATCATCATCAGTTATAATCGTCATCATCATCAGTTATAATCATCATCAGTTATAATCATCATCATCAGTTATAATCATCATCATCATCA
>JAPXFY010000028.1:23676270-23698770 GCA_030674185.1 Monoplex corrugatus
TGTGTGAATCTTTGTGTGTTTGGGTGCATGTGTGTGTGATTCTTTGTGTTTGGGTGCATGTGTGTGTGATTCTTTGTGTGTTTGGGTGCATGTATGTGTGATTCTGTGTTTGGGTGCATGTATGTGATTCTTTGGGTGTTTGGTTCTTTGGGTGTTTGGGTGCATGTATGTGATTCTTTGTGTGTTTGGGTGCATGTATGTGTGTTTCTGTGTGTTTGGGTGCATGTGTGTTTGATTCTTTGTGTGTTTGGGGGGCATGTATGTGTGAATCTTTGTGTGTTTGGGTGCATGTATGTGTGTTTCTGTGTGTGTGTGGGTGCATGTATGTGTGTTTCTGTGTGTGTTTGGGTGCATGTATGTGTGTTTCTTTGTGTGTTTGGGTGCATGTATGTGTGTTTCTGTGTGTGTTTGGGTGCATGTATGTGTGTTTCTTGTGTGTTTGGGTGCATGTATGTGTGACTCTTTGTGTGTTTGGGTGCATGTATGTGTGTGTTTGGGTACATGTATGTGTGTGTTTGGGTGCATGTATGTGTGTTTCTGTGTGTGTTTGGGTGCATGTATGTGTGGCTCTTTGTGTGTTTGGGTGCATGTATGTGTGTTTCTGTGTGTGTTTGATTCTTTGTGTGTTTGGGTGCATGTATGTGTGTTTGGGTGCATGTATGTGTAATTCTTTGTGTGTTTGGGTGCATGTATGTGTGTGTTTGGGTGCATGTATGTGTGTTTCTGTGTGTGTTTGGGTGCATGTATGTGTGTTTCTGTGTGTGTTTGGGTGCATGTATGTGTGTTTGGGTGCATGTATGTGTGTTTGGGTGCATGTATGTGTGACTCTTTGTGTGTTTGGGTGCATATATGTGTGTTTCCGTGTGTGTTTGATTCTTTGTGTGTTTGGGTGCATGTATGTGTGATTCTTTGTGTGTTTGGGTGCATGTATGTGTGATTCTTTGTGTGTTTGGGTGCATGTATGTGTGATTCTTTGTGTTTGGGTGCATGTATGTGTGGTTCTTTGTGTGTTTGGGTGCATGTATGTGTGATTCTTTGTGTTTGGGTGCATGTGTGTGTGATTCTTTGTGTGTTTGGGTGCATGTATGTGTGGTTCTTTGTGTGTTTGGGTGCATGTATGTGTGGTTCTTTGTGTTTGGGTGCATGTATGTGTGATTCTTTGTGTGTTTGGGTGCATGTGTGTGACTCTTTGTGTGTTTGGGTGCATGTATGTGTGACTCTTTGTGTGTTTGGGTGCATGTGTGTGTGACTCTTTGTGTGTTTGGGTGCATGTATGTGTGTGTTTGGGTGCATGTATGTGTGTGTTTGGGTGCATGTATGTGTGTTTCTGTGTGTGTTTGGGTGCATGTATGTGTGTTTCTTTGTGTGTTTGGGTGCATGTATGTGTGGCTGTTTGTGTGTTTGGGTGCATGTATGTGTGTTTCTGTGTGTGTTTGATTCTTTGTGTGTTTGGGTGCATGTATGTGTGTTTCTGTGTGTTTGGGTGCATGTATGTGTGTTTCTGTGTGTTTGGGTGCATGTATGTGTGTTTCTGTGTGTGTTTGGGTACATGTATGTGTTTCTTTGTGTGTTTGGGTGCATGTATGTGTGATTCTTTGTGTGTTTGGGTGCATGTATGTGTGTTTCTGTGTGTGTTTGATTCTTTGTGTGTTTGGGTGCATGTATGTGTGATTCTTTGTGTTTGGGTGCATGTATGTGTGATTCTTTGTGTTTGATTCTTTGGGTGCATGTACATGTGATTCTTTGTGTGTTTGGGTGCATGTATGTGTGATTCTTTGTGTGTTTGGGTGCATGTATGTTTCTTTGTGTGTTTGGGTGCATGTATGTGTGATTCTTTGTGTTTGGGTGCATGCATGTGTGATTCTTTGTGTGTTTGGGTGCATGTATGTGTGATTCTTTGTGTGTTTGGGTGCATGTGTGTGTGATTCTTTGTGTGTTTGGATGCATGTATGTGTGGTTCTTTGTGTGTTTGGGTGCATGTATGTGTGTTTCTTTGTGTGTTTGGGTGCATGTATGTGTGATTCTTTGTGTGTTTGGGTGCATGTGTGTGACTCTTTGTGTGTTTGGGTGCATGTATGTGTGACTCTTTGTGTGTTTGGGTGCATGTATGTGTGTTTCTGTGTGTATGTATTCTGATTGTATGTGTGTTACGTGTCAGTCCTGTATTACACTCTATTGTATAAATCTGTAATCTACAGTGAGTCCAAATAAATCTGAAGAATAACACTACGCAAGAATGATTCATTATTATTGTCATTAGGTGACTGCCTGACTGATTGATTGAATGATGTTTTCAGTTACAAGTGACGCTGTGCAGTCTGCTGACAGAGATCGTGACCTTGATAGAGTCATCGTCATGGTTACCTCACCTTCAGCAACATGGTGTCCTCACCGCCCTGCTTGTGTCCTTGGAAAGCTATCTGAAGGTCACTGTTCAGTAAAAACGCATGTGGCAGACATGAAAAACACATTGACATTTACAGTACAAACATAATTATCTTTAGTATTTTGTATTTTGATCTTTTTCTGTATCCCTGTGAGGATGCCGGGGGTTCTTGCAGTATAAATAGTGTCCTCACCTGGAAATTTTGTGCTGGAAATTTCCTCTGTTCTGTCACTCTCCTTGTTTCTGCTTTATTCCTTGGCTTTCCGTCTTTTCTTCCTATCATTTTGCTTTTCTGGTCCATTCATCTGTAATGTGTTCGATAAAGTCTTGCATACTTTTTTTTTTAAGATTGGCTAATTGGGTGCATGTGTTAAGTGCATTTTTGTCTCTAGGGAAATGAGATATGCAGAGCAGTTTTAGGTAATTTAGGCCTGTTTTACATATGTTTTAGTGTCCTTATGTTTAAAATTGTATTTAGGCAGTTTTTTTTTTAATCCCCTGTGTGATAAATTGGACGGAGTGGTCAACATCTGGGGCATCTCCTTAGATTATGTGTGTGAATGCATTGATATGTGTGCTTAATTTTAATTTTCTTGGCTATTTTTTCCTGTTGAAGTATTGTGTGTGTTTTGAAATGGTTATAGCCCTGATGTGGGTTTATGCAGTCGACTGGGCTTTAAACAACAATAACAGTAACAGTAAGGTTTACGCCATGATTGTTTTGGGTCTTCTCCATCAAATGGCTTCAGTTGCATAAGAACATATGAAATTTATTTCAAGTGCGGATGATATCTTGAGAAACTGAAACTGAAGTCTTCTGCTTTTGCAAGTTGCCTGTTCATTGAGAGCTGTTTTGATGGTTCACTTATTGTTTGATTCTGTTTGCTAAGTGTTGACTGGTAACAGTTGTATGTAATTTCTGTTTTAGAGATAATGAGTAATGAGTATCTTTGTGTTGCACCGTACTTCTGTATGTCAGATTTCCAATCAGAAGGTCTGTGTTCAGATCTGACTGGGTGCCACCTGGAGTCTAGGGGTGGAGATTTTTGTGGTCTGCTATGTGGACATGTGTGCAGACCTGCTAGTGACTGAACTTCCTTCATGTGTATAGACGCATGAGCAATATCACATTCACACCTGATAGATCGTGTAAGCCATGCATGTGTTCTGTGGCAGCTGGAAACACGAAAGTACTCAGATTGCTCTCCCATAAAAAATTTGGGAGTATGACTGATTTCCAAAGATTGCATATGTCAGGGCTCCCAATTTTCCGATTTTTCTCGGAAATCCGTGAAAATCCGTAGGCTGCTTCCAAGACAAAAAAATGTGCTGTCCGCGAAAATTTTTTAAAATCGGCTGATGATTTTTTTCTTTTGCAAAACAGACGGCTGTGTGTCAGTCTGTCGATCTCTCATAGCAGACGACAAAATTTCGGTAAGGGGGATAATTCCGGTATCATTTTCTGCTAAAGTCACTTCTGGTGTTTTTTGTCTGTCAGGCACGGCCTGTTTTCAGAACTGATGGCAAAAATTTGAAGAGTGTGACCTTGTCTCAAGCCGATATTCTGGAGAGAGGATCTGCCGCAGCAAAAACGTTTGACAAAGACTGCAAAAATAAGCGATGTTAGATGTGGATTTCACGAAAAGTTGATGTTATGGAATTGAGCACATGGTTTTCAAAAATAGCAGAGGCTGGCAAAGCCAACTATCACACTGTGTCTTGTGAAGTCAGTTAAAATGATTATAGTTGAGCAGGCATGCACAAACTTTCAGACCATTTCAAGTCAAAGAAGCACTAGATGAGGCATGCTCCTGGACCTCTGTAGATTTTCAGATTTTTTTCCTTTGGCATTGGGACCCCTGCCTGTGGCATATGGAAACATGAAAGTACTCAGATTGCACGCACCACCACACACACCACACACCACACACACACACACACACAACACACACACACCACACACACACACACAACACACACACACACACACACACACACACACAACACACACACCACCACACACACACACACACACAACACACACACCACACACACCACACACAACACACACACACACACCACACACACCACACACAACCACACACACCACACACACACACACACACACACACCACACACACACACACACCACACACACACACACACACACAACACACACACACACACACACACACACACACACACACCACACACACACACACCACACACACACACACACACACACACACACACACACACACACACACACACACACACACACACACACACACAACACACACACACACACACACACACACACACACACACACACACACACCACACACACACACACACACACACACCACACACACACACACACCACACACACACACACCACACACACACACACACACACACACCACACACACACACACACACACACACACACACACACACACACACACACACCACACACACACCACACACACAACACACACACACACACACACCACACAATTGGGAGTATGACTACCTGTCGGAGACTGTGCATGTAAACTATACAGCAGCATAATTTTGTGCAGTGTAGCACTGCTTGGAACACAGGAGAAAGGAAATCCTTTTTTTTTTTCTTTTATTTTTTTTCTTTGCACCAGTCGCCGTGGTGTGGCGGTTTACGCAACGGACTACTGACTGGAAGATTGTGGATTCGAATCCCCATCAGTCCCTTCAAAAATTGTTGTGGGATTTTTTTTCCGCTCTAACCGGCTCCTACCCACAGTTGGGCGTGCTGTGGGCTCATTGGGAAGACTGGGACCACACAGTCGAGTCTCATCCACTTCACAGATGCATCATTGAGGGTGTTGCTGAAATCTTCTCACCAGCATCATAGGTGTATGTATCTCTCGGGCCTGACTGATGCCAGGATATATTATGATAGTAAGCTTAGAGAACAGCCCTGTCACGCAGTCTCAATCCTAGATGGAACTCCATAGCATCATGATTATCATCCTCATTGACATCATCATCATTACATTGTAAAAAAAAAAAAAGTGTGCCAGCTTCTGTGACTATTAAGATGGCGCAGAAAATGGGAAGAAAAAATAAAAGATGAGCGCAAAGGTAACCTCCCTGAGTGCAATGATCCTTTAAAAAAATTAAAAAAATTTTGCATGCATTACATTGCAGGATAGGACAATACTTTTCCAGTAGAAAGATATGCACTTGCCACTTGCAATTCACAGCGCAGACCACATGCCCGACATGAATAATCTGTTGCCCTGGGTAGTCGGGCAACCGTTATTGTCCAACCCTTGCATTGTATTGTGTTGCATTGTGACATGTTTTGTAGTATAGTGTGACGTGTTGCAGGCCAAACAAGGACTGTCCTATGTACACTCTGCTCTGCTTCTGCTCACTGCTATTGCTGATTCTCCAAAGGTAAAATAGTCTGTATGAGAATGTGTATGCCTGTTTGACAATGTGTGTGTGTGTATATGTGTGTGATTGACAATGTGATATGTGTGTGATTGGCAGTGTGTATATGTGTGTGATTGGCAATATGTGTGTAGGTGCATATATGTGTGTGTGATTGACAGTGTGTATGTGCGGATATGTGTGTGATCAACAGTGTGTGTATGTGTGTCTCATTGGTGAGACAGACAGACAGGCAGAAGGAGAGAGGGGTGGCCTACCTTAGAGGTGTGATTGCAGTGTGTGTAAGTGCATATATGTGTGTGATTGATAATGTCTGCCTGTGTGTAAAGTTCATGTATGTTTGCAGAAATGCTACTGAACATGAAAGCAGCACTTTTTATTTGTGCTTTTGTGTGTGTGTGTGTGTGTGTGAGACAGAGAGTAAGAGACAGAGAGACTGAACTACACATTTACACGCCATGACATGGCTGCAGCCTTAGTCTTCATGACTCTTTCACTGGGTCTTGCATGGTCTCTGTGCTGGAAATGAATTTTCAGGATTTTTGTAATGTTCATCGACTTTCCTGCAATTAAAATGTGTGTGTGTGTTTACAGGGTGCGGCTGTTTTGTGTGCCAGTGACTTCACAGCCCACACCTGTCTGTCTGTCACCCAGCTGTACTCACAGGATCACCTGATTTTTACCCCCTCTATCACCTCTAAGGTAAGTCATCCCTTGTGTCTACGTGTCTGTCTGTTTGTCTGTCTGTCTGTCACCCAGCTGTACTCACAGGATCACCTGATTTTTACCCCCTCTATCACCTCTACGGTAAGGCACCCGTCTGTCTACCTGTCTGTCTGTCTCCCAGCTGTACTCACAGGATCACCTGATTTTTACCCCCTCTATCACCTCTAAGGTAGGCTGCCCCTCTCTCCTGTCTGTCTGTCTGGATGTCTGTGACGTTGTGCTCACAGGATCACCTGATTTTTACCCCCTCTATCACCTCTAAGGTAGGCTGCCCCTCTCTCCTGTCTGTCTGTCTGGATGTCTGTGACGTTGTGCTCACAGGATCACCTGATTTTTACCCCCTCTTTCACCTCAGAGGTAGGCCACCCCTCTGTCATTCTGCCTGTCTGTCTGTCTACCTGTCTGCCTGCCTGTCTCGGTGTCTGTGACATTGTGCTCACAGGGTCACCTGATTTTTACCCCCTCTATCACCTCAAAGGTAGACTGCCCCTCTCTCCTTCTGTCTGTCTGTATGTCACCCAGCTACACTCACAGAATCACCTGATTTTTACCCCTTGTTCTTCTGCCTGTCTGTCTGTCTGTGACCCAGCTATGCTCACAAGGATCACCCTTAATTAACTTGGAAAGTTGGGAGTTCGTTACTGCCTTGGTACCGCATGACGGTGAAAGGTGGCGATTTTTCTGATCTACCAGTTCAACATATGTTCTGCAGACCTGCTAGTACCTGAACTCCCATCTTGTGCATATGCATACGGAACATCAGATATGCGCATTAAAGATCATGCCTAATTGATCATGGGTTTAGAATGCAGTGAATGAAAAAAGTATAGATACATAACACATGTATATATCTATGTGTTGTGTCTCGTTCTGTCTCTCTGCCTCTTGCTTGTTTGTTCTCTTCTCTTTTTGTGTTTTGTGTGTGTGTGTGTGTGTGTGCTCTGAATGAAAAAAGTCGAAAAAGTATACATATCTGTGCATTTTTCTCTCTCTATCAAGCTTCCTTGTTCTCATTCTCTCTTTTGTGTTGTGTGTGCACATATGGACATATATATTTATGTATATATGTATGAAAATTTACATGACATGTGATGAGCAATGGAAGGCTGATCCACTAGGACATTATGTATTGCCTGAAATAACTGATGAATGACATGAACACCTTTATGTTACAACAGTGTGTTAACAAACATTGTGTAATGTGTTGTGACATGACATGATGACGCAGGTGACCAGCAGCACGACGACATGGCACAACGTGTACTGTCTGATGGTGGACCTGTACACGCTGATGTTAAGACAGCTGGCCTACTCCTTCCTGGATGATGCCCTTAACTTCCTGGGCGCCCACCAGGAACGTCTGCAACAGGTAAGAGTGATAGCTATATGCATTATATGTGAGAGTGATAGCTATATGCATTATATGTGAGAGTGATAGTATGCATTATATGTGAGAGTGATAGCCATATGCATTATATGTGAGAGTGATAGCAGTATGCATTATATGTGAGAGTGATAGCTATAATATGCATTATATGTGAGAGTGATAGCCATATGCATTATATGTGAGAGTGATAGCTATATGCATTATATGTGAGAGTGATAGCCATATGCATTATATGTGAGAGTGATAGTTATATGCATTATATGTGAGAGTGATAGCTATATGCATTATATGTGAAAGTGATAGCAGTATGTGTTATATGTGAGAGTGATAGCCATATGCATTATATGTGAGAGTGATAGCTATATGCATTATATGTGAGAGTGATAGCCATATGCATTATATGTGAGAGTGATAGCCATATGCATTATATGTGAGAGTGATAGCAGTATGCATTATATGTGAGAGTGATAGCTATATGCATTATATGTGAGAGTGATAGCTATATGCATTATATGTGAGAGTGATAGCCATATGTGTTACATGTGAGAGTGATAGCCATATGTGTTACATGTGAGAGTGATAGCCATATGTGTTACATGTGAGAGTGATAGCCATATGTGTTATATGTGAGAGTGATAGCCATATGTGTTATATGTGAGAGTGATAGCCATATGTGTTATATGTGAGTGATGGCCATATGTGTTATATGTGAGAGTGATAGCCATATGTGTTATATGTGTGAGTGATAGCCATATGTGTTATATGTGAGTGATAGCCATATGTGTTACATGTGAGAGTGATAGCCATATGTGTTATATGTGAGAGTGATAGCCATATGTGTTATATGTGAGTGATGGCCATATGTGTTATATGTGAGAGTGATAGCCATGTGTTATATGTGAGAGTGATAGCCATATGTGTTATATGTGAGAGTGATAGCCATATGCATTATATGTGAGAGTGATAGCAGTATGCATTATATGTGAGAGTGATAGCCATGTGTTATATGTGAGAGTGATAGCCATGTGTTATATGTGAGAATGATAGCCATATTGTTTATATGTGAGTGATAGCAGTATGCATTATATGTGAGAGTGATAGCCATATGTGTTATATGTGAGAGTGATAGCCATATGCATTATATGTGAGTGATAGCAGTGTGCATTATATGTGAGTGATAGCAGTATGCATTATATGTGAGAGTGATAGCCATATGCATTATATGTGAGAGTGATAGCCATATGTGTTATATGTGAGAGTGATAGCCATATGTGTTATATGTGAGAGTGATAGCCATATGTGTTATATGTGAGAGTGATAGCCATATGTGTTATATGTGAGAGTGATAGCCATATGCATTATATGTGAGTGATAGCCATATGTTATATGTGAGAGTGATAGCCATATGTGTTATATGTGAGAGTGATAGCCATATGTGTTATATGTGAGAGTGATAGCCATATGTGTTATATGTGAGAGTGATAGCCATATGCATTATATGTGAGAGTGATAGCCATGTGTTATATGTGAGAGTGATAGCCATATGTGTTATATGTGAGAGTGATAGCCATATGTGTTATATGTGAGAGTGATAGTCATATGTGTTATATGTGAGAGTGATAGCCATATGCATTATATGTGAGAGTGATAGCCATATGTGTTATATGTGAGAGTGATAGCCATATGTGTTATATGTGAGAGTGATAGTCATATGTGTTATATGTGAGAGTGATAGCCATATGCATTATATGTGAGAGTGATAGCCATATGTGTTATATGTGAGAGTGATAGCCATATGCATTATATGTGAGAGTGATAGCCATATGTGTTATATGTGAGAGTGATAGCCATATGCATTATATGTGAGAGTGATAGCCATATGTGTTATATGTGAGAGTGATAGCCATGTTTATATGTGAGAGTGATAGCTATATGTGTTATATGTGAGAGTGATAGCCATATGCATTATATGTGAGAGTGATAGCCATATGCATTATATGTGAGAGTGATAGCTATATGTGTTATATGTGAGAGTGATAGCCATATGCATTATATGTGAGAGTGATAGCCATATGCATTATATGTGAGAGTGATAGCCATATGCATTATATGTGAGAGTGATAGCCATATGCATTATATGTGAGAGTGATAGCCATATGCATTATATGTGAGAGTGATAGCTATATGCATTATATGTGAGAGTGATAGCCATATGCATTATATGTGAGAGTGATAGCCATATGCATTATATGTGAGAGTGATAGCCATATGCATTATATGTGAGAGTGATAGCCATATGTGTTATATGTGAGAGTGATAGCCATATGCATTATATGTGAGTGATAGCCATATGCATTATATGTGAGAGTGATAGCCATATGCATTATATGTGAGAGTGATAGCAGTATGTGTTATATGTGAGAGTGATAGCCATATGTGTTATATGTGAGAGTGATAGCCATATGTGTTATATGTGAGAGTGATAGCCATATGTGTTATATGTGAGAGTGATAGCCATATGTTTATATGTGAGAGTGATAGCCATATGTTTATATGTGAGAGTGATACCATATGGTTATATGTGAGAGTGATAGCCATATGATTATATGTGAGATGATAGCCATATATGCATTATATGTGAGAGTGATACCATATGGTTATATGTGAGAGTGATAACCATATGCATTATATGTGAGAGTGATAAGCCATATGATTATATGTGAGAGTGAAAAGCCATATGTGTTATATGTGAGAGTGATAGCCATATGCTTATACGTGAGAGTGATAGCCATTATACGTGAGAGTGATAGCCATATGCATTTTTTGAGAGTGATAGCCATATGAAATGACCCTTGTGTGATATAATGGGATAATCATAACGCCAGGGGCATCTCCTTGGATTATGTGCTTGAATGCATTAATATATTGTACATTTTCTTTTTCTTATTGAAGTATTGTGCATGTTTTGAAATGGATTGTAGCCCTGATATGGCTCTACGCAGTCAGCTAGGCTTTAAATAGAAACAACAAAAAACATGCAGTGACAGTCACTAGAGCCATATTTGATGTGGATGTAGTAGTGGCATTTCATATTTTGTGAAAGTCATTCGTCTCATACATATGTCTCATAATAGTAGTGTGTTGTTCTGTCTGTATGTGAGTCGATATCACGTGTGTTGCAGTCATTGGAACTGGCTCGTTTGACGCTGATGAGAGGCGGCCATGACGGAAGCGGAGTGTACATGTAACTTCCTCTACCAGATGTCGCTGTATCGGCGACAGTGGCGTCTGCACCTGCCCAATGTCATGCTGTCTGTCCTGGTCAGTTCTTTTTGTGCGTTTGTGTGTGTGATATAGGTCTGTGATGTGGTGTGGTTGTGTGTGTGTGTGTGTGTGTGTGTGTGTGTGTGTGTGTGTGGTGTGTGTGTGTTTGTGTGTATGTGTGTTTGTGTGGTGTCTGTGCATATGTGTTTGTAGTTGGTATTCATGTTGTGTGTGGTTCTTGTGGAATGGTCATTGCACAAGTTAAAAGGATACTTCATAATGTTAGTAAGCTATGTCTTGTCTTTTTTCCTTCTTGTATCTATAAATAAGAAAAATCACACGTGTACTTAATTTTCTTTTTCTTTTCTTTTTTTTTTGTTTAAAGTATTGTGTATGTTTTGGAACAGTTATAGTCCTGATTGACTCTACACAGTCAGCTGGGCTTTAACCAAAAATAACAATAACTTGTGATATTCATTGGTTGTTATTCCCAGTGTTTTCTATGTGTTTTCTTTTTCTTTCTGTATTGTTAGTGTATACATGCATGATGATTTTGTTTTTAATTGTTACAAGTTGACTACTGATACTGAGTAATAATTTATTTTATGCAGTAAGTTGTGCCATGTTGTCTGGTTGTGACATAATATCAGTGAAATTGTTGATAACTTTTGCATGAGTTGAGTGTGTTTTGATAGTGATAAAGATGTTGAGTTTTGTCTCGATTGATGATTCTCACCCCTCACCCTTTTTATATATTATCCAAATAGGGTTTATGTGTGTGAGCAAATGCATGTAAGAATGCTTGTGTGTGTGTGTTGTGTGTGTGTGTGTGTGTGTGTGTGTGTGTGCACTGATTCTGACCACTCTTGATATGTTATCTGTGTTCTCATCTTGGGCAGTATGATTGTTGGCCTATGATATTATGAGCAGCATGTGCTCTATTAATGTTTCATTATGTTTATTATTCTTTTGCGTTGTTCAGAATTCCATGCTGGGTATGGTCCAGACATTTGTATCTCTGTTGATACGACCTCGCTATCTGCAACATGTCCTGGAGGTACAGACTTTGTCGTGTTTTTTTATGCATTGTTGTCAGTTTCTTGTTATCATTGTTGTTGTGTTCTTCTTTATTCTTCTTTCATTTGTAGGCTGCAGTTTCCATGTGCACTGAAGTTTGTGTGTGTGAGCTTTAACCCTTTGTCACCCTAACCCTTTCCACCAGCTGCAAAAACTTAAACCTTTTGTCTCCCTCACCCTATCCACCAGCTACTGCAGGAAGCTGGTGGATAGGTTGAGAGAATCAAAGGGTTACGGTTTTGCTTTGCTAGCATGGTTGACAATGCAGGATGCTGGTGGATGGTGTGGGAGTCTACTGTATAGCTGTGTTTTGTTATCTTTTTTAATATCCTGATTTAAGGCAGTTACTTTTTGTTTTAGAGGGTCTTCTTTCTGTCTTCTGTTTCTTCTTTGTTATCCTCTTATTGTGGTTTCTCTTGATTGTTCCTTATTATTGTAATCTTTTTTGTAATTGTCTTCTTCCTTCTTTTTCACCTTTTTCTTTGTTTATTATATTTGTATTTATGTTCTTTTTCTGTGTTTTGTCTTCTTTTTCTTCATTTGCTTCTTTGTCCTTTCTTTTTCCTTCGTCATCTTCTGCTTGTCTTTTGTCTTTATCATCTGCTTCTTTCTTCTTCTTTTCCTTTGTTGAAATTTTTGTTTTGGCTTTTCTTTGTTTTCTTCTGTTTCTGTCATCTTTTCTTTCTAATTCTTTTAGTTCTCTCTGTGTGTTTCTAGAATCATCACACATATGCAGTTCGATTTATACTTACCTTTCTACATTTTCCACACCACTGTATTGGGCGCAGGAATGTGGACAAATAGTAGTGTCACGGTGATGATGGGGATGATCATTGTGATGTTCCATCTGGAATTGAGACTGTGTGACAGGGCTGTACTCAACACTTAATATCAGAATATATCAATTAAGCCCAAGAGATATGAACGCTTGCGGTGTTGGTCAGGAAATTTAAGCAACATCCTCAGTGACGCATGCGTGAAGTTAGTGAGACTCGACTTTGTTGTCCCAGTCTTTCCAGTGAGCCAAAGCACACTAAATTCTGTGTAAGAACTGATTGGGATAAAAAGAAGTTTGACATGAGTTTGACAGGTCTGATGGGGATTTGAGCCCACAACCTCCATCGCCTCACAAGCAGTGTTCGCTGTTTTCTTAACTCGAAGCTTATGACCACACACAAAATGACGTGATGTTTGTTTTTTGCCAATTTTTCACCTTTCCCTCCCTGGACGCATTCATGCCAAGCATACCACTTTATGATCTCTTTACAGACACACACACAACTATAATATGAACACACATCAACACACACACATATATATATATGTACATGTGTGCACACACATACACAGATTACATGACTTATAATCCTATCGTTGCTGACAGCATGGAAGGGAGAGCAGCAGGGACAAAGGGAAGCGATCGCTGCAGTCGTCTCCCTTGCTGCAGCACCAGACGTCCACCGACGACGTTGATAACCCCACCTCCCAGCTCATCACCACTGAGAACAGGTATTCTCTTCCTCTTCTGCCCCCCACCTGCCCTTTCCCCATACAAAGACAAGGTAAACAGGAAAGATTTTCCAATGACCCTGAGGTTGTTACGGAGAGAGGCAGTAAGGACCTGAACTCTTTTCGGAGCTGATATTATGAGGGTCCCATCTCCTCTCCTCTCGTCACTTTACCTTCACCAACTCTAAACAGGGTCAGGTACCCATCAGAGCTTGCTGTTTAGGGCCTGCATATATAAAATTTGTTACTGTGCTGGTTCTGAAATAGCTCTAGATGGTCAGCTAGCCAATAGCTGGTAACAAGCTAGTTTTTTGGATGAGACTTGCACCCATACAGTATATTATAGGGTACAGAGTGGTTCTCTGTTCTGTGTGTATTTGTGTGTGTGTATGTACGCATGTGTGTGTGTGTATGTGTGCGTGTCTGTCTAACTGGTGTGTTCGTGTGTGGCGGGGGGGTCGCAGGATTGTTCACTGTCCTTTTAAACGTATGACAGGATACAATGTGTCTCTGTTTTGTGTTGTTGTGTATGTATGTATGTATGTGTGTGTGTTTGTGTAGGTATGTGTGTGTTTGTATACTTGCGTATGTGTGTGTGTGTGTGTGTGTTGTCCGTCTATGTGTCTGTCAGTGGATTAATTATGAAATTGTGTGTGTGTGTGTGTGCGCGCGCACGTGTGTGTGTGTGCATGAATGTGTATGTGCATGTATGTGTTACAGCATGTTGACCATCATTGGCAAATCTGTGGCCTTGCTGAGACAGTTCAGCCCAGACCTCTGCCAGGTCTTGTTGGATCAGGTCAGTACTTAAGGTTTCCTTTTTTTTTTTCTGTCCATCTGCTCTATAGGGTTCACACAGTCCTTTCTTGTGCTTGTAGGTTTCGTGATTTGCAGTCAAACTGTACAGGGTGGTGTAGATGCTTGTATCTAGTTCATGTGATTACTTGCACTTTGAAAACAGGTCCCATACATATTATATTTTACGTTCAAAGATTAGATAGCATAATAGCATATCAGGCATCAAACGAATCAATCAAATTTGAATATTGTCTCTTTGGCATATTTATCACAGTTTGTACGGCACTAATACTGATCGAATTCAAGTCATCGTTCAAATCGGCTCCCAATGTAAGCGTTCTCGCTTGCCCTTGTCGCAGGTGGAATCCGTTGTCGTCAAAGTCGATCAGGATGCGAGTGGCGACTGTGACCTATTTTGCATCCGGAGGACGTGGCCAATGAGGTCCCATAGCAGTTAGCATTGTGAATGCATGGGTGAAGCTTTTCCATCTGTAGACAGAATTCCATCAAAATGAGTTTTTATCCTGGCGGAACTTCCGTCAATTTAAAAAAAGAAAATCAAATAAAACGTCCTGCTGGTTTCTCTTTTCTGTGTTTCCGTCTGATCCATATTTTGTATCTCTTAACGGAAGTAGCTGAATCTACACTTCCACTTTGTCCATGGGTCTTTTTTCAAAATCTTTCACGACTGCTGAGGCGAAATTTTGTGAGGTGATTTTGAAAGTTAACACTATTGTGACTGGCCCTGCCTCTGCCTGAAGTTCCGGCCAGCCTGAACCTGCCTCCAATAAAGAACCAGTAGTTGTAAAAAGAAACTCTCTAGCAGGCCTGAATGAAGTCCAGTTGTCACCAAAATTTGTGTACTTAATGAAAAAAGGATGCTCAGTTTAGCTGTGCTATTTATAAAGCTATTACATAAATAATTTTTAGCCACCATCCAATCCTGTACCATGTATCACTGAAACGACTTTTTAGCGCGGCCCGGCAGTAGGTGAAGCTCGGCGTTCACGACTATAGTCGCGGCCCGTCATGGATGTGTTAAGTGACCATGGCTTTCTTGAAAGAAAGCAATCCAGTGACATCTATCATTGACATTAAGGATAAGTAGAGTTGCCCCAGGATCCCGGCCTTTTCTTCAAACTTTTCCAACTTTTTGCATTCTCACCTCTGGACGTTTGAGCAACACCTAAAGGATACATCCTTGACATGGATCAGTCTTGGCTGTGTGTGGTTCCAGTCTTCCGTCTGTGCCCTTAGTGTACTCAGCTCTGGTAATTGCCAACAAGGGCAGAAAATCCCCACAGTGACTTGGTCTTAAACCAGCTTCGCGTCGTCAGTGTTGAACGTTAGGCTGCCAGACATTTGAATATGAACAGCACCAGCTGTGAATCATGATTATCACCACCATTGTTATGAATTGTCATTATCATTATGAATTGTCATTATCATTATCACCATTGTTATAGTGTTTACAGAGCATGGACGTATGTGAGTAGGCACCTCTTGTAGACTTTGGACTCAGTATTCAGTTGTACTTATTTACTAACTGCCGTTTATGCCATTGATGCTTACAGACTGTGGACTTGTGAGTACAAGTTTGTGGCAGACCAGAGGTCCATTACACCAGTCCTTGATCAATATGATGATCATTATAATCATTGTCATTTGTGGTTTATTATTGCCGTACATGAGCATGGGCATGTGTGAGTATGAGCTGTGGTAGACCTGGGCTTCCATTGCACCAGTTCTTGGTCATTATGATGATCATCATTGTCGCTGTCATTTACGGTTTATTGTAGCCATAATAATGATGTTTACAGAGCATGGACATGTGTGAGTATGAGCCTCTGGTAGACCTGGGCTTCAGCACTCCAGCCGTGGATCAGGAAACTCCGCTGACCTTCGGCTCGCTCATTTCCTGTGTCACAGCCTGTCTGCGTCGTCTGCATAAGGTGACCTTTCACCTTTCACCTTTTGCCTCTCACCCTTACCTGTCTTCTGATCTTTTCCTCATTTCCTATGTCAGTCTTTTTGGGTTGTCTGCATAAGGTGACCTTTCACCTTTCACCTTTCACCTTTCACCTTTCACCTCACCTGTCTTTCTTTTCCTTGTTTCTTGTGTCGCTGTCTGTCAGCGTCATGTGCATAAGGTGACCTTTCGCCTTTCACCTCTTACCCTTACCTGTCTTCCTTTCTTTTCCTCATTTTCTGTGTCACAGCCTTTCTAGGTTGTCTGCATAAGATGACCCCTCACCTTTCACCTTTACCCTTATCCTTTCTTTTCCTCATTTCGTGTGCCACTGCCTGTCTGTATCATCTGGCTCTTATCTTATGCCTAAACCTCCTTCAAGTGTATGCACATACAGAGAATCAAATGTGTACATGGAAGGTCCTGTAAGTCATATCAGTGGCTGGCTTAATGCTTTGACTCCCAAACCCTATCCACCATTTGCAAAAACTTGACCCTTTGACTCCCTCACCCTGTCCATTAGCTTCCTGCAGGAAGCTAGTGGACAGGGTGAGGGAGCAAAGGGTTAATTAAGGTTTTGCTTTGCTAGCTTGTTTGACCGTGCAAGATGCGGAGTGTTCAGGAAACGTGAAAACACCCAGCATGAAAGCAACAGCAAGTTTAAAAAAAATGGCTTTTAGCTGATAATTCTGCTGTTGGAACATTCATTCATTCGCTACATGCAATTATGCCCCTTGCCGTTCCCCTGATACACACCATTTGTATAGGTCATGAGAAAAATTTTCATACAAACAAATGAAAACAGAGAGTTTTGAAATTTGGCAGGTTATACATTAAAAGATTGGTGTACAACGTGCTGAAATTTCAACTGTCTAACCTTCATGGTTGCTGAGTAATGGTACAAGTAAATTAGAGAAATTATCACGTGAAAAATGTCTTACAAAATACACAGTCAGGTCAATACATCAGTTCCTACAGTCACATTTTGAATGAAATTTCATAAAATCCAATGTGCACACACTCCAAGTGCACTGAAGGAAGAGATCGTCTTGAAGAGCACCGAGATGTTGAGTATTGTTCAGCCATTTGCTTTTCCGTCGTCTGCTTCGCTGCAGAGTTAGTGGGTCATGAACTTTGCACTGTCTACACACCAACTGCAGAGTACAGTGACCTAATGGCCTGAAACGAAGCTAAAAATGACTGAAGAATCTATTTCTGGCCATTAGTTTCAGTTAACGGAAATACTGAAAGCCATGCGAATTTTCAAAACCCAAGTCGGATTTCTCCGATGCTCATACACAAGCATTGTGACATGATCGGGAAATCCTGACGCTCATAGCGAGAGAGTTAAGTATCATCATCATTGTTATTATCACTTGTGTCTTGTGTCACCATCTGTCTGCATCGTTTGCATGAAGTAACCCTTCATCTCTCATCCTAATGTCCTTCTGTTTCTAGTTGTTAGTGTCTCAGGAATCTTTTGAGGAAACTTAGAATATTAAAGAAGTTTAGCAAAATATGAGGACAATATGAATTGTGAAAAAATGCCTGTCACATGGTTTGGCAGTGAAAAACTCCAGTAGGAAATATATGCTTCATGTAAGAATGGAATGGAATCATTCGGTATTCAAAATACTGGATATATGGTTTAGCACCGACTTAAAAAGTTGTGTGGACATGAATTATTCGCAAAAGTTTGCAGAAGTAAAAAAAATTGTATAAAGTATGGGTCAAAAGGATACTTAACCTTTAGGTAGGATAGCTGTTCTCAAGTCATTAATCTTATCCAAACTTGTCTACTTATGGCGTCTTCTCCAAATGGCTCTGTTTTGACTTTTGTGGACAACTACTTGAATATTTAGGCCACTGATGTTGGTTAAGTTCTTGATGTATGAGATTGGAGGGCTGCCTTTCTTCCTCTTTGCTTTTTTGTTTGCATGTTGTGTTTGTTGTTTTTTTTTTTTTTGTATGTATATATGGAGAGAGAGACAGACACGTACACATATAGACAAACAGAATTAGTTGCAATGCAGCTTGACTGAGATAAGTCATAAGTATAAATCTGAGCTGTTTGTAAATAATTTTGATTTTGTTTTTTTCCCCCAGGAACACAAGTCACCATCTCCTCACCGAGTACAGTCACCGCACAGGAAGTCACCGAGGCCTCCAGCAGCCTCAGAACCGCAGATACCAAAGTAAGTTCATCATATTTGTCCGTCTTATGGTAGACAGTGCAGTAGCCAAGCGGTTAAAACATTGACTTCCAAAAAGAAAGTCAACCATGCCTGGGTTAAGGGTGGGGAGGTTTCCCTGTCTCTCAAATCAATGAATTTTGCTGACCTGCTGAGTATTATTATTATTATTATT
This sequence comes from Monoplex corrugatus, assembly GCA_030674185.1. Taxonomy (NCBI): domain Eukaryota; kingdom Metazoa; phylum Mollusca; class Gastropoda; order Littorinimorpha; family Ranellidae; genus Monoplex; species Monoplex corrugatus. The sequence continues at coordinate 23,695,189 of JAPXFY010000028.1, forward strand.
ATTATTATTATGAACATTTAGTACGCCTAATCAAATTAATGCCCTAGGCGTTTACAATGGCAAAACATATAACCAGAATCACAAGCACACACACACACGCCCACAGAAGCACCCACACACACACAAACACACACACACACACACACAAACACACACACAGCATGACATGCAAATACAATGACACATTGACACTAAGACACTATAATGTCACCATTACATTACATGGGGGGAAGGGGGCAGAGATTACCAGTTTTGGGAAACAGGTGAGTTTTGAGGGAGCGTTTGAATGTGGACAGAGAGGGTGAGTATCTAAGAGAGCGAGGTAACTGATTCCAGATGGTTGGAGCTTGATAGGAAAAGGAACGCTGCCCAAACCTTTTAGTGCGGACTATGGGGATACTATAGAGACGGGTATCAGATGAGGACCGCAAAGCTCGAGATGGCGTGTAGAGATGTAACAGATGGGTGAGATACTCAGGACAGGAAGACTCAATAGATTTGAAGCAGAGGCAGGCAATCTTGTAGGATATTCTTTGCTGAACAGGGAGCCAGTGGAGAGAACAGAGCAATGGCGTAACATGGTTAAATTTTGAAGAGCGGAAGATGAGACGGGCAGCATGATTTTGAACTTTCTGAAGTTTGTTAATGAGATGAGAGGGGGAACCAGAAAAAAGAGCATTACAGTAATCGAGACGGGATAGAACAAATGCACAGACAAGAGCCTTTGTCGTGTCTTCTGAGTACCAAGTGAGTGTCCAACACTTGCTGTGGGTATAGAATCATAAGATCAGATCCAGTGCCATTAAGTTAATATGCGTATTAAAAATCCTGTGAGCTGTGTCAGTGTTCGGTAATGTATGGAAACATCCAGCTTGCACACCCACTGAAAATGAAGTACGCAGACTATGCAGCAGGATGTTACCTGCACAGTGTGGGCCAAATAGGTACACTGTAATTGATGGCACCGTGTTTAACCCTTTGACTCCTGTACTCTATCTACCAACTGCTTGCAAAAACTTAACTATTTGATACCCTCATCCTATCCACCAGCTTCTCAGATTCTTCTGTGTGTGTGTGTGTGTGTATGCAAGCATGTGCACGTGCATGTACGAGTGTGTGTGTGTATGGTTGACAGTGCAGGATGCTGGTGGACAGGTCACAGGAATCAAAGGGTTAAATTCAGCTTCTGTTAGATCAACTTGTGCAAGGCTTTTAGGCAGAAATGCTTTAAAATTCTGCACCATCATTGTCAATCAGGATGCTGGACGGACTTGCGGAGTGGCAGGGGACAGGGAGGGCGGAAGAGATGCTCAAGGCAACGGGAGATAGAGACAGATGGAAGTCCATAATTGCCAACATCATGCGGCAAGGCACCTGATGATGATGATGATTATCAATCAGCCATTAGCTTATGCCAAAGCTCCTCGTCGGACAGCACATTCATGCTGTTACTCCTAAGATTTTGTAGTTTCATGAAAATGCAACCATTGTCAACAAAATAAAGCACTAATTGATGCTCAGAAAGTGGTGATAAAGAGGCAGTCATCTTCACCAGAATTTCTTTTTATGTCCACAGAAGTGGATGTGCTCATAGTAACCTACAGTTTTGTGGTCATTCTCATTTGCTGTCGTTTTACAGTAAAACCTTATTTTATGATGGGGCTCCCCTCTCCGTGGGCTCTTTCAGTATAAATAGTATCCACACCTTCTGGAAATTCTGTGCTAGAAATTTCCTCGTTTCAGTCACTCTCTTTGTTTCTGCCATGTTTCTTTGCTTTCTGTCATTTCTATCTTGCAGGTCCATTCATCTGTATGTGTTGAATAAAATGTTACATAATTTCTGTTAATATTGATAATTGGGAACATGTATTTAAGTGCATTTTTGGCTCTGAGGAAATAGGACATGCAGAAGCCATTTTAGATAATTTAGGCCTGTATATGTTTAAGTGTCCTTACTTGTGTTTAAATTTGTATTCAGATGTGTTTTTTAAATCCCCTGTGTGATAGGTTGGATGTAGTGTTAAAAGCTGGGGGCATGTCCTTAGATTGTGTGCACGAAAGCATTGATATGTGTACTTCGTTTTCTTTTCCTTTTTTCCCTCTTGGAGTGTTGAGTGTGTATTAAATGGTTATAGTCCTGATATGGCTCAAGCAGTTGGCTGGGCTTTAAGAAAAATAACAGTAACAATATAGTGATGCTGGAGGGCATTCGATTTTAATATACATCATCATTTTGTTTTCATTGTTCATGTTTATCATATTAAAAATATCACAATGAAAGATTAGTGATCATATTTATCGTAATAAAAATAATGAAAGATACAATGGATTACAAAGTTTGATAATTTCATTTTATCAAGTATGGTACGGTCAGGTATCAAACAACATTCCTATTACTACATCATCGGTATTATTCATTATTAAGTCTTTTTTGTTTCATTGTGTTGTTGGTGCATTTACATAGCCATGATGTGGTGTGTCGCAGGGTGTTGCTTCATTATGTGATGGAGAACTGTCTGACGCTAGCCATGAGTCAGGCGTGTCGCTACTTGCGTGAGCCCTCCCTACCTCCCAGAGATAAACATTTCCTGAAACGAGAACTGAGCACTGAACTGGTAAGCAACCCATGACTTTTCTTTTTGTTCACCTTCCCTTTTATCCATCTGCCTTAAGCTTGTCTGTCCTTCATCTTGTTAACAGATTTCTGTGTGTGTGCGTGCATGCGCACACGCGTGTATGTGTGTGTGTGTGTGTGTTTTCCTGTATGTGTACATGTATCAGTATGCGTGTGTGTCTGTACTTCTGTGTGTATGAGGGCGCATGTGTGTGTATCAGTGTATTTTTGTGCTTGTGAGTGTGCATGTACGCTGTGCCTGTATGTATATGTGGGTTTCTGTGTGTTTTCTACATGTGTGTACATGCCTTTATGGATGTGTACATGTGTATGCCTACATGTGTGTACGAGCCTGTGTGTGAGCATTTGTGTGCATGCCTTTGTGTGTGTATGCCTCTATGTGATTCTTCAGTGTGTGTATGCATGATACTACACATCTGAACTTGGTCCTTTTGATCTTGGAACCCTAATCTGATCACTTTAAGGTTCAGCAGTCATGGGGTTAATATGCAGTCCTTGGCAGTCTTTCATTCTTCGTCTTTCTCTAATCTGCCTGTTTGTACCATCTTGAGTGTTTTGGAGAGAAAGAATGGACACATAGCATTGAGTTGCAAAGTCTGAAGTGGTCTGCCTCTTTCTTTAAAATACACTATCTTTTTTGTAATTACTTGCTGACCAGCTGGCGGGTTGCATTTGATCAGGTGACCTAACCACTTAATTCTTTGTTGATTGTGGACCAGTGTTCAGAAATTTCTCTGATCTTGGATATTTCTGGTTGTGTTATGTCTGGTCTCTTTGACAGTTCTTAAACAATGCATCTCTTAACCCTCTGACTCTTGCACCCTATCCACCCTCCACAAAAACTTAACCCTTTGATTCCCTCACCCTGTCCACCAGCTTCCTGCAGGAAGCTGGTGGACAGGGTGAGGGAATCAAAGGGTTAAGTTTTTGTTTTGCTAGCATAGTTG
>JAPXFY010000028.1:23703770-23711270 GCA_030674185.1 Monoplex corrugatus
GTCAAGTTTGTGTGTCTGCCAGCAGTCGTGTCTGTGTCAGCCAGTGGTCAAGTTTGTGTGTCTGCCAGTGGTCAAGTTTCTGTGTCACCCATACAGACACACTTGTCCCCAACACACTCACACAGACACTGACATTGATACATTATTATTATCATGAATATTGATGCCTAATCAAAATAGCCCCAGGCATGTACAGAAACAATGAAAAACGGTACCAAAAAAAAACAAAAACAAAAATGAAATACACTTCAGTAAGACAAAACTAAACAAAATCAAATAACAGACGATATTGATTATATGACATTCACCATCAACACAATTCAAAGACCACAAAATTAAAACACACACACACATGCAGCACAATTCAAAAACCACAAAATCAAAAAGCACACGCCTATGCAACAATCAAACTCCCTAAATCCAATAAGCAACAGTGAATTACTTCAGGATCAGAGAAAATATGAACAGAAAGACGGTAAAACAGTTTCCCCAGCGAAGTGGAATTAGCAAGGAGGAGAAGGAGTAGAAAGATGACCCAAGATTGGGTCTTCATAGACCCCATTCCAATTTACCAGGAAACTATTTGAGCAACCAAAATCTGGGACACTCACGATAGACAAAGAGGTTCTGGAACAGTATCTCAGGAAAACATTTTTTTAAAACTTGTTTTTATTCATTTTCAAATATATAGTTGTTACAAACATCTTGAAATGTACACAATGCGTAATCAACAGATCTAACAAAATGTAGAAAGTAACAAGCATTCATTGCAATACGAGGGTCACTCATTATGTTTTGCAATCTGGTTTTTCAACAACACTTACAACCTCTCTGTCTACTCAGTTTTTCGAAGAAACCCCCCCTCAGCTTGTACACATTTGACCATCCTCTCAAACCAGCTGTCTATGACACCAGACCACGTTGACCGGGGTATGTCCAAAATGATGCCCTCGAAGAAAGCTCGGGCATCTTCGGTGTTCTGAAACTGCTTTCCCTTCAGCTGCCTTTTGACGGAAGGGAACAAAAACCAGTCACAGGGGGCTAAGTCAGGTGAATATGGTGGGTGGGTGACCATCTGAACATCATTGGCGGCTAGAAAGTCCAGAGTTACAGCTGCTGCGTGCGTGCTGGCATTGTCATGATGGAGCAGTAGACCACGGACACCCGTTCGGGGATGCCGTTTACACCATGCCTGGAAGACTTTAGGCAAACAGTGGTTGACATACCAGTCAGCCGTAACCGTCTTTCTGTCCTCAAGCGGTATGGTGGCAACGTGGCCGAATTTTGCAAAGAAACACGCTATCATTTGTTTGGAAGCACTTATGTTTCTTTTGAATTTCACAGGTGGGTTCTCATCTGGGAAGACACACCGCCAACTGTTGCTTCGTCTCGGGGTCGTATTGGTATACCCAGGCTTCATCTCCTGTTACGATGTCCAAACGCGAGGAGACCTTCCTCCATCAAATTTTCTTAGCATGTGGGTGCACCAGTCCACTCTACCCCGCTTCTGCTCTTCACTCAGGTTATGGGGCACCCAACGGGCACAACGTTTCCTTACGCCAAGGCAGTCGTGAAGAATGCGAGCGAGACTTCCCGATGAAATCTTCATGATATCCTATATTTCAGCGTATGTCATTTTTGGGTCCTTCTTAATCAGGGACTCTACCCTAGAGACGTTTTCTGGGGTAACGGTCGTTGCCATTCGACCACAACGGTCATCGTCTTCCAACGTTCTCGCTCCAGACATGAACTGTCTGAACCACCTGAAACAGTGGCTTTGGATGGAGATTGATCTCCAAAACAGTGTTTTAAACTTTTAAAGCACTCTTGAAAAGATTTTCCTTGGCATAGTCATAATACATCATAGCTCGAAAATCCCTTCGTGAAAGGTCAACACTTGCTGGCAGAAGACCCGTCACCCTTACCGGAAATTTTGTCGCATGGAATGACAATGGTTGTACGGAATCAAGTAAAAATTTTGTCATAAGTATTACGAAATTGGTCTATGATGTTATGTAAAAAAACAAAGTAGTGACGTCATTAGTTTGTCTAGGTTGCAAAACATAATGTGTGCCCCTCTTATATATACATATATATGTGCATATCGATACTCATATACATACATAGACATACACAAATATGTATACAGACATACACACACACATATACACACATCTACATATACATTTATATATATATATATACACATACATATATACACACACATACACATATATACATACATAACACATATGCATACACATACACACACATATAGACACATATACATACGTAAACATGCACACATATATACACACATATACATACATATACACATACATGCACATCCATATGTTTAACTGAAGTATATGAAGGTATCTCAGGGGAAAACAGTCTGACCCTAAAGTGAGCGAGAACCATTTGACATCCATGGTCTAATGTTTAATGACAAACCCTCAATACTGGATGGTGTAAAAGGGGTAAGAAAATCAGAGCTTTTCCTCTGAGGACCTGCCATCTAACTCATCAGTTTCTTGCTACCAAATTTTAAACAGTAAAGGGGTCACTGTAGTCATAATGTGGGCTATCATACCATATCCAGCGCGTCTCCGGATAGTAGATATGGAGATTAGCTGCTTAGTAGTCGCAAACCAAATGGTGGAAAGCAAGAAGCACATCTGATGTCACAGATGTTTCATTAAATGCCTCTTATGCTCGAAGAAGGGGTCGTTTCGGCGAAGGGAGGTACCATAACACCTGTCTGCTGCCCCCACTGTCTTGTGGGTAGTCGTGGGAACGATGAAGGGTAACAGAAAGTTTACACACACAAAAAAACAAACAACAACAACAAAAAGACAGAAAAAACAAAAAACGGATTGAAGGCAAAAGGAAATCATGATCAGGGAGAACACCCAGATTTTAACAAACGAGAGACACCTTGTTCTTGTTCTTGTTTCATATTATCGTCCCTGCGTGTTCATGATTAGGGGCTGTCTTGAGGATTTAGGATGTCTGTGGGATGAACTGTGTCATATAACTGATGAAGGAGAGCCATGTCTAGTAGTTTCGAGACACACCTCTGAAAGAAAGCCATAAAGCCCCGAACAAAACCGAGGGAAGCCGCAAAAATGAAGAAAAAGGAACTATCGTTTAAATTAATATAAACTGACTTCGTTTCACTGGTGAGTAAATGTGGACTAGTGGATAAGCACGCTCTTCGTTTGTGAGATATCAAGGTTTGACTCTCGCTCACACAACGATTGCCCCTCCCCCAGTACTTATATCTCTAAAAATATGCATTTAATTACTGTGTTCCTAGAAGTATGGACTAGCTGTAAGACAGATCCTATGGGACCTCATGCTACCATCCTTGAACAATAAAGTTTTAAACTCTGAAGTCTAATGGTCTAATTGCTGGCCTTTCTGAGGAGACGATAAACCAAAGATCCCATGTGCACCATGTGATGTATCTCACAGCAACAACTACAATAAAAATAATTCCGGACAAAATCTGAAGAAAGATCCCCACTTTCACAGGCGAACCAAAAAATACACTGGTGATGTTCCATATTCTCTGGGTGCATGTCTGCTGTGACCTATGACACAGGATGGGCCTGACGTCTGCTGTGACCTATGACACAGTACGGGCATGACGTCTGCTGTGAACTATGACACAGGACGGGCCTGACGTCTGCTGTGAGCAATGACACAGGACGGGCATGACGTCTGCTGTGAGCAATGACACAGGACGGACCTGACGTCTGCTGTGAGCAATGACACAGGACGGGCATGACGTCTGCTGTGAGCAATGACACAGGACGGGCCTGACGTCTGCTGTGAGCAATGACACAGTACGGGCCTGACGTCTGCTGTGAACTATGACACAGTACGGTCCTGACGTCTGCTGTGAGCAATGACACAGTACGGGCCTGACGTCTGCTGTGAGCAATGACACAGTACGGGCATGACGTCTGCTGTGAGCAATGACACAGGACGGGCCTGACGTCTGCTGTGAGCAATGACACAGTACGGGCATGACGTCTGCTGTGAGCAATGACACAGGACGGGCCTGACGTCTGCTGTGAGCAATGACACAGGACGGGCATGACGTCTGCTGTGAGCAATGACACAGGACGGGCCTGACGTCTGCTGTGAGCAATGACACAGTACGGGCATGACGTCTGCTGTGAGCAATGACACAGTACGGGCATGACGTCTGCTGTGAGCAATGACACAGTACGGTCCTGACGTCTGCTGTGAGCAATGACACAGTACGGTCCTGACGTCTGCTGTGAGCTGTGACACAGTACGGTCCTGACGTCTGCTGTGAACAATGACACAGTACGGTCCTGACGTCTGCTGTGAGCTGTGACACAGTACGGTCCTGACGTCTGCTGTGAACTATGACACAGGACGGTACAGACGTCTGCTGTGAACTATGACACAGTACGGTCCTGACGTCTGCTGTGAACTATGACACAGGACGGTCCTGACGTCTGCTGTGAACTATGACACAGTACGGTCCTGACGTCTGCTGTGAACTATGACACAGTACGGTCCTGACGTCTGCTGTGAACTATGACACAGGACGGGCCTGACGTCTGCTGTGAACTATGACACAGTACGGTCCTGACGTCTGCTGTGAACTATGACACACGACGGGCCTGACGTCTGTTGTGAGCAATGACACAGTACGATCCTGACGTCTGCTGTGAGCAATGACACAGTACGATCCTGACGTCTGCTGTGAACTATGACACAGTACGGTCCTGACGTCTGCTGTGAACTATGACACAGTACGATCCTGACGTCTGCTGTGAACTATGACACAGTACGGTCCTGACGTCTGCTGTGAACTGTGACACAGTACGGTCCTGACGTCTGTTGTGAACTATGACACAAGACGGGCCTGACGTCTGCTGTGAACTATGACACAAGACGGTCCTGACGTCTGCTGTGAACTATGACACAGTACGGTCCTGACGTCTGCTGTGAACTATGACACAGTACGGTCCTGACGTCTGCTGTGAGCTATGACACAGTACGGTCCTGACGTCTTCTGTGAACTATGACACAGTACGGTCCTGACGTCTGTTGTGAACTATGACACAGTACGGGCATGACGTCTGCTGTGAGCTGTGACACAGGACGGGCCTGACGTCTGCTGTGAGCAATGACACAGTACGGGCATGACGTCTGCTGTGAGCAATGACACAGGACGGGCCTGACGTCTGCTGTGAGCAATGACACAGGACGGGCATGACGTCTGCTGTGAGCAATGACACAGGACGGGCCTGACGTCTGCTGTGAGCAATGACACAGTACGGGCATGACGTCTGCTGTGAGCAATGACACAGTACGGGCATGACGTCTGCTGTGAGCAATGACACAGTACGGTCCTGACGTCTGCTGTGAGCAATGACACAGTACGGTCCTGACGTCTGCTGTGAGCTGTGACACAGTACGGTCCTGACGTCTGCTGTGAACAATGACACAGTACGGTCCTGACGTCTGCTGTGAGCTGTGACACAGTACGGTCCTGACGTCTGCTGTGAACTATGACACAGGACGGTACAGACGTCTGCTGTGAACTATGACACAGTACGGTCCTGACGTCTGCTGTGAACTATGACACAGGACGGTCCTGACGTCTGCTGTGAACTATGACACAGTACGGTCCTGACGTCTGCTGTGAACTATGACACAGTACGGTCCTGACGTCTGCTGTGAACTATGACACAGGACGGGCCTGACGTCTGCTGTGAACTATGACACAGTACGGTCCTGACGTCTGCTGTGAACTATGACACACGACGGGCCTGACGTCTGTTGTGAGCAATGACACAGTACGGTCCTGACGTCTGCTGTGAGCTATGACACAGTACGGTCCTGACGTCTGCTGTGAACTATGACACAGTACGATCCTGACGTCTGCTGTGAACTATGACACAGTACGGTCCTGACGTCTGCTGTGAACTGTGACACAGTACGGTCCTGACGTCTGTTGTGAACTATGACACAAGACGGGCCTGACGTCTGTTGTGAGCAATGACACAGTACGATCCTGACGTCTGCTGTGAACTATGACACAGTACGGTCCTGACGTCTGCTGTGAACTATGACACAGTACGATCCTGACGTCTGCTGTGAACTATGACACAGTACGGTCCTGACGTCTGCTGTGAACTGTGACACAGTACGGTCCTGACGTCTGTTGTGAACTATGACACAAGACGGGCCTGACGTCTGCTGTGAACTATGACACAAGACGGTCCTGACGTCTGCTGTGAACTATGACACAGTACGGTCCTGACGTCTGCTGTGAACTATGACACAGTACGGTCCTGACGTCTGCTGTGAGCTATGACACAGTACGGTCCTGACGTCTTCTGTGAACTATGACACAGTACGGTCCTGACGTCTGTTGTGAACTATGACACAGTACGGGCATGACGTCTGCTGTGAGCTGTGACACAGTACGGTCCTGACGTCTGTTGTGAACTATGACACAGTACGGTCCTGACGTCTGTTGTGAACTATGACACAGTACGGTCCTGACGTCTGTTGTGAACTATGACACAGTACGGTCCTGACGTCTGTTGTGAACTATGACACAGGACGGTCCTGACGTCTGTTGTGAACTATGACACAGTACGGTCCTGACGTCTGTTGTGAACTATGACACAGTACGGTCCTGACGTCTGCTGTGAACTATGACACAGTACGGTCCTGACGTCTGCTGTGAGCAATGACACAGTACGGTCCTGACGTCTGCTGTGAACTATGACACAGTACGGTCCTGACGTCTGCTGTGAACTATGACACAGTACGGTCCTGACGTCTGCTGTGAGCAATGACACAGTACGGTCCTGACGTCTGTTGTGAACTATGACACAGTACGGTCCTGACGTCTGCTGTGAACTATGACACAAGACGGGCCTGACGTCTGCTGTGAACTATGACACAAGACGGTCCTGACGTCTGCTGTGAACTATGACACAGGACGGTCCTGACGTCTGTTGTGAACTATGACACAGTACGGTCCTGACGTCTGTTGTGAACTATGACACAGGACGGTCCTGACGTCTGTTGTGAACTATGACACAGGACGGGCCTGACGTCTGCTGTGAACCATGACACAGTACGGTCCTGACGTCTGCTGTGAACTATGACACAGTACGGTCCTGACGTCTGCTGTGAACTGTGACACAGGACGGGCCTGACGTCTGCTGTGAGCAATGACACAGGACGGGCATGACGTCTGTTGTGAGCAATGACACAGGACGGGCCTGACGTCTGCTGTGACCTATGACACAGGACGGGCCTGACGTCTGCTGTGAGCAATGACACAGTACGGTCCTGACGTCTGCTGTGAACTATGACACAGGACGGGCCTGACGTCTGCTGTGAGCAATGATACAGTACGGTCCTGACGTCTGCTGTGAACTATGACACAGGACGGGCCTGACGTCTGCTGTGACCTGTGACACAGTACGGTCC
>JAPXFY010000028.1:23716270-23728770 GCA_030674185.1 Monoplex corrugatus
TTACAACAGTTTACGACAAATAAAGTCATCTGGAATGTTGTGGTTTATTACAAGTAAATTCCTACAAGTCGTACTGGTTCATTACCAGTAAACTCCTATGGAATATATGTTCTGTTATAAGTAAAACCATAGATGTCAGTCTATTCTACATTAATTCCTTTTAAATGTAATTCTTCTTTATAACTTGATTTTCATGACTTTGTCTCTATTATTACAAGTAAATTCCTGAGAGTTACAACAGTCCATAACCAATAAATTCCTTACATCATCATAAGTCAATTCCTATGTTCTGTAATACCTTTGCATAGCTTCAGAGGCAAAATGAACGGCAATGGAAATACAGAGACAAAAAAAAAAAAAAAAAAAAAAAAAAGTAGATTCTCAGCCCCTGGGTGATTTCCAGCATGAAATAAAATGAAGGAAAACTGTTCCCTTCCAGCCACTAAATGCACAACTTTATAAATGTATACATATACATAGTATATAAATACGCCATATTATTTGAATACAGTACATAATCAAATAACATGACAAAACAAGGAGAAAATCTAGCTCTGTCTTACAAAACAGAAATGTGGTAAAGCCATTCTAACAATGTCCCTTTTCAGTTAAAAATAAAATCAACATGGTTGACCATATCAAACAATTTTTTTGTGATAGCAAAAACAGAATACAACCACAGAGCAGTAACAATAATAATTAATAATTTCATTATATAGGACAAATAGAAGCATCCTTGCTGAAATTTAAGGTACCAGAACATTACCAAACTTATCAAGTAACAGTTGATAATAAAACTACCTTTATAGTTTTGGAGATGTGAGTAAACAAAAAGAAAAGAACAGCTGTAATTTTTCAGTCTTTTTTGAAATTTTCTCAGCATACATAGTAATCAAAAGTATAAGCAGCAAAGAGGTTAAAACAAACAAGAAATTGGAGAGAGAAAAAAAAAAGGGACTTAAAGGCGGAATTTAAAAAAAGTTTTGCAATTATGAGCATCCATTATCTTGAAAAGGATTTTCACGATGTTTTGCCATTGATTATATGCATTTTTGTAATCCTATGATGGTGATGATTTGTCTCTTACATGTAGCCTGTAAGAAATAGTCAAATGGATTGCAACTTGGCAAATGAAAAATATGTATAACATAACCATGCTCTGACTGCAGTCTTAGTTTAAAAAAATCACTTAACCCTTTTCCTACCAGGAAAAAGGTCACTGTACTAACTACTGACCAAGTGATGTTAGGAGAGAGAAAGGCCGGAGGGGGTATTGTCAGAAAACAAGGTATTTTTTGCCGCTTCAAACGTCGTGTAAACACAGAAAGGAAATGACAAGAGTATACTCCCTTTGCCAGAAAAGGATTCATGTCAGCAATGTGATCATTTTCTATTAATATACTCGAAACTGAAACTACGGTTCAGGGCACGAAATCCTCATGACGCGGTCCACAGAGAGAGAAAGCTAAGTCACGAGAATCTCGTGACGCGGTACAGAATGTGTTAAAATACAACTAACTTGTGAAAGAGCTATGCCCAACACAGATAGAGAATTATATTCCTTGTTATCATTTAAGAGAATTCCAGTTTTTCTGTCTCTATACATTTTACAGTGCAATAATCTTAAAAGAAAGATCTATCCAATCTCACTGAAACTTTCTATCTGATCTCACTCAGACTTAAGACTTTGATGTATGATGAGACTGAGAAACCAGAAGAACCTGAACCACAACAAAACATGGTTTAATTACAAGACATACTGTCAATTCCCACCTCTTCACCAGAGACAACTTTGTGGCATGCCTGAAACCATACTCAAATGATTTTCGCATTGCACTGATTATGCAACCACACACACACAGTCATAAGGAAAATCAGATATCAATAGTAACACAATCATACCTACAACAATGACTATGAAGAATGCCCGAAATTCTGATGATGGTGGTTTTAATTACAATAATAATTGGACAGTTCTTCTGTGCTTGATGCCCATGCACACACACACACACACATGCAGCACGCATGCACACACACACATGCACACACACACACACACACACACACACACACACGTGCCACACACATACATAAACACATCACACTCCGTCTAAAAGCACAGAATGTAAATAGACTTTAAAAGAAATACAAACAAACAAAACACTACACACAACACACATACATACACACATACACAAACACACTCACACAGCACACACACACACACACACACACACACAACACGTACACACACACACACACACACACTCATGCACACAAAACACACACACATACACACACACATCTTTTTGTTGCACAAGTAAAAAATGTTGTAAGCACATGGCAAGAATGCAAAACATGTTAAAAAATGCAAATAGAGAAGATTCCAAACTATTTTCAAACATGAAACAAAAGACATCTGCACAATCTGCCACAATGAATTTTCAGTCTCCTCCCAAGACTTAACACTTTCTCCATGGGAATGCTAGGGACCGTTTTAGTATAAACACTATTCCTGTCTGGCTAGGAAGCGAACCTAGGTGTCTTTTATCCCAGATAGGTATTTTTATTCATCGGGCCAGTCTGGTCCCAGTGCTGGGAGGAGACAGAGAATTCACCAGCAAGATGGACAGAATTGCAGCAAAAGACTGTGTCGGGGTATCTTTTGTTTCACTCACTATGACACAGTCACATAGTCTCCAGTCTCAACGTATTGTATATATATCTAGTTGGGGGAAAGAATCACAGAATGCACATGATAGGAATGAGAATATTATCTTCATATTTACTTTAAAGCTAGACAGAAACAACAATACTATCTTCATATTCTATATGTATTTAAATATACATTATAGTATCACAGTATTCAAAACATACATACCAATATGTTAAAATGACATTTTAAATAAATAAAGATTTTAAGAAATCATGCCTTACACACATTTAGGTATACACAGAAAACATTTGAAAGTAGAACAGAATCACATGTGAAACACAAAAGTCATACAAGACCTGTCATATCTGACAAATATCATGTAACAAAAACATGTAAACAGTAATTACATGTAAATACATAAACAAAACCATGTATGCATGAAACACAAAAATATATCAAAACTGTGATAACAAAAGAAATAAAGACATGAAATGATTAACGACAAATAAAGGCATGAAACATGTAAAAACAAAACAAAACAAAACAAAGACATGAAACGCATAAAGACAAAACAAAACAAAGACATGAAACGCATAAAGACAAAACAAAATAAAGATATGCAACATATAAAGACAAAACAAAATGAAAACATGTAAAGACAAAACAAAACAAAGACAAAAAATAAATACATAAAGACAAAACAAAATAAAGATGTGAAACATGTAAGGACAAAACAAACCAAAGTCATAGAACATTTAAAGGCAAAACAAAATAAAAACGTCAAGACTTTTATAACAAAAAAACCCAACCAATGTGGAAACAAGAAAAAGAGAGTCACAGTTTCTAACAAAGTGCAGACAATACTGGAATCATATTCATCACAAGACTTTAACGACAGCACAAAACCTGACCAGAAACAAAATGACAACAGCTGGAGTTTGGAGCCTGTTTCATTTAACCCCTTGACTCCTGCACCCTGTCCACCACCATCCTGCATTGTCAACCAAAAAATTGAAACACTAAGCTGACACCACCAGAATGATGGAAACATTAAGATGGACAGCAAAAAGAATAGTATCTGTAGATCTAGTTACAATTGTACTAAGATGCAGACGCTGTAAGGGACATTACTCTGATTGATAGTCTTGTACTGACGACCTCCGAGTTGAGCTCAGCAGCGAGTTGTTGGAAACCAACAGAGGACTCAACGCTTCATCTCCAGATGTTACTTCAAGCATTCTCATGCTTCACTCAAGATTATGAAATAGCACAAAGAGGTCAGTGTTTAATGTTGCCAGCTGGGGCTGAACTCGAGATACGAGCTCATATCAGATCTTGAGTCCATGGTTCTATTGTAAGAACCAACCAGCCCGCAAAGCTGCATTTTGGACACTTCCATATGCGCTCCACCCCAACCTATCAGCAGTTATCTGGCACAAACCTCTTCAACCTGCACAAATCCCTATGTTCCGGCAACACCTTGAATGGGGAAAGAAACAGGGCGTGAGACACATAGCCACCATATGAATGATGAAGCTTCAACATGGGCAGTGTTGAAGACATTTTTTGTTGTTGTGGGACAGAACAATCTCAAAACACCTTTCATAGTTTGCCATGGGACAGAACTCAAATAACCTTTTATGTTTTGTCATGGGAATGAACTGACAACAAGAGCTCTTGAGTCCATGGCTAAAAACCGGCCAGCATGGAGAATCAAACCCATGATCTCCAACTTGTCAGTATGACGCTCTAACCAAATGAAAAAAGAACCCCTGACTACAGCAATGAACAAAAACCCTGGCAGAGTAGTGAAGAGGTTAATAAACCTCATCCATCAAACCAATGAAGTTCATTTCCATTTGACGAAGCAATAAAGGGGTTAATAAATCACATCCACCAAACCAATGAATTTCATTCCATCTGACAGAATAGTGAAGGGGGGTTAATAAACCACATCCACCAAACCAATGAAACTTATTTTCATCAGACGGAGCAGTGAAGGGGTTCATAAACCATATCCATCAAACCGATTAATTTCATTCCACAGACATTCACAGAGAAGCTCATAATTCATTTACATAAATACTGGATACCAACATCAACACAAAAACAAATTATATTGCGTAGTTCATTACAACCATCATCATCATCTGGTTTATAACAATCTGGAAAATCAACTGGCCTTCATGATCACCAATGAAACAGTGCATTTATATGCATAAATGACTGAACAAATGCTTTAATACATCAACCCATGAATGGATGAAAGAAAAGATTAATGAAATGAGTAACAACTGAGCGAATGAATAAACGAAACAATAAAAGAAAAAAAATGAATGAATGAAAAAAAATACAGATGAGTGAATGAATGAATGAATGAACGAATAAAAACAACTGAATGGATCAATGAATGAAAACGGGAATGAATATATAAAGAATAGAATGAATGGCAGGAAGAACAAATGAGTGAACAGTGAAAGAATAAATAACATGGCATTTCATTTTCTAACCTTGCATCATGATCAATAACAATTATATATTTTTTTCTGTCTATGATGTGAAGGGACTTATCAAAGAAAACCCTGTCAGTTTACAACATAACCATACAAAATAAACAACAACAACAAACACGAAAAGACCCAACAACATAGATGTAAAGACACAGGCATAATATATGCAGATATGTAAACATGCATGCTGATGTATGAGGACACACGCTCATTCACACATGTGAACCCCCCATATACACACATACACACTCACAAGCAACCCCCTCTCCCCCCCACACATGCACACTCTCACTCATCTAAAAGCACAAATGTGAATAGATGTTAAAAGAAATAATGAACAAACAAACAAAAAAACAAACACACACACACACACACTCACACTCACAGACATACATACACACATACACTCTCACATACACATACAAACACACACACACACACACACACACACACACACACACACACACACACACACACACACACAGAGACACACACACACACACACACATACACACACATCAAACTCAATGATTTTACAAGTCCCGACAAAACAAAAATTTGCATTGACCTAACAGTACAGAAAACACATACTTAAAAAAAAAAAGTTTTCAAGATTTCTATTCACCAAGAACACAAGTTAGGAGTGTGAGGAACATACATGACAGGGGAAACAAAACATCATTTCCTTCTACATCACTGAACAAGACAACAGCACCACAATCAAAGTTCAAGGTCACTAAGGCAGGGAGTTATTCGTCAGGTCAGGGCCAGCGTTGTCAGGGCAGCTCCGGAAGCAACAAGGGCGCCTCCTGGTGTGAAAGAGCAGTGCTGAGCTTGATCGGTTTGTCCCTGTTGACAAAAGACTGTTTGAAATATTGTTCTAAAACAACAAACATTCTCTTCATTTCTAGAAAAAAAACCACACTATCATTAAAATAAAACAAACAGTCTGTTGTGTTTTTCTGGTTCTCTGCTGGTTATTTGCCCCTGTTTCTTTGTCCAAATCTTCTTTACTTTTTTTACAAACTAACTTTTTAACTCTGCAGTTTTGATCTGTGTGAGAGAGACAGAGTGTTTGTGTGTGTGTGTGTGTGTGTGTGTGTGTGTGTGTGTGTGTGTGTGTGTGTGTGTGTGTGTGTGTGTGTGTGTGTGTGTGTATGTGTGTGTGTGAGAGAGAGAGAGAGAGAGAGAGAGAGAGAGAGAGAGAGAGAGAGAGAGAGAGAGCGAGAGCGAGCGTATGTATGTGTGTGCGTGTGCGTACAAGCGCGCACGTGTGCGTGTGTATGCATAAAAGTACATATGTGAATAGGGGTTGAAAGAAGTGAAGAAAGAAGCAGAACACCTAGCAAACTTTATGAAACAATCCTGAAAACAAACAGACCATTTGGACATGTCTCCCACCAAGAAAAAATGTTTACTGCACCCCCATCTCTCCGCTATCCAGTTCTTTCCCCCTTTCCAGTCAAAACCAAATCTGACGTCCAGGCTGCGGACATGCGACCATTTACCACACCTCACACTGGGATAGAATTACTGTGAAACACTCCCTGCCCACTGCTCCCACCTCCCCTCCTCCCCAACTCCCATCCTCCTCAGCCCATTGTTATAATTGTTTTCGCTTAACCCTTTAATTCCTGCATTGTTAACCATGCTAGTAAAACAAAAAACTTAAACCCTTTGATTCCTGCATTGTTAACCATGCTAGTAAAACAAAAAACTTAACCCTTTAATTCCTGCATTGTCAACCACGCTAGTAAAGCAAAAAACTTAACCCTTTAATTCCTGCATTGTCAACCATGCTAGTAAAGCAAAAAACTTAACCCTTTGATTCCTGCATTGTCAACCATGCTAATAAAGCAAAAAACTTAATCCTTTGATTCCTGCATTGTCAACCATGCTAGTAAAGCAAAAAACTTAACCCTTTGATTCCTGCATTGTCAACCATGCTAGTAAAGCAAAAAACTTAACCCTTTGACTCTCTCACCCTATCTACCAGCTTCCTATAGGAAGGGTTAAGTTTTTGCAGTTGGTAGATAGGGTTAAGGCCCAGCTAACTGTGCAAAACCATATCAGGGCCATAACCATTTCACAGAAGACTATAAAAAAAAAACTGGAAACAAAACTCAAGTACAAATATCAATGCATTCGTGCACACAATCCAAGGACATGTCCCTGGCACTGACCATTCCGTCCAATCTATTATCAGGGGATTTATAAAAACATACCTGAATACAAAAACGAACACAACCAAGGACACCAAAACATGTATACAAAAATAGGCTAAAACTACCTAAAACTGCCTCTGCACACATCTCTCTAGAACCAAAAATGCACTAAACACAAAGTACCCAACAATCAGTCTCATCCAACAATCAGTCTCATCCAACAATCAGTCTCATCCAACAATCAGTCTCATCCAACAATCAGTCTCATCCAACAATCAGTCTCATCCAACAATCAGTCTCATCCAACAATCAGTCTCACCCAACAATCAGTCTCATCCAACAATCAGTCTCATCCAACAATCAGTCTCATCCAACAATCAGTCTCATCCAACAATCAGTCTCACCCAACAATCAGTCTCATCCAACAATCAGTCTCATCCAACAATCAGTCTCATCCAACAATCAGTCTCATCCAACAATCAGTCTCATCCAACAATCAGTCTCACCCAACAATCAGTCTCATCCAACAATCAGTCTCATCCAACAATCAGTCTCATCCAACAATCAGTCTCATCCAACAATCAGTCTCATCAACAATCAGTCTCACCCAACAATCAGTCTCACCCAACAATCAGTCTCATCCAACAATCAGTCTCACCCAACAATCAGTCTCACCCAACAATCAGTCTCACCCAACAATCAGTCTCACCCAACAATCAGTCTCACCCAACAATCAGTCTCACCCAACAATCAGTCTCACCCAACAATCAGTCTCACCCAACAATCAGTCTCATCCAACAATCAGTCTCATCCAACAATCAGTCTCATCCAACAATCAGTCTCACCCAACAATCAGTCTCACCCAACAATCAGTCTCACCCAACAATCAGTCTCATCCAACAATCAGTCTGAAGAGAAAGTATGTAGAACTTTTTTGAACACATACAGAAGAATAGACCAGCAAGGCAGAAAATGATAGGAAGCAATGACAGAAAGCAAAACAACAAGACAAAAACAAAGAGAGTGACAGAAAAGAAGTCATTTCTAGCAAAGAATTTCCAGATGGTAGGGACACTATTTATACTGAAAGAGCCTCCGGCATCTCCATGCGGGTGGGGGGGGGGGGGGGGGGGGGGGGGGGGGGGGGGGGGGTGGGGGGGTTGCTTCTCAGCCCAAACCAAGTCTCAGACCGGCACGATGCCCAAGTGGTTCAGACATCACAATTCTGATCAGAAGGTCTAAGTTTGACCTTGTCTGGGCAGCCCCTGGTAGGCAAAGGGTTGGAGACTTTTTTTTTTTTTTTGATCTTTCAGGTCAATATATGCACAGACCTGTTAGTGCCAGTATACCCTTTGTGTGTATGTATACATGTACAGAATATCAAAGCATGATAAAGATCATGTAAGGCATGTGGGCATTTGGTGGGCTTATCAAAACACAAAGCGTATATACACACACCGAAGACAGAGTAACCAGAATATGCAGCGGCATACACCCAGAAAAGCACCACTTGAAAAGAAAAGAGAAAACAAACAAAACAAAACCAACCAAACCCTCCCCATTCCAGTCTCACCTCAAGTGTGCGAACACATTGACCGCTGACCACGTCCCACACCTTGACGGAATCGTCGTCACTGGAGGAGGCGAGGTAGGTAGCGTCTGGGAGAAAGCAAGGGCCTGAACCCATCCCATGTGACCGTGACACACATGCAGACAGCGACCATTCTTGGGGTTCCACAGACGAACGCTCTTGTCCCATGATCCTGATGCCTGAAAAGAGAGTGTATTTGTGTGTGTATACAAACAGCAGCAATGAGAGCAGAAAACGATATATGTTCTTTCCAAAATATCAACTGAGGGGTTCGGCAGGGATGTAGTATGTCACCAGATCTGTTTTCACTTTACAGTGAAACCATCATGAGAAACCTAGAAGAATGCCCTGGGAAAAAGGTTGGAGCAAAAATGTTAATCCTTTGACTCCCCCATCCTGTCTACCAGCTACCTGCATTGTCAACCTTACTAGCAAAGCAAAAACTTAACCCTCTGACTCCCTCACCCTATCCACCAGCTTCCTGCATGAAGCTGGTAGACAGGATGAGGGAGTCGAAGGGTTAAGTTCTTGCAGTTGGTGGATGGAGTGTGGGAGTCAAAGGGTTAAACACTCTTCATTATGTAGATGACACCGTTCAGATTGCAGAAAATTAAAAAGACCCACAAAATTTTCTGAACAGAAAAAGAAAGCAGAAATAAAGGGCTTGGACCTAAACAGCATGAAGACTGATGTCATGGTGATAGGTAAAAAAAAAAAAAAAAAGAAATCCCCTCAGGCAAAATAACAGCAAATGGCACAAAATGAGATAAGTTGATAAGTTTAAATATCTGGTAACAGTCATCTCACCAGATGGCAGATGCACATTAGAAATAGCCAGCAGGATCGGCCATGTTAAACAGCATTCAAGAAAATGAAAAGCATTCTTACCAGAAAATGCCTATCAATTAACATCAGGAAGACAGTTCTTCAATGTTATAAAAAACTGATAATGTTGTGTGGACGTGAAGCCTGGACAGTCAAGAAGCAAAGTCAGAACAAGTTCTAGGCAGCTTTTTTCATTCACATATATATGTGTGTGTGTGTATGTATAGATTATGTATAGATATAGACATAGTATACATATTTGTGTGTGTGCAAACTATCTATCTGTCTGTCTGTCTGTCTGTCTGTCTGTCTGTCTATCTATCTGTCTATCTGTCTATCTATCTATCTATCTATCTATCTATCTATCTATCTATACATACATACATGTATATATATGTATATATGTATGTATTTGTGATAACAATGTAATTCTCTTTACAATTTACTACTTTGTGTTACATATACAGTGCTGTTATCATGCTTCCCCTCAGAAGGGTGTGTGGCCTAATGGCTATTCTGATTTAGTTTCCATTTCCATTTTCCATTACTACTACTGTTGCAACTATTACCATCACAACTACTACTGTAATTTAAAATACTGCTTCTACTACTGCTATCACTACTACTGCTGCTACTATAGTAGTTTTACTACAACTTCTACTACTCTAACACAAGCACTACGATTGTAATTTTACTACTGCAACTGCTATCATCACACCATCATCATCATCATCATCAGCATCATCATGATCATCATCACTACCACCACCACAACCACCATCACCACCACCACCATCACCACCACCATCATCATCATCATCATCAAAACCTACCAGCATTCCGTCCTTGGAGAAGGTGACGGCATGGATGTTGCCTGTGTGACCTTCAAGGACCCGAACCTCAGGCAGCTGACTGTGTTCCCTGGTCGTCCACACGCGCACCGTGAAGTCCCACGACCCCGTCGCCTGCACATGCCAACCATTGCCTCCATTAGTGGAATATCTATATGATATAGTACAATACTCTGAAATACAATACAATGCAATATGATACAACATATTGTAATACAATTCATCATCATCATCATCATCATCATCACCATCATCATCATTATCATGATGTGCTCTGCCGCACGGCGTTGGCGATCATGGCCCTCCAAACGAATCTATCCCTTGTTGCTGCAAGTTCATCTCCCACCCTCTCTGTCCTCAGCCACCCTACAAATCCAATACCATTAAAACAATATATTACAATGTAATGCAATGCCATATATGTAATAACTACAACACGCTAAATTATAATATAACGCATAATATTGTAACATAATACAATGCCATGCAGTACAAGGTAATATAATAGAATGCAATGACATGAAATTTATTACAATGGGTGTTAATTTTTCACATGAGACGATAAAGTCAGGTCCTCCTTACTGCATGCACTTATTACATGTAAAAGAAACTAAAGGATTTGCTTGGCAAAATTCTGAACAAACATTCACTTTCACAGAAAAATAGTAAAGCACAGAGACAGACAAATAAGAAAAAAAAAGTGTTGCAGTGTGGCAACACTTTCTCCCGGAGACAGCAATCCAAACTTCAAACTTCATACAGTTATCCACAGTGACAAGAAATATATATCAATCAATGAAGAAAGAAAGAAAGAAAAAGAAAGGAAAAAAAAAAAGAAAGAAAGAAAGAGAGAAAGAAAGAAAGAAAGAAGTAAATACATAAAAAAGATGCATATGACAGTCATTCTTATTATCATTGTTTAAAGCCCAGGCGACTGTGTAGAGCCATATCAGGACTGATGAAATACTATGCTGACACCACCAAGATGATGGAAACATTAAGTTGGGCAGCCAACGCGCCAGTCTGTAAGTAGCGGACTGGGATTTGAACTCGAGATATCAGATTTGGAGTCTACGGCTCTATTAAAAGAACCAACAGCCTGCTATAAACCATGCCAGTGTTCGCTGGTTTACAGTTACGGAATCACACACACACAAACACACACACTCACAAAAATCCAGCATGCACATCTACTGAAGATAAGAGTATGTAGACTACTCAGAATCATACTACCTGCACAGTATGGGTCAAACAAAGTGTGTTCAAGCAACTGAGAAAACACTGCAGAGAATTAACCCTTTGACTCCCTCACCCCGTCCACTAGCATCCTGCGACATCATCAAAGACAGCAAAGCAAAAACTTAACTCTTTGACTTCCTCACTCTATCCACCAGCTTCCTACAGGAATGCTGGTAGAAAGGGTGAGGAAGTCAAAAGGTTAACTTTTTGCAGGTGGTGTATAGGGTGTGGGGGTCAAAGGGTTAAGAAACCCAAACAGAAACAAGAAAAATGAACATATAAACGAATAAATCAATACACAAGAAGTCGACAATGGGTGCAAACACTCACGATGAACTGTTGATCAGGTGAAAAAGCAATGGACTGCACCAGGCTGGAATGCCCTGACAGTATCTTCACTATGTACCCTTCCTGTTGACACATCAACATCAACAACGCATCAACATCATATCAATCCCATGCCATCATCACAACAAATCATGTCAACAAAGCATCAACATCAGTGCAACATCAATATAACACCAATATCACATAAACATCGAATCAACAGCACAACATTTTGACGCCACAATTCAGCACCTCCAATAAACATTGACAGCATATCAATATAACACATCAACATCACATCAACAACACATCAACACTATCAATAACACATCAACA
>JAPXFY010000028.1:23733770-23751270 GCA_030674185.1 Monoplex corrugatus
TTTTAAGTTTACAAATCTTCATACTGTTTCTGTTGCAGCATTCCAGGACACTAAACACTGTACAAGATTGTTCAACTAAAGCAATACACTGTTTTCAATACTGGTCACAGTATATCATCACCCATAACAAAGATTCCACAGACTTAATTACTTACTTCTTTGACAGGGAAAAGAGGCAGTAACAGTTGGGATTCACTGTAAAACTGGAGTTAAGGACATCCCCCCCCCCCCCCCCCTTCTATTACCTACACTGATTTTGGCCACAGGATTAACCACAGATGGACTTCTTTGTTATCCTAACTCACAACTAACACGAACCCTATTTAACACCTTACATATCTACTTAATCTTTGGTCTTGTCACTGACGATTAAAACAAAAGGAATTTGAAGTGACAATTCAAATCAGTTGTCTCTGTTATCAATTAAAAAATAATCACTAACAGCTCTGCTGAATTTGTGATCAATACTGAACAAAAGTCCATGATTTTGCACCACTTTGGTTGTTTTATGGCTGGTTTTGGAGGAATGCTGGCAAAACCAATCAAAAATACAAAATAGGAATAAACTGGTTAAATGGAAAACAAAGCTGACAGAGAACTTGAGACCCTCAAACAAACAAGGGTATCATACATGGGCTGGCCTAGAACAGACAGGTGTGAAAGATTTGTTGTTGTTAGCCCTGCATGCCAATACCATACAGGGCTGTGAGCAGCTGTGGTAAATAAAACAGACAAAACATTGGTTTGAACTGAGGTCTGTAGAAGAAGAAGAAGAAGAAGAAGAAGAAGAAGAAGAAGAAGAAGAAGAAGATGATGATGATGATGAAGCACAAGAAGTAGAAGAACAACAACAGAACAGGATCACCTTAGTGACATAAAACGAACATATTATCAACCCACTGTAAAACTGTCTCAAGTGGGGCTGAAATCACAACAATCTGACCGTTGATGAGCAATCAGAATTAGTAAATAGAAAAAATTGATGAAAATAAACAGTCTCAAGCCCTATGCTGGCTATGGCTACGTCAACTGAACTCGCACTGCACTGTCTTGGGTAAACACGTCAACTCCAAAGATGAAAGCCTAAATCTGCAGCAGCATACTTTTCAGCACCACAACTAGCGCTCCACTCACACTCTGTTCAGCCAACGTATGTTCAGTTCATGCTTCTATATCGCCCTCACGGCCAAATCAAACACACAAAAAATGCTCGAACGAGTCAAAGCTCACTTTGTTCTCACTAACTACAAAGGCAGTCAATTTATCTGACCTGGGTTGATAACCTAAAGCTTCCCCACCTGTTAACCTGCAGCCTCTGTGAATGGTGGAAGTGCAAACAAGCAATATTGATATTGTGAAGATTAAGTGGTTGAAAATGAACTGTCTGAAACGGTGCCAAGTCTTCACACTGACCGTGTTGCTATGTTTTGGCTGTACTAAGCTCAAGCAAACTGTCAACAGCTATTCCGTTCTGTTTGAAGATACCGACAGCACGAGTGTTTTCGAATGAGAATATAACGGAATTAGTTGCACCCTGTAGGATGTGTGTGTGTGTGTGTGTGTGTGTGTGTGTGTGTGTGTGTGTGTGTGTGTGTGTGTGTGTGTGTATGTATGTGTGTGTGTGTGTGTGTGTGTGTGTGTGTGCTGATATGTGTATTGTGAGTGACTGTGCGTGTATGTGCGTGCGTGCGTGAGAGAGAGAAGAGAGAGAGAGAGAGAGAGAGAGAGAGAGAGAGAGAGAGAGAATGATAATGACAATGACAATGATGCTTTATTTTCCAACGGTAAAAGTTATTGGCTAGAAGCCATTTTTCAAACTTGCCGTTGCTATTCTATACACATGACATTTGTTTACAGCAACAAGTACAGCTCAAGGAAGATACACGTTGAACACTAAAATTAAGATAACATCACAATGAAATCAAGAAACGTACACAGTCAGCACTAAAGAATCGATAGATAGATAGATAGATAGATAGATAGATAGACAGATGAGCAAGTAGATAAATTAATGAATAAGTAAGTAAATAAATTAAGATAATGTTAATAACATTAGTGATGATGCTGATGCTGATGATAATTATGATGATGATGATGTTCATAGATAATAATAATGATAATAATAATAAGAAGAATGATGATGAGAAGTGATAATAATAATTAAATGATAATGATAATGATAATAATAACGATAACAACAACAACAACAACACAACAACACAACAACAACAACAACAACAACAACAACAACAAAGACGATGATGATATGATGATGAGATGATGATAGTAATAATAATAATAATGATGATAACAACAACGATGATAAGAAGAAGAAGAAGAAGAAGAAGAAGAAAGAAAGAAGAAGAAAGAAGAAGAAGAAGAAGAAGAGAGAAGAAGAAGAAGAAGAAGAAGAAGAAGAAGAAAAGAAGAAGAAGTTGATGATGATGATGATGATGGTGATGTTGATGATGTTGATGATGATGAAGGAGGAGGAGGAGGAGAAGAAGAAGAAGAAGTAGTAGTAGTAGTAGAAGTAGTCATCATCATCATCAGGTGACCTGCCGCATGGCGTTGGCGACCATGGACTTCCAACCATCTTTATCCCTCATTGCTCCTAGCATCTCCCCACCCTCCTCATCCCCAGCCACTCTGCAAGTCCGTCCAGCATTCTCTCCCTGGGTCTACCTGGGCTCTCTTTCCCTCCAGCTTTCCCGTTGTGACCAGGTGCTCCAAATCCCCCTTCCTCATAAAATGGCCATAAATGTTGCCTGCTTTTCCTAATCTTCATTATGAGTGATCTGCTTGTGTCTGCCTCCATCAAGACTGTCTCGTTTGTTTTCTTTGCTGTCCATGGAACTCTCAACATTCTTCTGAGAAACCACATCTCGGCTGCCTCAATCTTGCTCTGGCTTTGCTTGCTGACTGTCCACGCCTCGCATCCGTACAACATATTGGTTCTATATAACATTCAAGGACTCTCTTTCTGATGTAATTGATAGGCATTTGTTGGTAAGAATGCTTGTCATCTTCTTGAATGCTGTTTTGGCTTGCCGATTCTGCCGGCTATTTCCGATGTGCATCTGCCGTCTGATGAAATGACCGTTCCCAGGTATTTGAACTAATTAACCTGTGTCAAGGTTGTGCCAATTGCTGTTATTTTGCATGAGGGGATTTCATGTTTTTTACTGATCACCATGACTTCAGTCTTCCTGCTGTTTAGTTCCAACCCCTTACCTTGCTTTCTATTTCTAGTATATTCACAAGGTTTTGTAGGTCCCTTTCATTTTCTGCAATTAGCACGGTGTCATCTGCGTACCGAATGTTGTTTATCATTTTCCTCCAACCTTTAATCCAGGGTCTTCTTCTAGGTTTCTCATGATGTTTCCGAGTAGAAGTAGTAGTAGTAGTAATAGTAATAGTAGAAGTAGTAGTAGTAGCAGAAGAAGAAGAAGGAGGAAGAGGAAGAGGAGAACTTGAACCAGAAGAAGAACAGAGTAGAAGAACAAAAAGAAGAAGAGGAGGAGGAGGAGGAAGAGGAGCAGGAGGAGGTGGAGGAGGAGAAGGAGAAGAAGAATAATAGTAGTAGTAGCAGTAGTAGTAGTAAGTAGTAGTAGTAGTAGTAGTAGTAGTAGAAGTAAGAGAAGTGTAGGAGTAGTATAGTAGTAGTAGAGAGAAGAAGAAAAAAGAAAAGATAGAAGAAGAAGAAGAAGAGAGAGAAGAAGAAGAAAGAAGAAGAAGAAGGAGGAGGAGAGGAGAGAAAAAGAAGTATATTGAAGAAGAAGAAGAAGAAGAAGAAAAGAAGAAGAAGAAGAAGAAAGAAGAAGAAAAGAAGAAGAAGAAAAAAGAAGAAGAAGAAGAAGAAGAAGAAAAGAACAAGAACAAGAACAAGAACAAGAAGAACAAGAACAAGAACAAGAAAAAGATAAGCACAAGAACAGGAACAGAACAAGAAGAAGAAGAAGGAGGAGGAGGAGGAGGAGGAAGAGGAGGAAGAGAAGAAGAAGCAGGAGAAGGAGGAGGAGAAGAAGGAAGAGGAGGAGGAGGGCACATGATGATGAAAATATATGAAAGTTTCACATGGGGGAGTGTGGTGGTAGAGACCTCACTTCTCTAGGGTAGCCGTTGAGGGCAAGTTCCACTCCTTTCCACTGCTTTACGTTCCCCAACTCTAAACAAGGTCAGGTACCAGTCACAGCTGAGTGGAGTGGATACCTCTTGCACGTTCTCCATCATCATCATCATCATCATCATCATGTGCCCTGCTGCATGGCGTTGGCGATCATGGCCCTCCATACCAATCTATCCCTTGTGCTGCAAGTACATCTCCCACCCTCTCTGTTCTCAGCCACTCTGCAAGTCGTCCAATATTTTCTCCCTGGGTCTACCAGGTGCTGTCTTTCCCGCCAGCTTTCCTGTTGTGGCCAGATGCTCTAATTCTCTTTCCTCATAAAATGGACTATAAAATTTCCTTGTCTTTTCCTATTCTTCTTCATTAATGATCTCTGTATCTCTAGATTGTTCATTGTTTCTTTGCTTTTCCTGTCTTCTTTATTAAGACTTTGTCTGCTCCTTCAAAGTTTGTTTGTTTTCTTTGCTGTCCATGGAACTCTCAACATTCTTCTTAGAAACCGCATTTAATCATCAATGTTGTTCTGACTTTGCGTGTCCACACCATACAACCGTACAACAGTATCGGTTCTACATAACACTCAAGAACTCTCTTCCTGATGTTAATTGATAGACATTTGTTGGTAAGAACGCTTTTCATCTTCTTGAATGCTGTTTTGGCTTGGCCGATTCTGCTGGCTATTTCTGATGAACATCTACCGTCTGGTGAGATGACCGTTCCCAGATATTTAAACTTATCAACCTCTCTCAAAGTTGTGCCATTTGCTGTTAATTTGCATGGGGGATTTTTTTTTACTGATTACTATGACTTCAGTCTTCTTGCTATTTAACTCCAGCCCTTTATTTTTGCTATTTCTATTATATTCACAAGGTTTTATAGGTTCCCCCCATAAACATGTGCAATTGTCCAATGAGGGTTTGTGACCCTGTAGCCCGTTTGTTTGAGGGAGCTCTACCTGTATGCAAGGTAAGTTAGCATGGGAAAAGCTACCTTCAACTTGGTTTTGGGGCTACTATCCTGAACCCAGCAGTCGCAGGTGATTTGTGACCGACGGCCTTCAGATATGGAATGTACCTGTGAAATAAGCCATACTTACTAGGATGAATAAGCAATTCCAGACCAACTGGTGATGGTTCTGCCAGGACAGGTGGGATGGCATTTCCCAAAGGCCACATCAAGAAAATGCCGTATACATCCCATAACGGAGCCATCGGGCGGGTAAGGGTATCCTAAAGCCCTAGCCCTATGTGTTCACAATGTAAGTCTTTAGGACTGGGTGGAGTGGCACTTCGCTAGGCCACATCTGGAAAATGCCGTGTACTGGGTCCGGAAGCCTAGGTAAATAAATCTACTGGCAGTCAATGTCTTCGTCATTTCCTCGTTTCTCATAGTAACAGGGCCAGACAGGCCAGGTAAGTAGGTCCACTGGCAGTTAATGTCTTCTTCATTCCTATGAAGAACTGCTCGTTTCTCATTGTAACAGGGTCAGGGAGTCTAGGCAAATAGGTCTACTTGGAGTTATTGTCTTCCTCAGTTCTCTGTAGAACTACTCACTTTTCATTGTTGGGTCAGGTTGGCTAGATAAGTAAGTCTACTTGCAGTTAACGTCTTCCTCATTCCTCTGAAGAACTACTCGTTTCTCATAGCAATTAGTGTCAAACATGCCAGGCAAATAGTTCTACTGGCAGTTAATGTCTTCCTCATTCCCATGTAGAGCTACTCCTTTCTCATCGTTGAGTCAGGTTGGGTAGATAAATTAGTTTACATGCAAAATTCAAAACAAGTGTGACTGCCTGCGTTCAAGCAAACAGGAACCAGAAGAAAAAAAAAAACACGAAAAAAGAATAAGAACACGTATTAAATACAACAATCAAATACACGTTCTTATTCTTTTTTCGTGTTTTTTTTTGGTGGTTCTAGTCTACATGCAGTTAATGTCTTCCTCATTTCCTTGTTGAAATACTCGTTTCTCACAGTAACAGGGTCAGACAGGCCAGGTAAGTAGGTATGTTATAGTCAATGTCTTCCTTATTCGTCGAAGAACTGCTCGTTTCTCACTGTAACAGGTCAGACAGGCCAGGCAAGTGGGTGTACTTGCAGTTAATGTCTTCCTCATTTCCTTGTTGAAGTAATCGTTTCTTACTGTAACGAGGTCAAATTGGCTAGATAAATAGGTCTACTGGCAGTCAATGTCTTCCTCATTCCTCCGAAGAACTGCTCGTTTCTCATAGCTACCGGGTCAGACAGGCCAGGTAAGTTAATGTCTTCTTCATTAATTTCTCCTGTAGAATTACTAGTTTCTCATTGTAACAGGATCAAGCAGGTCAGGTAAGTAGGCGTCTCACTTGTCTCACTTGTAGGCGTCACCGGGTTTGGTGTTGGCTGCTGCACTCTTTGACACCACCACCTCCCTCCAGGCCACTCTGTCTTGACTTTTGTGGACAATTTCTTGATTGTTTAGGCCACTGAAGTTGGTTATGTTCTCGATGAATGAGATTGGAGGTCTGCCTTTCTTCCTTTTTGCCATTGTTTTTCCTTGAAAAATGGTTGCCATGAGGTCCGTGTTGTTGCTGCGTGACACATGGCCAATTGATTTTAGTCTTCTCTTGTTGATGTCTGCTAGTAGTTTTCTGGTGGCATAAAGTTCTTCCAGGACACTTTCATTAGTTCTTCTGTCTGTCCATTTGACACGTAGTAGTCTCCGATAAAACCACAGGTCTGCTGCCTCAATTCTTCTGTAATCAGTTTTTTTCTCAGGGTCCAGGCTTCGCAGCCATAAATCATGACTGGCCAGGTCAACCATTTTAAAAGTGTAACTTTCAGGTCAGTTGGTATGCCCATGTCTTTCCACATGTTGTTGAAGTACTCGTCTCATAATAACAGGGTCAGGCAGGCCAGGTAAGTAGATGTACTGGCAGTTGATGTCTTTCTCATTTCCTTGTTGAAGTACTCGTTTCTCATAGTTACAGCGTCAGACAGACCAGGTTAGTAGGTATGCTTGCAGTTAATGTCTTCTTCATTTCCTTGTTGAAGTACTCGTTTTTCATGGTAACAGGGTCAGACAATTAATGTCCTCCTCATTCCTCTGAAGAACTACTTGTTTCTATTTGTAACAGGATTACTCCAATCTAATTTACAACTTTGGTAAGCTGAGGTGTGCCAGGGGGCCGAGGAATTACTTCTATCCATCATCTCTCTGCGTGTGTGTATGTTTCTGTCTGGTGCTCTCGCTCTCTCTCTCTCCTCTCTCTCTGTGTACTAAGTGTATGTCTTAATCTCTCACCCAGCTTCGTCCCTGTTTCTTCCCCCCCCCCCCCTACCTCCCATCACCTTCATCTACTTCCCTTTTGTCACGTCTCTCTGACACTGAAAGTTTTTCGTCATTTTTAATGCGAGGTTTTTACGTCAGACAATAGACGGGGTTGCATCTCATGCCACTCATAAAATACCAGCACAGTGGCCTCCCTTGTTTTGTGTAAATTGTTTGTTAGGAAGGCTGGGCGGGCCTGGGACCACTGTCTGCCTGCCTATCTGCCTGCCTGCCTGCCTGCCAGCCCGTGTGTTGGTGGGTCCGTCTGCTAGTCGGTGAGAACGTGGCAGCTTGCAGGCTCGAGTTCTTGGCGCCCGGTGTGTTGAGAAGCGAGACTTTGAAGCATGGAGTTTATCGATCCTTGGGGTGAGTGAAATGTTGCCACCACTAGGGCCCTAGTCTTATGGCAGGAGAAAAAAAATTAATTGTCAAACGGAATTCTTTTCTGCGTGGAGTTTTTCTTATTTAAATTTCGTGGGTGGATGGAGTGTTATAAAACGCTCTTATTGTGGAGAAAAATTTCAACATTGATCAGATTTCTGTGATCATTGGCTGTTTTAAATTCCTGGAGAAATGGAAGTTATGAAGAAAAAAAAAATTCTACGGAGGGAAAACCTTAATTTTTCACTTTCTTTAATGAGGAAATTGAAGTGTAGCATTGTTTTTAGTTCTAGTGACGACTTGAAATATTCTGTGCACTTATGGAAGGGAAAACTTTTATTATTACACAGAAAATGTTTTTTTTAAGGAAAAACTTTGATTATCATACGTAAAAAAATATGCCTGAGAAAACATTAATGTTTAAGAAATATTAATTCAAACATAAGGATAAGTAACTTTACGTGTTTCTCACGAGTAAATCATAGGTAGTATACACAGTGGCTTCAGAAGGTTTACATTTGGTTCTTGTTTGTGAAGAAATGCCGTGTGGCATCAAGTCTCTTTTATGTCACCTGTCCAGGTCTTCCTTGGTCTGCTTCTCCCTTTAAAACCCAGACCTATCTTTATGTCTGAGAAATGTCGTCTGGCATCAAGGTCTCTTTCAGTCTTTCACATCACCAGTCCAGGTCCTCCTTGATCTGCCTCTCGCTTTAAAACCCAGATTTATCTTTATGTTATGAGGTTGTTGAACCGGTTGGTAGGGTTACATTCTATGTTATGAGGTTGTTGAACCGGTTGGTAGGGTTACACTCTATGTTATAAGGTTGTTGAACCGGTTGGTAGGGTTACACTAAACGTTATAAGGTTGTTGAACCGGTTGGTAGGGTTACACTCTAAGGTTGTTGAACTGGTTGGTAGGGTTACACTCTATGTTATAAGGTTGTTGAACCAGTTGGTAGGGTTACACTCTGTTATAAGGTTGTTGAACCGGTTGGTAGGGTTACACTCTATGTTATAAGGTTGTTGAACCAGTTGGTAGGGTTACACTCTGTTATAAGGTTGTTGAACCGGTTGGTAGGGTTACACTCAATGTTATAAGGTTGTTGAACCAGCTGTAGGGTTACACTCTATGTTATAAGGTTGTTGAACAAGCTGGTAGGATTACACTCTATGTTATAAGGTTGTTGAACCAGCTGGTTAGGGTTACACTCTATGTTATAAGGTTGTTGAACCAGCTGGTAGGGTTACACTCTATGTTATAAGGTTGTTGAACCAGCTGGTAGTGTTACACTCTATGTTATAAGATTGTTGAACCAGGTGGTAGTGTTACACTCTATGTTATAAGGTTGTTGAACCAGCTGGTAGTGTTACACTAAATGTTATAAGGTTGTTGAACCAGCTGGTAGTGTTACACTCTATGTGATAAGGTTGTTGAACCAGCTGGTAGTGTTACACTCTATGTTATAAGGTTGTTGAACCAGCTGGTAGGATTACACTCTATGTTATAAGATTGTTGAACCAGCTGGTAGGGTTACACTCTATGTTATAAGTTTGTTGAACCAGCTGGTAGTGTTACACTCTATGTTATAAGGTTGTTGAACCAGCTGGTAGTGTTACACTAAATGTTATAAGGTTGTTGAACCAGCTGGTAGTGTTACACTAAATGTTATAAGGTTGTTGAACCAGCTGGTAGTGTTACACTCTATGTGATAAGGTTGTTGAACCAGCTGGTAGGGTTACACTCTATGTGATAAGGTTGTTGAACCGGTTGGTAGTGTTACACTCTATGTTATAAGGTTGTTGAACCAGTCGGTAGTGTTACACTCTATGTTATAAGGTTGTTGAACCGGTTGGTAGTGTTACACTCTATGTTATAAGGTTGTTGGACCGGTTGGTAGTGTTACACTCTATGTGATAAGGTTGTTGGACCGGTTGGTAGTGTTACACTCTATGTTATAAGGTTGTTGGACCGGTTGGTAGGGTTACACTCTATGTTATAAGGTTGTTGAACCAGCTGGTAGTGTTACACTCTATGTTATAAGGTTGTTGGACCAGCTGGTAGTATTACACTCAATGTTATAAGGTTGTTGAACTGGTTGGTAGGGTTACACTCTATGTTATAAGGTTGTTGAACCAGCTGTAGGGTTACACTCTATGTGATAAGGTTGTTGAACCAGCTGATAGTATTACACTAAATGTTATAAGGTTGTTGAACTGGTTGGTAGGGTTACACTCAATGTTATAAGGTTGTTGAACCAGCTGGTAGTATTACACTCTATGTTATAAGGTTGTTGAACTGGTTGGTAGGGTTACACTCTATGTTATAAGGTTGTTGAACCAGCTGGTAGTGTTACACTAAATGTTATAAGGTTGTTGAACCAGCTGGTAGTGTTACACTAAATGTTATAAGGTTGTTGAACCAGCTGGTAGTGTTACACTCTATGTGATAAGGTTGTTGAACCAGCTGGTAGTGTTACACTCTATGTGATAAGGGTTGTTGAACCGGTTGGTAGTGTTACACTTCATGTTATAAGGTTGTTGAACCAGTCGGTAGTGTTACACTCTATGTCATAAGGTTGTTGAACCGGTTGGTAGTGTTACACTCTATGTTATAAGGTTGTTGGACCGGTTGGTAGTGTTACACTCTATGTGATAAGGTTGTTGAACCGTTGGTAGTGTTACACTCTATGTTATAAGGTTGTTGAACCAGCTGGTAGTGTTACACTCTATGTTATAAGGTTGTTGAACCGGTTGGTAGTGTTACACTCTATGTGATAAGGTTGTTGAACCGGTTGGTAGGGTTACACTCTATGTTATAAGGTTGTTGAACCAGCTGGTAGTGTTACACTCTGTTATAAGGTTGTTGAACCAGCTGGTAGTATTACACTCTATGTTATAAGGTTGTTGAACTGGTTGGTAGGGTTACACTCAATGTTATAAGGTTGTTGAACCAGCTGTAGTGTTATACTCTATGTTATAAGGTTGTTGAACCGGTTGGTAGTGTTACACTCTATGTTATAAGGTTGTTGAACCAGTCGGTAGTGTTACACTCTATGTTATAAGGTTGTTGAACCGTTGGTAGTGTTACACTCTATGTTATAATGGTTGTTGGACCGGTTGGTAGGTTACACTCTATGTTATAAGGTTGTTGAACCGGTTGGTAGTGTACACTCTGTTATAAGGTTGTTGAACCAGCTGGTAGTATTACACTCTATGTTATAAGGTTGTTGAACTGGTTGGTAGTGTTACACTCTATGTTATAAGGTTGTTGAACCGGTTGGTAAAATTGCACTCTGTTCAGATCACCAAACCATTTCATTCTTCGTTATCAATATGATAGTGGACCCGATGTTGTCAACACCATTTCTCTGATCTTGGTGTTTCTGATCAAGCCAGGTCTTGTGTTGTTTCGGTTTCGTTTTCTCAAGATGATGTCTCCGTGCTAGGCTCGGAAGAATTCATTCCATTAGCACTAACTAAGGTGCCATGTGTATGTTGATCATGGCATAAGCCTTAAACCTGCACATGTACCCATGAGCTGGCCAGGTCCTGTAGTATCCTATCTAGCCTGTTTTATTTATCCTGTGTTTTTTATATTTTTTTTATACCAGTATTGTATCAGTCTATTATTGGAGCAGTCTTGGTTACATGTAAATGACATGTGTAACTGTGCATCATATCTTTAAAGAAATGAACATATTTTACATAAACTGCTTAGTAGAGGAACCCAAAGTCTACTTCTTTGAACCGATGTCGAATCTTTACACATCGTGAAAATATTTATGTTAATTCAAGTATAATCAACGTATAGTGTAGACCAGAGTGGGATGGGAGAAAAAAGTATTTTTATGTTTGTGCCACAACCCTCGTAAACAGTAATTTGTTACGTTCCAATTGTCGCCCCCCCCCCCCTCTCCCTCTTTCTCTCTTCCTCTGTCTGTCTGTCTTTGTCTATCTGTCTCTGTCTGTCTGTCTGCCTGTCTGTCTCTTTCTCTCTTCCTCTGTCTGTCTGTCTCTATCTCTGCCTCTATCTCTGTCTCTGTCTCTCAGTCTCTGTCTCTGTCTGTCTGTCCTCTTCCTCTGCTGTCTGTGTCTGTCTCCGTCTGTCTCCCTCTCTGTCTGTATCTGTCTGTGTCTGCCTGCCTGCCTGCCTGTCTGCTGTCCGTCTGTCTGTCTGCTCTCTCCTTCCCCCTCTCCCCCCCCCCCCGTATCTTTCCCTCCTCCTCTCTTCCTCTCTCTTCTCTCTCTCTCCTTCTCTCTCTCTTCTCTCTCTCTCTCTCTCTCTCTCTCTCTCTCTCTCTCCCTCCCGTCTCTCTCCCGCCTCTGTCTCTCTCTTTCTCTTTCCCCCTCTCTCTCTCTTTCCTTCTCTCTCTTCTCTCTCTTTCTCTTCTCTCTCTCCTCTCTCTCTCTCTCTCTCCCCCTGTCTCTCTCTCTTCTCTCTCTCTCCTCTCTTCTCCTCTTCCTCTCTCTCTCTTCTCTCTCTTCTCTCGTCTCTCTCTCCTCTCTCCTCGTCTCCCTCCCTTCTCTCTCTCTCCGCCCCGTCTCTCTCTCTCTCTCCTCTCTCCTCTCTCTCCCCCCCTCTCTCTCCCCTCTCTCTCCCTCTCTCTCTCTTTTGCTTCAAGTTTTCCCGGAGTCACATCTTTCATTAAACAGCATTTTTTGTTTCTGCGTGCATGCCCCCAAAATGTTATCTTTCGTTTCTTTAAAATGTTCAGCAATTCTCTGTTGACATTCAGTTCTTGAAGGATACTTTCATTTGTTCTTTTATCATCTCTTATCATCTCATTTCACTCTAAGAAAGCGTTATAAAACCACGTCTCTGTGCTGTTTGTTCTGTCAATGTCTACTTTTTTCCATCCTTCTGCACCATATGTCGTCACTGTCCATACTTGACATTTCATTATTCTCATTTTTGGTTAGAGGTTTAGTTAGCAGTCTTTCCATATGCTATTTAAATCAACCATGTCTTATTGCGCCATACTAATCCTCGTACGAGTATCAGTTGTGCAGTAAGCATCTTCAGTCTTCAGTGAATCTAAGGCATTTTACGTTGTACAGTAGCCTGTTAGTGTAAAGAAAATACTATTCTAATCAAGACAGTGACTTGAATATTGCGTCATCAATTGTGCGTCAGAAAAATATGATGACTTCAGTATTGCGTTGCACCTTCACACACGCACACACACACACACACACACACACGCACACAACACACACACACACACACACTCATACATTCATCCGAAGACACTCATCACATCTCATCACATCACTCAAGAAAGCGTTAAACACACACGTCTCTGTGCTGTACATGTACATTCACCTCCACACAACATCACGTCCATACGACATCATACACATGATTATAGCACTCCATACATTAAACAACCAGTCTCTATTGCAGCCAACTAATCCCGTACAATATCATTGTCTAGTGATAAGACTTAAATCAAGGATAGGGAACATACCTATGTAAAGAAAAACATTGTAATCACAACAGGACTTAATATCTCATCAACGTCACGCACATAGAGACTTCAGTAGCGTTCACATCACACACCACCACACACACACACACACACACACACACACACACACACATACTACAACACATACAACACACACAACACACACACACACACACACACACACACACACACACACACACACACACACACAACTGTATGCATGTAGGGTATATTCTGTTTACTTTTCCCAAACTATCTGTGTGTCTGTATTGTGTCTGTCTTTGTGCTTATCTGTCTCTGTCTTCTCTCCCTCCCTCCTTCCCTCCCTCCCTCTCTTTCTCTCTTTCGCACACTCGCATACACGTACAAACGTACTCATTCAATGATTATTTTGTTACCTACATCCTCTGTCTGTCTGTCTCACTCTCTCTCTCCTCTCACTCAGTCTCTCCACTCACTCTCTCCTTCTCTCACTCACTCTCTCATTCACTCTTCCTCTCTCTCACTCACACACTCTCTCTTACTCTGTCTCTCTCTCTCTCCCCTCTCCTCACTCTCTCTCTCTCTCTCTCTCTCTCTCTCTCTCACAACTCTATATACATAACCCTCTCTCACTCGCACTCTCTCTCTCTTACTCACTCTCTCTCTCTCACTCAACTCACTCTCTCTCACTCACTCACTCTCTCACTTTTTCACTCTCATTCACTGTCTTTCTTTCTCTCACTCACTCACTCCTCCTCTCTCTCTCCTTCCTCCCTCCCTCAACCACAGTGAACGTGTTACTCTCTGATTTCCTTGGAATAAACTGACTGCGTGGGATCCAGACTAGCAGGATGTTAACCCTTTGACTCCCACACCCTGTCCACCAGCATCCTGCATTATCAACCATGCTAGCAAAGCAAAAACTTAACCCTTTGATTCCCTCACCTTATCCACGAGTTTCCTGCAGGAATCTGGTTGATAGGGTGAGGGAGTCAAAGGGTTAATTTTGTTGTTGTTGGTGGATAGGATATGGGATCAAAGGGTTAAGTTTTTTGTTGTTGTGGATAGTGTGTGGGAGTCAAAGGGTTAATTTTTGTACTGTTGGTGGATGGGATGTGGGAGTCAAAGGGTTAAGTGTTTTTACTGTTGGTGGATAGGGTGGTGGGAGTCAAAGGGTTAAGTGTTTTTACTGTTGGTATGTGTGCGAGACACACAAACAGAGAGAGAGAGAGAGAGAGAGAGAGAGAGAGAGAGAGAGAGAGAGAGAGAGAGGTAAGAAATGTTATTTAGTGTATCCGTATGTATGTGTGTGTGTGTGTGCGTGTATGTGTTTGCGTGTGACACAGAGAGAGACAGAGAGAGAGAGAGGGAGAGGGAGAGAGAGAGGGAGAGAGAGAGAGAGAGAGAGAAGAGAGAGAGAGAGAGAGAGAGAGAGAGAGAGAGAGAGAGAGAGAGAGAGAGAGGACTTCAGACTTCAGAATTTTTATTCAAGAAAGCCCATAGCCACTACTGAAGGGGTGCTTATAAACATAATGAAATAATCAGATATTATATCAGATAGGATTAATAATCAATAACAAAATAAATTGTGTATTACGATAAAGCAATTTCCCTGATTTTAACTGCTTTAAGCAGGAAAAAAACAAAGTTCTTAATATAATCGAAACGAGTTGAACACATTAACAAACACAGTTTAAACATATTCGGGCATCTAAAATACTTTTGAGGATAAACCTTGAAAAGATTTCATCAAAGCTGGACAACATAGGACAAAATGTATTTCGTCTTCTTCAGCTTGCATACATAAGGGACAGAGCAAATCAGATTCTCTGTGTTGCTTGTATCTCAATTGATGGGCTTTCAAAATTAATAAACCAAGTCTAAATTTTGCTATTATTTTTTTCAAATTATAATCCAGATCAGGCTTATGTATGGTTTAACACTGTGAGAATCTATGACAGTTCTGTAAAAATCATATCTTCCACTTATCTGTATATGGTCATTCCACTTTTGCCATCTACAATCAATCAGTCTTTGCCGAAAATCACTACTAAACTGTCTCTCATCGCCAGCTCCGTGGAAAAAACAAACATCACCAAACCCACATTCATTCAGACACATACGTATACTAGTTACTATATATTCTTCTTACCTTTACAGTCTAGATCAAATAGCATCTTATAGGATTTTTTCGGCAGTCTATTGTCTTCCATGTGCAATAGTTTTAACCAAAGTTGAATACATCGTAAACTGAATGAACAAACAATGGGTATCTGTTTGTTTTCTCCATATGCTAAATCATTAGATGTGCGCTTATCCAGTCCTAAAAATCCTTTCAAAGCAAATAAGTGTACAGCTTCAATACCACCACTATCCTAAATTATTCAAACGACTAAGGAGGTGCACATGTGAATAAATCGTATATGGACAAATACTGTCTGATCAAATCTGCAGGTAAAGGAATGAAATGATTAAAATCGAAAATAATCTTCATTAAAACAACAACAACAACAGCAACAACAGCAGCAGCATAGCAGCAGCAAGCAACAACAACAACAAAAGCCCACAGAAACAAACACCACCACCATCAACAAGGCCAACAACAACAACAAATCACCCACAAATACAGGAAAATGTGTTAAATGGGTATCTGACCCCGTTCAGGGTAGGCGAAGATAGAGCAGCAAGAGAAACATGATAGGCACCGAGAAAAGGTCAGGTTTCTTCAACTTTCTCCCCTCCCACTAACCCCAAACGACCTCGAGCAAAGAACGTGTTCCTCAAGGCACCTTGATACAAGGGAGTTAATCGTGTGTTTCGTTGCACGCACTAAACTGTTCGAGTAGTTTCCCCGGATTTGTTCTCCAGCTTGTCATGGCAGGAGGCTCGATGAGCGTCCCTTGTGCAGTCAAACTGACTCAAAGATGTACATGTAGGTAGATAGAGTTTTTTTTAAAAAATGTCTGTCGCATAGTAGAGAATCTGTGTATTTACATCTGTGTTCCGTTCTCGCTCCCCCCCCCCCCTTCTCTTTTTAAAAAAAATATTTTGAAAAAGACAGCAGCAGCGACTACAGCACCACTAGCAGCAACAAACAAACAAACAAACAAACAAACAACCAACCAACCAACCAACCAACCACCACCACCACCACCACCACCACCACCACCACCACCACCACACCACCACCACCACCACCACCACCACCACCACCAACAACAACAACAATAGTAATAATAATACTGATGACGATGATGATTCCCTGTTCGCAGTGTCCTTGACTTAATATTCCAAACAGGAGCATCTATAGGATGCTGCTGTCATCAAGTCAGGACTTGCAGGGTGGCTGAGGACGGAGAGGGTGGAAGATGTGCTTGCTGTAACAAGGGATAGAAGCATATTGAGGGCCATGATCGCCAACGCCATGTGGCAGGGCACTTGATGATGATGATGATGATGTCATCCATATGGACTCTTTGTCCTGTCCGATGCAACTGACAATTGACGAGCAGACCATCTCTGCTTGTCAGGCCGGGCCACGCATGTTAAGAACTTGAAGACTGGCCCCTCGATCTTGACATGTGATGTTGCAGATCTTGAACGGACATCTTTGGTGGAACAGTTCCAAAAAGTTGAATGTGCTGTCGGTAGGTAGTCTGTGTCTGGCAGCGGTACAGGAAGGCGCTCAGGATTACTGACCCCCTGCCTGTGTGCCAGACTCATCATCATCATCAGGTGCCCTGCCGCATGGCGTTGGCGATCATGGACTTCCATCTGTCTCTATCTCTTGTTGCCCCTAGCATCTCTCCCACCCCCTCGTCCCCAGCCACTCTGCAAGTCCGTCCAGCATTTTCTCCCTGGTCTACCCAGGTGCTCTCTTTCCCTCCAGCTTTCCCGCCGTGCCAGGTGCTCCAAATCCACTTACCTCATAAATGGCCTATAAATGTTGCCTGTCTTTTCCTAATCCTCCTTATGAGTGATCTACTTCTGTCTGCCTCCATCAAGACTGTCTCGTTTGTTTTCTTTGTTGTCCATGGAACTCTCAACATTCTTCTTAGAAACCACATCTCGGCTGCCTCAATCTTGTTCTGGCTTTGCTTGCTGACTGTCCACGCCTCAATCCGTACAACAGTATTAGTTCTATATAACATTCAAGAACTCTCTTCCTGATGTTAATTGATAGGCATTTGTTGTGCCAGACTAGTATAGGGAATTTTTACAGTTTGAAAG
>JAPXFY010000028.1:23756270-23758770 GCA_030674185.1 Monoplex corrugatus
GAGGGGGGGGGGACAGGAGGATCCCAGAAGGAGGAAAGAATGAACACAATGAAACTCTTGTCTTCCTCATCCTCATAGAATGTACGGAAGGACTCGCCACTGTCAACATGTATCTGAGACATGTGAAGGCCCACACCCTTCTTTGTGCATCGTTTGACAGCTTAGCAACTCATCCCTATGCCTGTCTTGTTACTACCCATCCCCCCCCCCCCCACACACACAGAATCACCCCTCCCACCCACACACACTCACAGAGAGAGAAAGAGAGAGAGCGAGAGAGAGAGAGAGAGAGAGAGAGAGACTTACACACACACACACACACCACACACACACACACACACACACACACACACACATGTCTGTCTGTCTGTCTGTCTCTCTGTGTGTGTCTCTCTCTCTCTATCTCTCTGTCTCTGTCTCTCGCTGTCTCTGTCTCTCTCTGTGTATCTGTTTCTGTATGTCGGTTTCTGTCTCTGTGTCTCTGTCTCTGTCTGTGTGTCTGTCTCTGTCTGTCTGTCGGTCTGTCTATCAGTCTGTCTGTCTGTCTCTCTGTCTCTCTCTCTCTTTCCGTCTCTCTGTCTTTGTCTCTATCTGCCTCTCTGTCTCTATGTCTCTCTCTCTCTCTCACCCCCCTCTCTCTTTGTGCGTGTCTCTCTCGTTTATCGAGTATGTTACATGTGCGCGTTAAGGAGCCTGTTCTTCAGGCCCACCAAAGATATAGACTGTACAACAGCATAGTGCAGTGTGGTCAGCTCACCTAACAGCTTGAGTTCTCTGTGCTCTGCCGAAAAGTCTGATTAAGTGTAATGTGCAATGAGCTGGGAGAATAGCTCTAGACAAGAAAAGGGGTTGTAGTAATAATAGTAATAGTAACAATGGCAACAACAACAATAACAGCAGCAACAATAGTAATAATGATGATGATTATGATGGTGATGGTGATGATGATGATGGTAATCAACAAACATATTATCAAAAGAAAATACTTGTTGACTAAAAATTACTCTTTGTACAAAATTCTTCCTCTCTCTCACTCTCTGTCTCTGTGTGTCTGTCTGTCTGTCCGTATGTATGTGTGTTGTGTGTGTGTGTCTGTGTGTGTGTGTGTCTGTCTGTGTCTGTCTGTCTGTCTGTCTGTCTCTCTCTCTGTTTGTTTGAAGTCGCGTATTATTCATTTGACTGCTCTTCTGAGCCAAACGTAAAACAGATTAATCAACAAAACTTTAACAAAATAACACACACAAAAAAATAACATCCACGAATTTGTTGTCACCGTTCTTTTAAAATAAAAAAGCAAATAAGCCATCTGATTTAAGTTTCTAAGCTGTTTCCTTGATCATTGTGCAGTGACGTCAGTTTTACGTCATCTCCCTGATGACGTGGTATTGATGAGTAGAGCCAAGCTGTGACTTCTGACAGCATTGCTACCATGACGTCCATATTCTCTCTACTTGACGTCACTGTCATGATGACGTAATGCTGACGTCTGACTAGCTAATGTCAGAGTATGGACTACGTAGGGAAATAACCGACGTCAGATGTGTAAGTGTGACGCAACGATGTCATGTTTTGTGGTGACGTGTTACAGATCTTGGTGATTTCCTCCTTATCGCTGACGTCATGGGCCCACACCACTCAATCGTCAAGTGAGTTATTTATTCACGTACACACTCACAGACGCATACATAAACATAACACGTACATACACACATAAATACAAGCATAGACTCAGACACACACATATGCACATAAACCTGTAACTGACATGCATGTGTATACGTGCATATGTGTATGTATACCATATTACATGTATAGGTATATGATATGATAGTGTGTGCGTGCGTGTGTCAGTATGCGTGCGTGCGTGCGCCAGCAGTTTAGACAATAATTTGTTTTCTTTTGATTTGAGACACGGCATTGTGTGTGTGTGTGTGTGTGTGTGTGTGTGTGTGTGTGTGTGTGTGTGTGTGTATGTGTGTAAGAGAGAGAGAGAGAGAGAGAGAGAGAGAGAGAGAGAGAGAGAGAGAGAGAGAGCTTACTTGAAGTAGTCACAATATTAAGATTTAAGGCTGACTGTGTTTTACTGTGTTTTAGTGATTTGGGCGGATGCGTATGCCACCATCAGCTATGACACCACTCCACACGTAGACATGGGAGGTAAGTCGTCACACAATTTCTTCTTGGTCATAAAAGGCAATCCCTGAAAACGTAACGCCTACTACAAACCTACCGAGCATATTCGAATGTGTGGATATTTTTAAAACAACAGACTAAAGATAACTTGCATTCTTTTCTCTGTTTCTGTCTCTGTTTCTGTTTCTGTTTGTGTCTCTCTGTCTCTTCTCTGTCTGTCTGTCTCTCTCTCATCTCTCTGTGTCAGTCTGTCTGTCTTTGTCTGTGTCTGTCTGTCTGTCTGTGTCTGTCTGTCTGTCTGTCTGTCTGTCTGTCTGTCTG
This sequence comes from Monoplex corrugatus, assembly GCA_030674185.1. Classification (NCBI taxonomy): domain Eukaryota; kingdom Metazoa; phylum Mollusca; class Gastropoda; order Littorinimorpha; family Ranellidae; genus Monoplex; species Monoplex corrugatus. Next base: position 23,758,725 of record JAPXFY010000028.1, read on the forward strand.
TCTCTCTCTCTCTCTCTCTGCTGCCCCTTTTCGTACTCCAGTTAAT
>JAPXFY010000028.1:23768770-23773770 GCA_030674185.1 Monoplex corrugatus
CCTCTACCTCCTCCGCGGCCACTTCGTCGTCATCATCGTTCCCTTCAGCAGGTTCCCAATTCCCATCGACAGGTTCCCAGACTTCGTCCACGGGTTCCCAATTCCCGCAGATCGCTTCCCAGTTCCCGTCTTTGCTCGGGACAACGTCAGGCAGTTCTACAGCAGCAGCAGCAGCAGCGCGTCCTCTTTGCCCTCCATGTTCGGAAGTCTGCCCACCAGCATGATGAAGACTTCGCAGGGAGGCGCTTACTCACCACGGGCACCAACTCCGTCCTCAGCGGCGGTACTGGAACCGGAGCTTATGGCAATGCGGCGCCAGCAGCGGCAGTAACCTTTTAGGGTCTCAGACCTCGCCCAACCTTCTGGGCGGTTTGGCGACGAGTCTCTTGGGAGGCAGGACCGGCTTGACCTCCGGAACGACCGGGACCGGGACGGGGTCGCAGGACGCCCTGCTGAGGCAGCAGAACTACGTCACCAACCCGACCGCGTCGTCCACGGGCAGCCAGGTCTCCCCCACCTCCCCTGCCCTTATGATGCAGCAGTTACAACAGAAGCTTCAGCAGCAGATGGGCGGAATGACCAACCCGCTGTCCGCTTTGTCGGCCATGACGTCACAGAGCAGCTCCCCCTACAGCAGCCTAATGCGGAGGATGTCAGGGGCGAGCACTCCCTTCTCCAATGCGCTCGGCCTCAGCGGGGCCAAACCCGCCGCCAACCCCTTAGCGGCTCTGATGCAGCCCCAAGCCTCGTCCACCAATCCTTTGGCGGCTCTCATGCAGCCCCAAGCCTCGTCCACCAATCCTTTCGCGGCTCCCATGCAGCCCCAAGCCTCGTCCACCAATCCTCTGGCGGCTCTCATGCAGCCCCAAGCCTCGTCCACCAATCCTTTCGCGGCTCTCATGCAGCCCCAAGCCTCGTCCACCAATCCTCTGGCGGCTCTCATGCAGCCCCAAGCCTCGTCCACCAATCCTTTCGCGGCTCTCATGCAGCCTCAGTCTGCGGCCTCCAGTAACCCCTTTGCTGCCTTGATGCAACCCCAGGGCTCGCCCAGCGCGAACCCCTTGGCAGCCCTGATGGGAACCCCCACTTCCCCGGCCTCGTCCAATCCGCTGGCTTCTCTCTTGCAGCCCACCAAGCCAGCCAATGGGGGCCTGGATTTCAGCAGTCTCCTGAACAGCGTCATGGGAAACCCCGCTTCCAGCCTCAACCCTTTACAGAGTATGATGGGCGGAGGTACTACTCTTTACAGTACTGACACACTTTACAGTAATCCTTACAATCTTGACACACTTTACAGTGATCTTTATAGCCTTGACACACTTTACAATGATCTTTACAGTCTTGACATACTTTACAGTGATCTTTACAGCCTTGACACAGTTTACAATGATCTTTACAGCCTTGACACAGTTTACAGTGATCTTTACAGCCTTGACACAGTTTACAATGATCTTTACAGTCTTGACATACTTTACAGTGATCTTTCAATATTGACACACTTTACAATGATCTTTACAGCCTTGACACACTTTACAATGATCTTTACAGCCTTGACACAGTTTACAATGATCTTTACAGTCTTGACACAGTTTACAGTGATCTATACAATCTTGACACAGTTTACAGTGATCTTTATAGCCTTGACACACTTTACAATGATCTTTACAGTCTTGACATACTTTACAGTGATCTTTACAGTTTTGACACAGTTTACAGTGATCTTTACAGTCTTGACACAGTTTACAGTGATCTTTATAGCCTTGACACACTTTACAATGATCTTTACAGCCTTGACACAGTTTACAGTGATCTTTACAGTTTTGACACAGTTTACAGTGATCTTTACAATCTTGACATACTTTACAGTGATCTTTACAATATTGACACACTTTACAGTGATCTTTACAGTCTTGACACACTTTACAGTGATCTTTACAATCTTGACATACTTTACAGTGATCTTTACAATCTTGACATACTTTACAGTGATCTTTACAGTCTTGACACACTTTACAGTGATCTTTACAGTCTTGACACACTTTACAGTGATCTTTACAATCTTGACATACTTTACAGTGATCTTTACAATCTTGACATACTTTACAGTGATCTTTACAGTCTTGACATACTTTACAGTGATCTTTACAGCCTTGACACACTTTACAGTGATCTTTACAGTCTTGACACACTTTACAGTGATCTTTACAGTCTTGACACACTTTACAGTGATCTTTACAGTTTTGACACACCTTACAGTGATCTTTACAGTTTTGAACACTTTATAGTGATCTTTACAGTTTTGACACACTTTACACTGATCTTTACAGTCTTGACACACTTTACGCTGATCTTTACAGCCTTGACACACTTTACAGTGATCTTTACAGTCTTGACACAGTTTACAGTGATCTTTACAGTCTTGACACAGTTTACAGTGATCTTCACAGTCTTGACACACTTTACAGTGATCTATACAGCCTTCACACACTTTACAGTGATCTTTACAGTCTTGACACACTTTACAGTGATCTATACAGTCTTGACACACTTTACAGTGATCTATACAGTCTTGACACACTTTACAGTGATCTTTACAGTTTTGACACACTTTACAGTGATCTATACAGTCTTGACACACTTTACAGTGATCTTTACAGTCTTGACACACTTTACAGTGATGTTTACAGTCTTGACACACTTTACAGTGATCTTTACAGTTTTGACACACCTTACAGTGATCTTTACAGCATTGACACACTTTACAGTGATCTTTACAGCCTTGACACAGTTTACAGTGATCTTTACAGCATTGACACACTTTACAGTGATCTTTACAGTTTTGACACACTTTACAGTGATCTTTACAGCATTGACACACTTTACAGTGATCTTTACAGTTTTGACACACCTTACAGTGATCTTTACAGCATTGACACACTTTACAGTGATCTTTACAGCCTTGACACAGTTTACAGTGATCTTTACAGTCTTGACACACTTTACAGTGATCTTTACAGTCTTGACATACTTTACAGTGATCTTTACAGTCTTGACACACTTTACAGTGATCTTTACAGTCTTGACACACTTTACAGTGATCTTTACAGTCTTGACACACTTTACAGTGATCTTTACAGTCTCGACACACTTTACAGTGATCTTTACAGTCTTGACACACTTTACAGTGATCTTTACAGTATTGACACACTTTACAGTGATCTTTACAGTCTTGACACACTTTACAGTGATCTTTACAGTATTGACACACTTTACAGTGATCTTTACAGTCTTGACACACTTTACAGTGATCTTTACAGTCTCGACACACTTTACAGTGATCTTTACAGTCTTGACACACTTTACAGTGATCTTTACAGTATTGACACACTTTACAGTCTTGACACACTTTACAGTGATCTTTACAGTCTCGACACACTTTACAGTGATCTTTACAGTCTTGACACACTTTACAGTGATCTTTACAGTCTTGACACACTTTACAGTGATCTTTACAGTCTTGACACACTTTACAGTGATCTTTACAGTATTGACACACTTTACAGTGATCTATACAGTATTGACACGCTTTAACAGTGACCTTTGCACAGTATGACGGGCGTAGGTACCACTCTTTACAGTCTTGACACACTTTACACTGATCTTTACAGTCTTGACACACTTTACACTGATCTTTACACAGCAAGACTGACGCAGGCAGCAGTCTTTACATTTGATATTTACAGACAATCTTTACACTCTTTGCAGCTGATACTTACATCTTAACACTTGTGTAACCCTCACACTACATCTTTACACTCCGTACAATTTTTACACTGCATTTCTACACTCTGTAAACCTTTGCACACTCTTTGCGGCTAATTTTGACATCTTAACACTCGGAATAACTTTACACTACATCTTTACACTCTGTATAATCTTTACACTACATCATTACACTGTATAATTTTTATACTACATTTTTACACTGTGTAAATCTTTACACTTTTTTCAGCTGGTTTTTACATCTTGACACTGTATAATCTTTACACGACATCTTTACACTCTGTAAATCTTTACACCACATCTTTACACTCTGTATAATCTTTACACGACATCTTTATACTCTGTACAATCTTTACACCACATCTTTACACTCTGTATAATCTTTACACGACATCTTTATACTCTTTAAATCTTTACACCACATCTTTACACTCTGTATAATCTTTACACTACATCTTTACACTTTGCATAATCTTTACACTACATCTTTACACTTTGCATAATCTTTACACTACATCTTTACACTCTGTACAATCTTTACACTACATCTTTACACTTTGTACAATCTTTACACTACATCTTTACACTTTGTACAATCTTTACACTACATCTTTACACTTTGCATAATCTTTACACTACATCTTTACACTCTGTACAATCTTTACACTACATCTTTACACTCTGTACAATCTTTCACTACATCTTTACACTCTGTACAATCTTTACACTACATCTTTACACTTTGCATAATCTTTACACTACATCTTTACACTCTGTAAATCTTTACACTACATCTTTACACTTTGCATAATCTTTACACTACATCTTTACACTCTGTGCAATCTTTACACTACATCTTTACACTCTGTACAATCTTTACACTACATCTTTACACTTTGCATAATCTTTATACTACATCTTTATACTTTGCATAATCTTTACACTACATCTTTACACTCTGTACAATCTTTACACTACATCTTTACACTCTGTACAATCTTTACACTACATCTTTACACTCTGTAAATCTTTACACTACATCTTTACACTCTGTACAATCTTTACACTACATTTTTACACTTTGCATAATCTTTACACTACATCTTTACACTCTGTACAATCTTTACACTACATCTTTACACTCTGCATAATCTTTACACTACATCTTTACACTCTGCATAATCTTTACACTACATCTTTACACTCTGTATAATCTT
>JAPXFY010000028.1:23781270-23786270 GCA_030674185.1 Monoplex corrugatus
CAATGTCATGCAATATAATATCATACAATATGATAAAATACCATACAATGTCATGTAATATGATACCACGCAATATGATAAAATACCATACAATGTCATGCAATATGATAACATGCAATATGATAAAATACCATACAATGTGATACAATATGATACCATGCAATATGATAAAATACCATACAATGTGATACAATATGATACCATACAATATGATAAAATACCATACAATGTCATGCAATATGATACCATGCAATATGATACCATACAATATGATAAAATACCGTACACTGTGATACAATATGATACCATGTAATATGATAAAATACCATACAATGTCATGCAATATGATACCACGCAATATGATAAAATACCATACAATGTGATACAATATGATACCATGCAATATGATAAAATACCATACAATGTGATACCATATGATACCATGCAATATGATAAAATACCATACAATGTGATACAATATGATACCATGCAATATGATAAAATACCATACAATGTGATACAATATGATACCGTACGATATGATTAAATACCAAACAATGTAATACATCGATACAATATGATACCATGTAATATGATAAAATACGGTACAATGTCATGTAATATGACCCATGCATTATGATATTATACAATTTTATATTATATAATACCATACAATGTGATACAATATGATACCATGTAATATGATAACATACCATACAATGTCATGCAATATGATACCATGCAATATGATAAAATAACCATACAATGTGATACAATATGATACCATGTAATATGATAAAATACCATACAATGTGATACAATATGATACCATGTAATATGATAAAATACCATACAATGTGATACAATATGATACCATGTAATATGATAAAATACCATACAATGTCATGCAATATGATACCATGCAATATGATAAAATACCATACAATGTGATACAATATGATACCATGTAATATGATGAAATACCGTACAATGTCATGTGATATGATACCATGCAATATGATAAAATACCATACAATGTGATACAATATGAGACCATGCAATATGATACCACACAATATGATAAAATACCGTACAATGTGATACAATATGATACCATGTAATATGATAAAATACCATACAATGTCATGTAATATGAGACCATGCAATATGATACCATACAATGTTATACAATATGATACCATACAATATGACAAAATACCGTACAATGTCATGCAATATGATACCATGCAATATGATAAAATACCATACAATGTGATACAATATGAGACCATGCAATATGATAAAGTACCATACAATGTGATACAATATGATACCATGCAATATGATAAAATACCATACAATGTGATACAATATGAGACCATGCAATATGATAAAGTACCATACAATGTGATACAATATGATACCATGCAATATGATAAAATACCATACAATGTGATACAATATGAGACCATGCAATATGATAAAGTACCATAGAATGTGATTCAATATGATACCGTACGATATGATTAAATACCAAACAATATGATATAGTATGATACCATGCAATATGATAAAATACCATACAATATGACACAATATAATACCATACAATATGAATATATACCATACATTGTGATACCACACAATATGATAAACAACCACACGATGTGATACAATATGATAAAACACCATACAGTATGATACAATAACATTTAATATGATAGATTACAATATGACAAAGTATGACAAGATATAATACAATATGATACCGTATGAAATGACACAATACAATACGGTATGATATCATATGCTATATGTGTATATACATAGATATATGTATATGTATATATCTATACACACATCTATGTATGTATATGTATATATATATATATATTTATCTATGTGTGTGTGTGTGTGTTTTGTGTGTATGTATGTATGTATGTATATATATATATATATATATATATATATATATATATATATATATATATATATATGTTATGTGTGTGTGTGTGTGTGTGTGTGTGTGTGTGTGTGTGTGTGTGTGTGTGTGTGTGTGTGTGTGTGCGTTCGCATATGTTTCAGGAGGAGAAATGTTTGGTTTTTAACATCTGGATCGGGAACTCCCTGGAGAGGGCTCAAACAGTAGACCTTTACATCTTGCTTGGGATTTTTGTGCTCTACCGTGTCTCTGTATTAAGGTGGTAGGTGTGTGAATGCGTGTGTTCCGGTGTGTTCGTCTGTTTGCCAGTCTGTGTGCGAGGCTTGTCGTTGTCTGTCTGAGTGTATGGCTATGCGTGTGTGTGTGTGTGCGCGCGTGTGTGTGTGTGAGTGAGTGTTTCTGGGAGCCTGGCCATCTGGTTTATTTTTATTTGTTTGTTTTTGTTTTATTATTCTTTTTTTATTTATTGTACTCATCATCTGAGCCACTTGTGTTGCTAGAGAGTCTGAGACAACTTTTTTTTACAATACTATAATGATGAATTACGACGGGGAGTGGTAATCATGACGCCATGGAGTTCCACTGTGGATTGAGACTGCATGACAGGGCTGTTCTCTATACTTCCCCTTTCAAAACAGATCCTCGGGTAAACCAGGCCCCAGAAGAGACAGACACCTGCGGTGTTGGTCAAGGGCATTGAGCAACGCCTACAATAAGTACTGGATTTCAAGCATCCATGTAGTGGAAGAGGCTCGAGTGTGTAGTTCCAGTCTTCCCATGGTATGGTCAACTCTGGTGAGGAGCCCGTTAGGGTTGAAAAATCCCACAGTTTTTCTCTCACAGGAAGATGGGATTCGAACCTATTACCTTCCAGTCCATTGCGCTGACCACTGTGCCATGGTGACTTTTTATATTTTATTTGTTTAGTTTTTTTATTGTTTCGTTGTTTTACAAACGTGTCGTGATATTTATCGGAATAAATATGATATCAGTCATGACAGACTGTGATTTGTCTTACGGGTGCTCTCCTGTGTTTATTTATGTGTTTGGCTGGCATCTCTCTCTCTCTCTCTGTCTCTCTCTTTCTCTCTGTCTCTCTTTGTCTCTCTCTCTCTCTCTGTCTCTCTTTGTCTCTCTCTCTCTGTCTGTGTCTCTCTCTCTCTCTCTGTCTCTCTCTCTCTCTTTGTCTCTCTCTCTCTCTGTGTCTCTCTCTCTTTGTCTCTCTCTGTGTCTCTCTCTGTGTCTCTCTTCTCTTTGTCTCTCTGTGTCTCTCTCTCTTGTCTCTCTCTGTCTCTCTGTCTCTCTGTCCTCTCTCTCCCTGCTCTCTGTCTGTCTGTCTGTCTCCATCCATCTCTCTCTCCTGCTCTGTCTGTCTGTCTGTCTCTCTTTCTCTCTGTCTGTCGTCTCCTTTCTTTCTTCCTTCCACTTTACACATTTGCACATGTGTGTGTACACTAACTGTCACACACACACACACACACACACACACACACACACACACACACACACACACACACACACACACACACACACACACACACACACACACCCAAACACACACACACACATACACACACACAAGCACACACACAAACACACACACAAACACACACATACACGCATACCTGGAACATTTTCTCTCATCAAATCAGTGTGAAGTTTTAATTTTGCATTCCCTTAATGTTATCCCAACCAAACTTCCCAATTTCCAAAATTATTATTATCCTCCAATATATGACTTAGGAAATCCCGGGAAGAAGGTAGCTACTGCGATATATATACTTAAAGAGTTGCAGTATCACATAATTAATTCCCCAGTTTTAACATCAACTGAAGACTTACACGCTTGTGCCGCCACAGTACAATTCAGTAATTCTTTCACCCTGAACGTTTTGTCAGTCTACCTGCCAACAGGTCCAAATGACCACAATACAGAATGGCTGCGTACGATTCTGGATCTGCAGCACGGTAGATGGCTAATAGGTGGAGACTTTAATTCCCACTCCCCGTTTTGGGAAAAAGATTGTTGTACTGTTACAAGCAATCGTTTAGTAGAAAATATAGTTGACAGTGCGCTTTACCTTTTGAATGATGGGAGTGTCACCAGAATTCCTGATGTTTCCAAACACCGGGCAACAACCATCGATCTGTCACTAATATCACCAGAATTAGTACCATGCTGTACCTGGGACACTCACAGAGATACTTTGGGAAGTGATCACTTACCTATCATCATAACAATAACAAATGACAACATCAGGATGAAAGACAGCACTCCTGACATTATACCAAAATATAATTACATGCGTGCTGATTGGACCATGTTTCAGACTGCTCTTGCTAAACAAGAATATAAGCATTATGAAAGTGAAAATGTAGACGGTATGTTTTCTAAGTTCCAGGAGTCAGTTCTAGCTGCTGCAGACCTCTCCATTCCGAAACTCAAAACTTTTAAGTCCAATAATCGTTTGGGTAATGTTTGGTGGACAGAGGCATGTGAGAAAGCAGTTCAGTATAAAAAAGAAAATTCAAAATCTACATCAAAAGCAGAAAACCGGACGATCACATGGAAATGAAAAAAGCTAACACCCAGTATAATAAAATCATCGCTGAAGCAAAGAAAGATTATTGGGCATCATACTGCACCAAAGAAATTTCAGATTTTAAGGATTTTCATAAAGTCTGGACAAAAATGAATCAAATGAAAAACGGAGCCAACTTACCTAGATGTCCAATAATGATTGATACATGTCACAAATTTCCTTCCGACATGGACAAAGCTGAAACTTTTGTAGAACTCTTTGCTGAAAATAGTAAAGTAGACGAGTTGTCTCCTAACTGCAAACACTACAGAGAAACAGCAGCTAACAACCCTATCTTCACTGATCCAATACCTCAGAATGATTGCTGGTTTAATTCTCCGATCACCCTAGAAGAGTTAAAAACACTATCTTGTCTCTACACAACAAAAGGAGTTCGGTAGGTGTCGATGCAGTTTCAAGTGAAATGATTAAGCATCTTCCAGAAAATTATATTATCTTCTTACACAAAATGTTTC
>JAPXFY010000028.1:23800903-23818403 GCA_030674185.1 Monoplex corrugatus
CACTTATTTTATACACTGACAAGTTGACAATTTCACACTTATTTTATACACTGACAAGTTGACAATTTCACACTCATTCTATACACTGACAAGTTGACAATTTTCACTTATTCTATACACTGACAAGTTGACAATTTCACAACTATTTTATACACTGACAAGTTGACAATTCACACTTATTTTATACACTGACAAGTTGACAATTTCACACTCATTCTATACACATGACAATTCAACGTTGACAATTTCACACTTATTCTATACACTGACATTGACAATTCTACATTATTCTATACAATGACAAGTGACAATTTCACACTTATTCAATACACTGACAAGTCGACGATTTCCCATCTTATACAGATAAGATGACAATTTCACTCGTTATTTTATACACTGAATAGTTGGCAATTTCACACTTATTTTTTACACGATAAGTCAACAATTTCACACCTATTCTATCCATGACAGGTTGACAATTTCACACTCATTTCATACATGACAAAATTGCTGACAATCTCGCATCTGTTCCAATCATGACAAGTTGACAATTTCATACTTACTACATACACTGACAAGTTGACAAGTGCACACTTGTTCCATACACTGATAAGCTGAGAATTTCACACTTATTCTATATATACTGAAAAGTTGAGAATTTCACACTTATTCCATGTATGACAAATTGACAACTTCACACTATTACGTACACTGACATGTTGACAATTCCAATTTATTTCATGAAGAAACTGGAAAGTTGACAATTTCACACTCATTCCATACGCTGACAAAATTCTAAACAGGGGTAGTAATACATTACGTTGAGTTACACACCCCACAACTCTGCAGGCCGTCAAGACACCACGGATGATTTTGCAACGATATTTTTCAACCTGTCCTGGATCTGTGATATGGATAGTTACGTCGCCTGACCTATTCAGCATATATGCGACGGAAGAGAGAGCACGAGAAGGTCTTTAGTCTCGCTGCCGGATGGCCGATCGAAAGGCCCCGACACTCTTGGCATGCATGATTGATTCTTCTAGTAGATTCCACTCTGTGATGGTCTTTGGAAAATACGAATTTTTATACTGACCCCTATTGCACTGGGTGTTTTAAAGCATTTTGAATGACACACAGAATGTTGCTGAACTACATGCAACGATGAGATTTGGAAGTCATCAAAACGGTTAGGTCTTACGCGACGTTTATTTACAATCGGTGAAACAAACTGGTCAGGAGGTATAGCCGGCACCAGGCCCCCAACCACTTTGAAAAAGAACACAAGACGATTCAGCTTCCTCCAGTCCTTCAGGGGAGGTAATTCCAAGGATTGGAGCATCTGGCTAACACAGCGCGGGTCTCGTGATGTATAGTTCCCCGTTATGACGGCTTGGACCTTTTCCAGGCGGTCTATGTTTTTCTGCATGTAGGGGTTCCCACACTATAGAACTATATTCGAGAGTCGAGCGGACTAACGCTAAGTGTGCTGTTTTACGACACTGTAGAGGACTGCCTAAGAACTGCAGAAGTTCAGGCCTGTCCATTTTTCGATCTTGTTGACCTCCCATCTCCTTTTCTGCCTTCCTCTCCTTCTTCTCCCTGGCACCTTTGCAGCAGTTCCTGCAACGCCTGAAGATCTTGTGTTGTCTGTGTAGATAATACAAGGATAATACATGGGAATAAAGTCAAAGCACAGGGAAATTGGATTTTCTGCAAGCCAACACTATACAGTCCCCTGGGTTTTTTTTGACCGAAACCGTACCATTTTGGAAAAAAACTAAATCAACAGTTCTTGTTTTACTGGTCTGTCAAGAAACCGAGTACGGATCTGCTTCAAATATGTCTTTATCACAATGATAATTGAATGGATAAAAAACGAAGAAACACACAAATACAAGCAAAGCAAGGCATAGAGAACTTTAAGCATCATGATCAGTTAACTAATACTGGAAGTTACTTTTTTTCTATTCCATTTTTCAAACCTAAATGGAGTCATAGTCATTTTATGCTCCCCAAGCCTTCAAGTTAAAACTTGTGGGGGTATTTAGAGAATACTAAACTAACCACATATGGTACAAACACAAAAATAAATGGCTACAGACACAGATATGTTTCGTCTATACACAAACGCTGTCAGCAACAAAAAGTCTGCTGTTGCCTGGAAGACCGTGAACGAAATAAGTGGTAGAAAATGCTGTAACAGAGCTAAGCTAAAAGCATATAGCCAAGAAGAGCGAGTAAAACTGTGGCAACAACACTTCCAGGACCTACTCTGGAAACCTCCAGACATCTCTGAAGAAGAAATAATTCCAGTCTTCACGGAGGAGCTGAATATCTAAAAAGGGCCGTTTACGTTGGACGAACTACTGACTGATACATGGTCTTGCCTTCATTAATGTTGACTCGTACACTTGACTCCAAGCGAAAATAACTGAAGTTCTGGCCACACAGTCATACGTTTATCTGACCTTTGTAGCATTCAGTGTTCCTAGCAGTCCACTTCCATGAATTCTGACCCCATCAAGACATGTTCTCACAGCATGTTGTTCTTCAAAACCCTCCTGCAAAAATAATTTCCAACGCTTTCTGTAACGTATAAAGGTGCTTGAAGTCTCGTTTCCATTTTTGTGCTGCCATTTTGAAAGTCACAGAGATGATTGAAGCCCTGGAGGAATTTGGTATAGAAAAAATAACAGTCCTCCAAGATGAAATTTACGACACTGGAAAAATCCCCAAAGATATTTCAAAATCAATTTTCATTGCACTTCCAAAGAAGACAGGGGCTATAGAATGCAAACTCCACCGCACAATCAGGTTGATGAGTCATGTAATAAAAGTCCTGTTAAGAATAATCATGATGAGGACAAGGAATAGAATCAAAAGAGAAATAGCAGATGAACAGTGTTGATTTGTGGAAGGGAAAGGAACTATTAATGCCATATACATCCTAAGAACTACCATAGAGAGGTCAATCGAGGTGAACAAGGATTTGTATTTATGCTTTGTTGATTATATACCAAGGCTTTCGATCGGGTACGACATGAAGAATTGATCAACCAATTGGAAAGACTCAATATTGACGGAAAAAAATCTGCGAATGATCAGAAATATGTATTGGGAACGAACAGCTGCAATGAGAATAAAAAACGATATAAGCTCTTTCCAAAACATCAAAAGAGGAGTCAGACAGGGTTGTGTTTTGTCACCAGATCTGTTTTCACTTTACAGCGAAAACATCATGAGAAACCTAGAAGAAGACCCCGGATTAAAGGTTGGAGGAAAAATGATAAACAACATTCGATAGGCAGATGATACCGTGCTAATTGCAGAAAGTGAAAGGAATCTACAAAACCTTGTGAATATACTTGAAATAGAAAGCAAAGGTAAGTGGTTGGAACTAAACAACAGATAGGCTGAAGTCATGGTGATCAGTAAAAAAACAACAACATGAAATCCCCTCATGCAAAATAACAGCAAACGGCACAACCTTGAGACAGGTTGATAAGTTTAAATACCTGGGAACGATCATTTCACCAGACGGCAGATGCACATCAGAAATAGCCAGCAGAATCGGCCAGCCAAAACAACATTCAAGAAGATGAAAAGCATTCTTACCAACAAATGCCTATCAATTAACATCAGGAAGAGAGTTCTTGAATGTTATATAGAACCAATACTGTTGTACGGATGTGAGGCGTGGACAGTCAACAAGCAAAGCCAGAACAAGATTGAGGCAGCCGAGATGTGGTTTCTAAGAAGGATGTTGAGAGTTCCATGGACAGCAAAGAAAACAAACGAGATAGTCTTGATTGAGGCAGACACAAGTAGATCATTCATAAGGAAGATTAGGAAAAGGCAGGCAACATTCATGGGCCATTTTGTGAGGAAAGGGGAATTGGAACAACTGGTCACAACGGGAAAGCTGGAGGGAAAGAGAGCATCGGGTAGACCCAGGGAGAAGATGCTGGACGGACTTGCAGAGTGGCTGAAGACAAGAAGGGTGGAAGAGATGCTTGAGGCAACAAGAGATAGAGACAGATGGAAGTCCATAATCGCCAACGCCATGCTGCAAGGCACTTGATGATGACGATGATGATGATGATGATGAAAGTCAAATATCAATCACCTAAGCCATGTAGAAAGCCTGGTAGAACTGGTAACAAACAAACGAACAAACAAAATTTGGCGACACATAGTCTAAGGGAAGCAACCTGCAAGAAGCTAACGGTTTCATTTTTAGGCACTGTTGTTTCCCATGAATGCACATGGCGTCCTTGACAACTCGTAACGCACAACCGTTTAAGTCACAACCTGATTGAGTTAGCCAGGCCAACTCATGACCACAGAGTCTCGAGCAATTTTTCACTTTGCTGAAATGATGCATGGCAATGGAGATGATAATCATGATGTTATGGAATTCCGTTCTTGATTGTGACTTCAAGACAAAACTGTACTACAGGCTTCCTCATCCTGGCATAAACCAGGCCCGAAAAATAGACACCTGTGGTGATGGTCAGGAATTACGCATCCTTGAAGTGGATGAGACTCGACTGTACAATCCGAATCTTCCCGAAGAGGCCATAGTCAGCACAAATCAGGGAAAAAGCTGGTAATCATCATGATGTGCCCGGCCACATGGCGTTGGCGATCATGGCCCTCCATATGCATCTATCCCTTATTCCTGCAAGTACGTCTTCCACCCTCTCTGTTCTCACCCACCCTGCAAGTTCGTCCAATGTTTTCTCCCTGGGTCTACCTGGTGTTCTCTTTCCCTCCAGCTTTCCTGTTGTGACCAAGTGCTCTAATTCCCCTTTCCTCATAAAATGGCCTATAAATGTTGCTTGTCTTTTCTTGATCTTCTTTATCAATGATCTTATTGTGTCTGCCTCCATCAAGACTGTCTCGTTTGTTTTCTTTGATGTTTGTGGAACTCTCAACATTCTTCTTAGAAACCACATTTTGGTTTTGCATGTTGACTGTCCACTCCTCACAACCGTATAACAGTATCGGTTCTATAGTCATAACATTCAAGAACTCTCTTCCTGATGTTAACTGATAGGCATTTGTTGGTAAGAATGCGTTTCATCTTGCTGTTTTAACTTGGTTCATTCTGCTGGCTACTTCTAGTGTGCATCTGCCATGTGGTGAGATGACCGTTCCCAGATATTTAAACTTATCAACCTGTCTCAAAAAATTGTGCCATTTGCCATTATATTCCATAAGGGGATTTCATTTTTCTTTTTACTGATTATCATGAATTGAGTCTTCTTGCTATTTAGTTCCAGCCATTTCTTTTTGCTTTCTATGTCTATCATATTCACAAGGTTTTGTAGGTCCCTTTCATTTTCTACAATTAGCACGGTGTCATCTGTGTAACGAATCATTGCCAGAAGTTGGCAGGGCCTTAAAAATCCTTTGACTTTGATAGGAGTGATGAGATTCGAACCCACAACCTTCCAGTACAACTTTTATGTGATTAATTTTACCGTTGTTACACATGTACAGTTTGCTTTTTTTCTGCAATTTTACCGCAGGAATGTGACATTGATGAAGAACAATGGGAAATCATGGCCACAAACAGGTCTGAAAGGAGGCAAGCTATTCACAAGGGAACAGAAGTTTATGAAAATGAAAGATGAAGCAGCCAAGTGGAAAAGCGTGCAGCAATAAAGGCCAGAATCAACTCTGCAGTGTTCCATTGAGTGTCCAGTGTGCAGCCGCCTGTGTGCATCAGACTTTGGCCTGAGATCCCCCATGAGGGCACACAAACAAACTGCTAGGCTGGATTTTATCGACCACGATAGTCGACCATTTATGTATATATATATACACACATATATATACATACACATATATATACATACACATATATATACATACACATATATATACATACATATATACATACATACATACATACACATATATATATATATACACATGTGTGTATGTATGTATGTATGTATGTATGTATGTATGTATGTATTGCGGCTTTCTTTACCCTGTTGGAACATGGTCGTCTGCAACACTTACATCTGTCTTTCTGTCTTTCTTTCTGTCTTTCTGTTTTTCTTTCTTTCTTTCGTTCTTTCTTTCCTTCTTTTTTTCTTTCTTTCTTTTTCTTTCTTTCTATCTTTCTTTCTTTCCTTCCTTCTTTCTTTCTGTCTTTCCTTCCTTCCTTCTTTCTGTCTTTCTTTTTTCTTTCGTTCTTTCTTTTCTTTTCTTTCTTTCTTTCTTTCCTTCCTTCTTTCTTTCTGTCTTTCTTTCTGTCTTTCCTTCCTTCCTTCTTTCTGTCTTTCTTTTTTCTTTCGTTCTTTCTTTTCTTTTCTTTCTTTCTTTCTTTCCTTCCTTCTTTCTTTCCTTTCTTTCTTTCTATCTTTTATTTTTCTTTTCTTTCTATCTTTTCTTTTCCTTCTTTCTTCTTTCTTTTTTCTTTCTTTCTTTTTTTTTCCTTTCTTTCTTTCTTTCTTTTCTTCTTTGTTTCTTTTTTTTTTCTCTTCTTTCTCTTCTTTCTTTCTATCTTTTCATTTCCTTCTTTCTTTCTTTTTTCCTTTCTTTCTTTTTTTTCCTTTCTTTCTTTCTTTTCCTTCTTTGTTTCTTTCTTTTTCCTCTGTTTCTTTTTGTACTTTTAGCAGTTCTGTCTCGCATGTATATAAATGCACGTTGCGGTGGTTGTTTGTGCGCTCACTGTGCTGGCTACACAGTCTGCATACTCTGCCTTCAGTGGGAGGTGAATGCAAGCACCTACATTTCTTTTTAGTCGGTTTGTTTTTCGTTAAGTGTGTGCATGTATGTAATTTTGTGCACTTATTACAGTAGATTTTCTGCAGGATTTTGCCAGGGACAACGTCGATTTTCTATGCAATTTTGCCGGGGACAACATGGATTTTTCTTTTATAGAATTTTGCCACGGGCAACGTACTTTTTTTTTTTTATAGAATTTTGCCATGGACAACGTAGATTTTCTATAGAATGTTGCCAGGAACAACGTGGATTTTCTATGGAATTTTGCCAGGGACAGCGTCGATTTTCTATAGAATTTTACCATGGACAGCGTCGATTTTGTATAGAATGTTGCCAGGAACAACGTCGATTTTCTATACAATTTTGCCATGGACAACGTCGATATTCTATAGAATTTTGCCAGGGACAACGTGGATCTTTTTTTTTTATAGAATTTTGCCAGGGACAACGTAGATTTTCTATAGAATTTTGCCAGGGACAGCGTCGATTTTCTATACAATTTTGCCAGGGACAAGGTCGATTTTCTATACAATTTTGCCAGGGACAGCGAAATAGGGAAGGGTGGGGGAGGGGAAGAAGGGAATTATGAAACACAAAGCTGACAGCACCAGAATGATGGAAACATTCAGATGGGCAGTGAACAGGCACAGTGTGTGTTATTTGTTATGTGTGTGTGTGTGTGTGTGTGTGTGTGTGTGTGTGTGTGTGTGTGTGTGTGTGTGTGTGTGTGTGTGTGTATGTGTGTGTGTGTGAGTGTGTGTGTGTGTTGTGTGTGTTGTGTGTGTGTGTGTTTGTGTGTGTTGTGTGTGGGGTGTGTGTGTGTGTGTTTACTTGAACTTGAGATATGAAATTTATGTCTTCAGTTCTATCAAAAAAAACAACCAACCAACCAAACAAACAAACAACTTTACACAAACAAACAAAACAAAACAAAACAAAACACAATAACCAAAAACCTTTGCTTTTGGTCATGTCATCATATTATCACTGTTATTTCATCGTTGTTGTTGTTGTTGTTGTTGTGGTTATAACGTGGTTGTTAGCTAGTGTTTGTATTGAAATACCAATTATTTCTATGTAGGGTATTTTTTGCTCGTATTGTTAGCGTTGGTATTGAAAGTAAAATTATTTTTATGTTTGTGTGTTTGCTCGTTTGACTGCCTGTCTCTCTCAGGCCTGTGCGTGCACACACACCTTTACATATTGCACGCACACATACAGAAACACACACACACACACGTCACACATTTACAAATTGCACGCATACATACAGAGACATACACATACACCGCAAATACACACACGTCGCGTGCGCGCGCACACACACACACACACATACACACTCACACACACACACACACACACACACACACACACACACACACACACACACACACACACACACACACACACACACACACACATACAAAGACCACAAAGAAAAGGGCATTCCAAAATTACAGTTTATTAAACTCGTAATGTATCACAGGAACAGAGACAGAAAAAGATAGATCTCCACCCTCCCTCTTCTGTCCCCCCCCCCACCCTCCACCGCCCCTATCTAAATGTCACTTTCCATCCCCTTCTTCCCTCTCTCTACACCCCCTACACACACACGCACAGGCACACACACAGGCACGCACGTAGAGGGATGTTAATTTGTTACTATCCTACACTGACTGAGCATTTTCGTCCATTCCCGCTACACCCATAAGGGTGACTGTCGATAGGGTCTTCTGGCCCTTAAGAGTCAGAGTAATGAACAAAAAGAGAAACCTGAGCCAAACTTGGGAGGTGTAGTTGTGTGTGACTGTATGTGTATGTTGTGTGTATGTGTGTGTGATGTGTGTTATGTGTGCATGTGTGTTGTGTGTGTGTGTGTTGTGTGTGTGTGTGTGTGTGTGCATGTGTGTGCGTGTGTGTGTGTGTGTGATGTTGTCTTTTGGAGAGTCTAATACGGACGGTTGCAAATTGCTGCCAAAGTATCAGTCCTGGTCATAGCCGTGGTCGTTCTTGTGTGTCTTCAGATCTGGAACACCGATTGTTAAACTTTATTATTGAATATTATCCATGTAACTGTCCATCATGTCATAACTGATCATCATCATCATCATCATATCATCATCATCATCATCACATCATCACTCATCATCGTCGTCGTTGTCGTATCCGTCGTCATCATCTCATCATCATCATCATCATCATCACATCATCATCAGCAGCAGCAGCAGCTAGCAGCAGCAGCATCAGCAGCAGCAGCAGTAGCAGTATAGCATCAGCATCAGCATCATCAATTATCATCATCGTCGTCATCATGGTCGTCATCATCATCATCATTATCAATCATTATCATTATCAGGCAGCAGTAGCATCAGCATCATCGTTGTCGTCATATCATTATCGTCATCATCATTATCATTGTATCATCAATCTAATTTGTAAGCGTCATTGTCATTCTGCTCCATCTTCGTCGATAACAAAAGTGATACTGAACCCCAAGAACACATACGCACACACACATACACGCACGCGCACAAGACACATGCGCACACACTCACAAACACACTCGCGCGCACATACATACACATCACCACAACTACCACACAACACCACCACACAAACAAACAAACAAACAACCACAAAAACTCGCACAAACAGACGAAACAAAGAAACAAACAAAAAACACACTTAAACGAACATACATGCAGAGACACAGAGACACACAGACAGAAAGAGAGAGACAGAGACAGAGAGACAGAGACACACAGAGAAACAAACACACGAACACAGAGGGAGGGAGAGAGAGAGGGAGAGAGAGAGAGAGAAGAGAGAAGAGAGAGAGAGAGAGCAGAGAGAGAGAGAGAACAAAACAGAGACAGAGAGACAGAGAAGAGAGAGACAAGAAGAAACAAACACGCAACACAAACAGAAGAAAACACGATCGACAAGAGATACAAACAAGACAATAACAAAACAAAAGAAAAACAAACAAACAAACAAAACAAACAAACAAACAAACAAAAAACACAAACAAAACAATCAACAAAAAACAACAAACAAAACAACAAACAAACAAACAAAAACAAACAAACAAAAACAATAAAAAACAACAAACAAAAAAGCCGATACAAAAAATCAGACCCTGACCTTAAATAGCTCTGTCCAGTTCGTCCAGTGCCTGTTCCAGAACCTCATCCACGTCTTGGGAGAGATCTAGATCTGCGGCATCAGTGACTGGTTCAAAGGTGGTGTTCTCCATGTCTTCCTTCTTCTCTTTGCGCTTTTCTTTCTGTCCTTAACCAGCTTGATCATGCGTTTCAGCTTCCTCTTCAGGGACGCCATGGTGCGCTCCATTTCTCTGTACTCGACGATATCCTCCCTCAGTTTCCTCAGCTTGCGTCTCAGGGCGTTTTTCCTCTTGATGCGAGATCGCAGGCGGGACAGTTCCTGTTCTTCCACGTTCGTTGTACCGTCTGTGTCTTCGTCTTCGTCGTCCTCTTCGAATTCCAGGGCTACGTCGTTTAGCATGTCATCCACCTCCTTTTCCAGATCTTCAACCGCCTCTGTGGGGGACATCACATGACAACGTCAGCACAATGACATCACAGTCACCGCGTCACGCTGGGGGAGGGGGGCAATGACGACAACACGTGACACAAACGCAAAACAAAGAGCGTGTGGCAAACATAATTAGATGGCTACGTGACTTAATCACGGTGAACGATGACATCAGCGCATGAGTTAAACACAATGACATCATCACAACAACGTCAGCACATGAGTTAAGCACAATAACGGCATCAGACTGACATCATTTAAGCACCCAAAAAAAATCATCAAAGTGACATCAGCACATGAGTTAGACACAAAAACATCATCACAATGACATCAGCACATGAGGTAATGACATCATAATATGATACAAGAACCATGAGATCAGTATTTTTCACACAAAAAATCGGGAATGCGACACACAGGATACATGCAGTGTGTAATGTATAGGTAATGTGGAATTTTTTTCTTTCATAAGATCCAACTGCGCTAAAAAAAAAATTTAAAAAAAAAAAAAAATCCGTGTTATTTCGTTTGTGTATGACCTCAATATAAACAAAAACTGGTGAAGCCATCCTAACAAAATCAACCCCCCCCCCCCCTTTCTTTTTTTTAAATGAAATAATTATCACAGAAAATCCAAATTTTTCACTTTTCAAGGTTTAAAAAACATGAGGTGAAATAAAACTTGATGTGAAACGAGGACAGCGGTAAAATGTCACAAGTGTGAAAAACAGAATATGAATATTGTCAGAAGTTCATGAAAAAGTGTCTGTTCATACATCTTCCCTGATTTAATGTGTTAATTAATCCAAAAGACTTTCCCCCTTGATTCTGGTGCTGAATCACCATCATCAACATGTGCCCTGCCGCATGGCGTCAGAGATCATGGCCCTCCATACCAATCTATCCCTTGTCGCTGCAAGTACATCTCCCACCACCCTCTGTCCTCAGCCACTCTGCAAGTCCATACAATATTTTTTCTCTGGGTCTACCTTGTGTTCTCTTTCCCTCCAGCTTTCCTGTCATGACTAGGTGCTTTGATTTTTCTTTCCTCATAGAATGTCCTATAAATGTTGCTTGTCTTTTCCTGATTTTTTTAATTAATGATATTCTTGTGTCTGCCTCCTTCAAGACTGTCTGGTTTGTTTTCTTTGCTGTCCATGGAACTCTCAATATTCTTCTTAGAAACCACATTTCGGCTGCCTCAATCTTGTTCTGACTTTGCGTGTTGACTGTCCACACCTCACAACTGTATAACCGTTGGCAATGCAGGATGCTGGTGAACAGGGTGCGGGAGTCAGAGGGTTAAATAGCTGAGCTAACTGAGCCACAGAAAAAGAAGACGAAGAAGAAAGAAGAAGAAGAAGAAAAAGGAGAAAGAAGAAGAAGAAAGAAGAATGAGAAAAGAAGAAGAAGAAGAAGAAGAAGAAGAAAAAGAAGAAGAAGAAGAAGGACAAGAAGAAGAAAAAAAAAGAAGAAGAAGAAGAAAGAAGAAGAAGAAGAAGAAGAAGAAGAGAAGAAGAAGAAGAAGAAAGAAGAAGAAGAAGAAGAAGAAGAAGAAGAAGAAGAAGAAAAGAAAAAAGAAGAAGAAGAAGAAGAAGAAGAAAGAAGAAGAAAAGAAGAAGAAGAAGAAGAAAGAAGAAGAAGAAGAAGAAGAAGAAGAAGAAGAAGAAGAAGAAGAAGAAGAAGAAGAAGAAGAAGAAGAAGAAGAAGAAGAAGAAGAAGAAGAAGAAGAAGAAGAAGAAGAAGAAGAAGAAGAAGAAGAAGAAGAAGAAGAAGAAGAAGAAGAAGAAGAAGAAGAAGGATAAGAACAAGAAAAAAACACAAGGACAAGAACAAGAAAAAGCAGACGATGTTCATCATTTTCAATGCTCCCAGAGCACAATCTTTGTCTGATGTCTGCAATTTACCGATGCCAGGAAGAACAGATGCAAGACAGAAAACGAAACATGTACTCACCAAGAGCGTCTCCCTGAAACAGACAAAAACCCAAACCGTAAATATCAAACTGCTGAAAACATTACATAAACTGACTAATTCTACCCAGCTGTCTGACTAGTCCTTACAAAAAGTTCATGCACACAACATCCATACACTCTCTTTATCCTGACTCTTTACGTCTACAATGTAAGCATTGGATGCACGAATAAATACATACACAGAAAAAGCCAACAGAGAGCAAAACAAGAAACACACACACACACACACACACACACACACACACACACACACACACACACACACACACACACAAACACACACACACACACACACACACACACACACACACACACAACAACACACACACACACACACACACACACACACACACACACACACACACACACACACACACACACCACCACACACACATTCAAAAGCAAAAGAAAAGAAAAGAAAACAAACAAAACAAAAGGACACTCGGAAACAAACAGACAAACAAACAAGCAGGCAAACAAACAAGCAAACAAGCAAGCAAACACACACACACTCGTCTAAAAGCATATATGTGAATAAATGTTAAATGAAATTACGGAATGGCTGGTTTGCTATCAATCTTCTTGCTTTAATCATTTTTTATGTAAACGTGTTTATTTGTTTGTTGTTTTTTTTTATCCATCTTTTCCTTCTCAACAAACGAACATCTAACACAAAATGTGGCAACGAAAAATGACCAAAAAACAAAACCAAACAAAACCAAACAAAAACAAAACAAAAAACAAAACAAAACAAACAAACAAAAACACCACCACCCCAAAAAAAAAAAAAAAAAGAAAGAAACAAACAAACAAAAAACTACTATACACACATGAAAAGACACTGTTGACATATGAACTCTATACAGCAGACAGAATATACATAATGATATTTTATACACTGGAGATTTAAAAATGCTTTAATCATTCTGGTGGTGTCAGCATAGTGCTTCATATGTTCTGCATCACCACCACCCTTTCCTCTTACCCCCTCCATTTCAAAACCTTGCCAGGGCAAAGGACTTTGTGCAGGCTCAAAATGTATGCCTGCTAATTGCTGGCAAATTTGGGTGGAACGCATATGGAATCACAAAAATGTGATGACACCTTTTCGAACGTAATCATCATCATGTGCCCTGCCGCATGGCGTTGGCGATCATGGCCTTCCATACGAATTTGTTTCCCTGTTGCTGCAAATACATCTCCCACCCTCTCCATCCTCAGCCACTCTGCAAGTCCGTCCAATATTTTCTCCCTGGGTCTGCCTGGTGCTCTCTTTCCATCCAGCTTTCCTGTTGTGACCAGGTACTCTAATTTCTCTTGCCTCATAAAATGTCCTATTAAAGTTGCTTGTCTTTTCCTAATCTTTTTTTTTTTTTTTTATCAATGTTCTTCTTGTGTCTGCATCCTTCAAGACTGACTTGTTCGTTTTCTTTGCTGTCCATGGAACTCTTAACATTCTTAGAAACCACATTTTAGCTGCCTCAATTTTGTTCTGACTTTGTGTGTTGACCTTACACCTTGAACAAACTATAGTGAAAACTTTCTGCCCTCTAGAGTGTTCAATGTGGTTCCCCCCCCTTGGTAATGAAATTACACAGAAACCTTCACAAAGTACATAACCGACTTCAAGTAGAATTACTCTTACATTCAGAAATTCACATAGTAACGAGAAAGTCTGGAGAAAGCCAGACAGCAGAAGGTCCACAGAGGAAGGGTTCTCTCCCCACCTTCCCCCTCAAGCAAGAGTTTCGGCCCTTAACTCCTTACACTCTGATAGGGACTGGGCCACATCAAAAATCGTGACTCCTGAATGCTTCTCTGCTGTCACCACATTCTTTTTTCTTACAGAAATTAGTCGTCCACCTGAGTTCGAACCCACCTATCCAAAGTTGTCAGCAGTCTCAAGGCCAAGTCTTAACCGTTTAGCTACCAGACACCTGTTGTACATAGAAGGAATTCTACCAGACACCTGTTGTACATAGAAGGAATTCTATCAGACACCTGTTGTACATAGAAGGAATTCTATCAGACACCTGTTGTACTTAGAAGGAATACTACCGGACACCTGTTGCACATAAAAGGAATTCTACCAGACACCTGTTTGTACTTAGAAGGAATTCTACTGGACACCTGTTGTATATAGAAGGAATTCTACTGGACACCAGTTGTACTTAGACGGGATTCTACCGGACACCTGTTGTACATGGAAGGAATTCTACCGGACACCTGTTGTAATGGAAGGAATTCTACCGGACACCTGTTGTATATAAAAAGGAATTCTACCGGACACCTGTTGTACATAGAAAGGAATTCTACCGGACACCTGTTGTACATGGAAGGAATTCTACTGGACACCTGTTGTATATAGACGGAATTCTACAGCAACGACAACAACAGCAACAACAACAACAATACAATCAACAACGACAGCACCACTACTCACCGTGTCGACATCCTCCGTCGCCAAAGTCATGGCGTGTGCGGCACAGACAGCCGCCAGCAGCAACGCTAACAACGACAGTGACCTCATCTTCACCACTTAGCTGCTTCCAAGACCGTACAAGTTTGCAGAGAAGGACAATCGGCGCTGGTCAACCAGGATCTACAGTAAGTGGTCCGGTTGTAGACTGCCCCACCCGCGGCCTCTTCTTTTATAGAGCCGGTGGTGACCTCACCAAGCCCAGGGTCACTGATCACACTGTTACGGTTGAGTTGAGTTGTGGCAGCTCTATCACGATGTGCAAACAGGGCTCAAGAAGCCCGTATAGTACAGAACTAACATTGACCATCTCCAGCAATTAGGCACCTACTTCTCTTTCTATGTGCATAACCTGTCTTGGAGGTTAGGGGTTGGGTTGGGGGGATTGGGGGTTGGGAGTGGGGAAGGAGATAGAGGAAGGAGGGTGGGTGGACTCTCAGAAGTCTGGGTAGTGTAAGGGAATGAGGTGGGTGGTGATGGTGGTGGTGGTGAAGGGACGTTAGAGAGGGGAGGAGAACCGGTTGAGATGTGTGTGTGTGTGGGGGTGGGTGGGGGGGGGTGGGAAGTGGGTGATGACGGGGGGAGGGGGGAGGGGAGATGGGAGAGAACGAAAACAGCACTTTCAAGTGTTTGTATAAAGACTTATCAAATGACACGATCATTGTAGATTGGTTTTGACTGAGGTAATGGAGCGCATGTGAAATCATGCGAGCGCCCAGAAGCTATCATGTGCAATGTGCTATCTGCCCACTGACCCTGCAAGACATCTTCCCAATCTCTCTCTCCCTCTCTTCTCTCTCTCTCTCTCTTCTTCTCTCTGTCCTTCTCTCTGTCTTCTCACTCTCTCTTGTGTCTTCTCTCTCTCTCGCTTTCTTTATCTGTCTGTCTGCCTCTTGTCTTTTTCTCTCTGTCTTTCTCTGTCTCTCTGTCTTCTCTCTCTGTGTCTTTCTATGTCTTCTCTCTCTCGCTGTCTTCTCTCTCTCTCTCTCTTTCTTTTTGTTTCTCTCTCTCTCTCCATGTTTTTCTCTCTTTCTGTCTTCTCTCTCCTTCCTCTCTCTATCTTTCTGTCTTCTCTTAGTGTCTTCTCTCTCTCTCTCTCCAGCTCTCTTGTGTCTCTCTCTGTCTCTCTTTTTCTGTTTCTCTCTGTCTGTCTTCTCTCTCTGTCTTTCTTTTTCTCTCCTCTTTTTCTGTCTCTGTCTGTCTCTCTTTTCTGTCTGTCTGTCTGTCTGTCTCTCTCTCTCTCTCTCCGTGACTGTCTTCTCACTCTGTATCTGTGTTCTCTCTCTCTCTTTCTTTCTTTCTCTCTTCTCTCTCTCTCCTCTCTTTCTTTCCGTGACTGTCTTCTCTGGCTGTCTGTCTATCTTCTCTCTCTCTTTCTCTGTCTTCTCTTTCTTTCTCTCTCTGACTGTCTTCTCTTTCTCTTTCTCTCTACCTCTCTCTCTCTGTCTCCTCTCTTTCTCTCTCTGTCTTCTCTCTTTCTCTCTGTCTCTCTGTCGTCTCTCTTTCTCTCTCTATCTCTCTCTGTCTTCTCTCTTTCTCTCTCTCTCTGTCTTCTCTCTTTCTCTCTCTGTCAATCTCTCTCACTATCTGTCTTCTCTCACTGTATCTCTTTCTCTGTCTTCTCTTTCTCTCTCTCTGTCTGTCTTCTTTCTCTCTCTCTCTCTCTCTCTGTCCTCTGTCTCTCTCCGTCTGTCCTCTCTCTCTCACTCTCTCTTCTCTCTTTCTCTCTCTATATCTTCTCTCTCCTTCTCTCTCTCTCATTCTCTCTCTCTTTCTCTCTCTCTCTCTGTTTTCTCTCTGTTTCTTTCTCTTTCTGTCTTTCTCTCTCTCTCTATCTCTCTCTCTCTCTCGCTCTCTCCCTCCCTTCTCTCTCTCCCCCTCTTCTCTCTGTCTGTCTGTCTGTCTGTCTCTTTCTCTTTCTGTCAGTCTGTATTTCTCTGTCTGTCTTCTCTCTCTGTGTCTTCTCTCTCTCTCTCTGTCCTCTCTTTTTCTCTCTCTGTCTTCTTTCTCTCTGTTTTTTTTCAAACACACACACACACACACACACACACACACACACACACACACACACACACACACACACACACACACACACACACACACACACACACACACACCACACACCACACACTGCTAAACTTGCACGTTGTGGGACATTAACAGGAAAAGGTTTTACTTCTAAAAAAACAGTCTAAAATCAAACGGACTGCATTGTTCATTTTTATATGTTTGTTTGTTTGTTCGTTTGTTTGTTTGTTCGTTTGTTTGTTTGTTCGTTTGTTTGTTTGTTTTAGGATAGGTTCTATCACTACTCCTTTTCCCTCGTCTACATGAACAAAAAAAAATGGACAGACTTGCGGAGTGATTGAAGAGAGAAAGGCTGGGAGATGTACTTGCAGCGACAAAAGAGATTCATATAGAGGGCCATGATCGCCAACGCCATGCAGCAGGGCACATGATGATGATGATGATGATGATGATGATGACATGGACAAAATTACTCAATGCGCAAAAGCTGATTCAGAAGCGCTCGATGAATTCTCATCCGCTGGTAAGCTAGCGATAACGAACTATGACAAAGCACATCTGCAGAATCACACAAACAACAGCGTCCAAGAAGATGAAAAGCGTTCTTACCAACAAAAGCCTAGCAATTAAAACCAGGAAAAGAGTTTTCTTGAGTGTTGTATAGAACCGATACTGTTGCACAGTTTGTGAGGCGTGGACAGTCAACACGTCA
>JAPXFY010000028.1:23823403-23833403 GCA_030674185.1 Monoplex corrugatus
CCAATTAATCAACCAATCAATCAACTAATGTACCAATTGATCAATCAAATAATCAGCCATTCAGCCCGTCAATCAACCAACTAATCAACCTTCAATTGACTAGGTCAGATGCATCATCCAACCGTACAATCGATATCAATTCAGTAACAATCACTTGACGTAATCACTCACTCACTCACTCACTCACTCAATCAATCAATCAATTGATCAATCATTTAACCAGTTAATCAGTCAACCAGTGACTTAATCAACCAGATAACCTCGAATTTTAACTGAGTCCGACATATCAATTCTGCAATCACTATATCAAATAACGCTAATCAACCATGCATACATTCAATAATTCAATCACTGATCGATCAATAGCTAAATCTATAAATCGATCAGTCGGTGAGCCACCCATCAATTAACAAATTAAATAATCATTCCGTTGTCAACTAATTATGCGTTCAATTTATCAATTCATTCATCAGTGTATCTAAACCAATCAATGGAATCAATGTACAGTGAAATAAACCAACAAACATATTAACATAAGAACAATTCGTCCCCAAACAGTCAGTTAATTGGTAAAACAGACATTCATAATGCAAATCAGTTAATCAGACTAATCGCATATCAGTTACACATTTACCAAAACAACTGACAGTGAGACAATACCAAATGATTATTCAATGCATAGTTAGCACTTTGTGCATCTTTTAGTTCAGAGATAACTCAGAACTCAATCTTCGGCAGTCAGCAATAGTTCAGGCCACAGACTGAATTGAAGTTTATGTTTACCACACACACACACACACACACACACACACACACACACACACACACACACACACACACACACACACACACACACACACATATATATATATATATATATATATATTTACATACATATATATATACACATACATGATCACTCATACATATATACATACATAGATATATACATATGTATACACACATATACACAGAGCAGATACTATCACATATGTATGCATATATGTACACCAACATCAATGCGCACATGTGTATCTATATGCGCACCCCCCCCCCCTTCTTATTCAAATAAACAACATTTGTTTATTTTTATAATTGTAATAAAGTATTGTCTGAAATTCTAGTGAAAGTATCCACATAACTATTTAGTTTTCTTCTCCTTTTAACAATTTTTCTCCTATTCATAACGTGGAAAACGCATCTGGACACGCTGTGACTTCAATGGCTATTTGTTGATTGAAGCAGTAAGCACATAGGCATACTGACTAAATCCTTTGAAATTTTTGCCCTGAGGTCAACGTATGTGGAACATCCAAATAACAAGTGTTCTTCGTTTTCAGATTCTGTCCTGCAAAATGGACATACCTTTTCTTAATCAGATTCACTGTATCTATTTATATTATTGTTTAGTGGTAAAACATTAAAGAGCAACTCTAAAACAGTGAAAGAGCAACTCTAAAACAGTATATATCGATAGAGTCAATGTACTTCTCTTTTTCAGAGATAGTCCTAAATGATCTGTAGCTTTCATACCTATCTCTGTCTCTGAGTGACCCAGACAATTTTTGAATATATAAGTCTACAAGTCTCTGTTTAAATACACGCAAAAAGGCTTTTACATCACCAACAACTTGTTGTAGCCACACGATATTAAATCCAGTTTCACACAAAATTTCCCTTATTTTTGAAGCCCAGCATTCTTTCCCAGCCCTGTCAAGTTCCACTAACATTTGGTAAGCCTTATAAGGTAACCTATTAGGATTTTTTCCTTTGATTTAAACCAATACCTACGACAGGTAATTGAGGAGTTGATGAAAGAGGATATCTTCCCAAATCCCCATATACCATCTTGTTAGGTGTCCTGACTGGAACACCTAACAGTCTTTTGCACAATACCAAATGTACTTAAGAGGAAGGAGAGAGAGAGAGGAGAGAGAGAGAGAGAAGAGAGAGAGAGAGAAAGAGAGACAGAGAAGAAAGAGAGAAGAGAGAAAGAAGAGAAAGAGAGAAAGAGAGAAGAGAGAGAAAGAGAGAAAGAGAAGAGAAGAGAAGACAAGAGAGAAGAGAGAAAGAAGAAGAGAAAGGAGAGAAGAGAAGAAAAGAGAGAGGGAGAAGGGGAGGAGAGGAGAGAGACAGAGGAGAGAGAGAGAGGGAGAGAGAGAGAGAGAGAGAGAGGAGAGAGAGAGAGAGAGAGAGAGAGAGAAGAGAGAGAGAGAGAGAGAGAGAGAAAACAAACCATTTTCTCGACAGAATAAAACCTGTCAGGTCTAAAATACAAAACAAAGCAGAAGCCTTTGAGGAAGACAGCGAAAAAAAAAAAAACCAAAAAAAAAAACCTACAAAAAACCAAAACAAAACAAAACACAAAAAAACGAAACATAACAAAAAACAAAAACAAAACCCCCCCACCAAAACCCAAACCAAACCAAAACAAAAATAGACCCCCCCCCCCCCCAAAAAAAAAAAAAAAAAATCTAAAAACAAAACAAAAAACTCACTCAACCAACCAGCCAGCCACTACCACCATCACCACCAAAAGTCCTCGCAGAGCGGTGAGTCAGTATTTAGGTCCTTCAGTGAAAAGTCTTATGCTAGCGGGCCCCAGCAGCTCAGTTGGTTGAGCGTCGGATTCACATGCTAATGGTTGTGGGTTCGAATCCTGGGGTGCGCTACATCAAAA
The DNA here is from genome assembly GCA_030674185.1 of Monoplex corrugatus. NCBI lineage: Eukaryota > Metazoa > Mollusca > Gastropoda > Littorinimorpha > Ranellidae > Monoplex > Monoplex corrugatus. The sequence goes on from JAPXFY010000028.1 coordinate 23,826,084, forward strand.
CTGTCCTTCTCACAGTCCCATCTTAACATCATTGTTGTTCTGGTGGTGTCAGTATAGGATTAGATAAATCCCCCTTCCCCACTTCTCTGGGATGATTATCCCCGTCAGCCATATCACCTGTGGTGGGTGTCGACGTAAAAAACTAAACCAAATCAAAGTCGTATTCTTCCAAAGTGGTTGACGTGTTTCCTTCTGTGTAGAACTTGTCAGACCTGTAGTGTGCGATATCACAAGATGCATCAACAACATGAAGAACGAATCACCCAAACTTCATCATCATCATCAGGTGCCTTGCCGCATGGCGTTGGCGATTATGGACTGCCATCTGTCTCTATCATTTGTTGCCTCAAGCATCTCTTCCACCCTCTTTGTCCCCAGCCATTCTGCCTAGTCCGTCTAGTATCTTCTCCCTGGGTCTCTTCGGTGCTCTCTTTCCCTCCAGCTTTCCCGTTGTGACCAGGTGCTCCAATTCCCCTTTCCTCATAAAATGGCCTATAAATGTTGCCTGTCTTTTCCTAATCTTCCTTATGAATAATCTACCTGTGTCCTCCTCCATCAAGACTGTTTCGTTTGTTTTCTTTGCTGTCGGTGGAACTCTCAACATTCTTCTTAGAAACCACATCTCTACTGCCTCAAATTTGTTCTGGCTTTGTTTGTTGACTGTCCACGCTTCGCAGCCGTACAGCCAAACTTAAGGGAGAAATATACACACACACTTGAAGAACGAGAGAGAAAGAAAGAGAGAGAGAGAGAGAGAGAGAGAGACAGAGAGACAGAGAGACAAAGACAGACAGAGAGACAGACACATACACACAGAGACAGAAACAGACAGACAGACAGAGAGACAGAGAGAAAGAGAGAGAAAGAGAGAGAGAGACACAGACAGAGAGACAAACAGAGAGAGACGGAGACAGAGAGAGACAGATAGAGAGACAGACACACAGAGACAGACAGAGGAGAGAGAGAGAAACAGACATACAGACGGACAGAGAGAGAGGAGAGTGTGTGTGTGTGTGTGTGTGTGTGTGTGTGTGTGTGTGTGTGAGAGAGAAGAGAGAGAGAGAGAGAGAGAGAGAGAGAGAGAGAGAGAGAGAGAGAGAGAGACAGACAGACAGCAGAATGACTGCTAGTCGTTGAGGTGATTTTTTGGGGCCCACATTTTGTAGAGTTCTGCTACCTTAGGTTTAGATGGCTCACTCTGCATACATGGGCAGGCCCCTGTTCTCCCTGGTACCCCAGGCAGCTGGTCTGTTGAAGTCTACACAGAACGAAACACGTCACCTGATTTGGATGTATAGGATCTCCCCATTCACCTGTCGGCGTTACCGGGTTCGGCGTTGGCCGCTACACATCTGGACACCACCATCTCCCTCCAGGCCGCTCTGTCTTGACTTTTGTGGACAATTTCTTGAATATTTAGGCCACCGATGTTGGTTATGTTTTCGATTATGAGACTGGAGGTCTGCCTTTCTTCCTTTTTGCCTCTGTTTTTCCTTGAAAGATGGTTACCATGAGGTCCGTGTGCTTGTTGCGTGACACATGGCCAATGTATTTTAGCCTTCTTTTGTTGATGTCTGTCTGTCTGCCTGTATGTATGTATGTATGTATGTATGCATGTACGTATGTATGTGTAATATGTATATATTGAATGTATGTATATATGCATGTATGTATGTATGTATGTATGCATCTATGTATGTATGTATGTTTTGTAGTATGTATGTAATGCATGTATGTATCTATGTATGTATGTCTGTGCGCCTGTGTGTGTCTCTCTGTGTGTGTATGTGTGTTGTGTGTGTGTGTGTGTGTGTGTGTGTGTTGTGTGTGTTGTGTGTGCGTCTGTCTGTCTGTCTGTCTGTGTATCTGTATGTGTGTATCTTTGTCTATGTTTCGCTTTTGGTATATCAAGGGTTTTGGAAGATGGTCAAAGGGAAGTAAGCTGGTGGTGATGACAAATTGTGCAGACAGCGAAAAATGGTTGTGTGTGTTTGTTTTGCCCCTAGTTGGGTTTCTGTGACATGTGCATGTATCTGTGGGGTCTCCGTACAGTACGTCATACTGTTGGGTCTTGTACGGTGCAGTCATACTGTTTCTCTCTCAATGTGATCTAATTGTTTCAGCGACAGGTTGACACCAGGATAGCCAACAGAACCCGTAGGCTAACCCTTTGACTCCGACATCCTATCCACTACGCAAAAAAAACAAAAAAACCCTTAACCCTTTGATTCCTGCACCCTATCCACCAACTGCAAAAACTTAACCCTTTGAATCCTGCACCCTATCCATCAACTGCAAAAAACAAAACAAAACAAAACAAAATAAAACAAAACAACTTAATTCTTTGTCTCCCGCACCCTGTCCACCAACTGCAAAAACTTGACCCTTTGGCTCCCTCACTCTATCCACCAGCTTCCTGGGACTCAGTATGCATGCTCTGTACACTTCAGTCCGGTGGCTGTGGTGAACTTGTTGTTTTCCTACTCTCTTGAGAAAAATACGAGTGACTGCAGGGGAGTTCTGAAATAGTTGAAAAGAATATGTACAGTGCTCACTTTAGGACACTAATATAGTTCACACAAACATAAAAACGAACAAAACACTCCATGCTTTCGATCTTTGGATCTTCTACACTTACGACCCCCCCCCCCCCCCAACACACACACACACACACACAAAAAGAGGATAGCATCAAGATCCACACAGGACTGACCATTTCACCGTTTTTTTGTTTGTTTGTTTGTTTGTTTTTTGTCATTTCGAAGTGTACCCTGCAAAGACCCGAAGATTTAAAACCAGTAAATGTTTTGTTCGTTTTTGTGTTTGTGTAAACTATGCTCAAGTCGTGAGGTGAGAGAGTACATCTCCTTTTCAATAACCATCTCTCTCGAGGACAGCTTGTCTACGGCACCGGCAGCTTTTCCTATCTGTTTCTTGAGCTCTAAGTTGAGGGACATACTGCTGGAGGCTACAGATCCTACACAGGTGAATTCATATATCATCATCGCTGATGTTCTGTCCCATGATCTCTGTCTTCTTTAAACTGATGATGAGCCTAAATTCTTGTCAAGCAAGCGCCAGGGGACTGACTGGTCCCTGGAGACCAGACTGTGTGTGAGATGTCAGGTCTGTGTCATCAACGAAAAGTTCTCCAGGATCAAGACCTGATGCGCTTTGGTCTTTGCTCTGAAGCGTGCAAGTTTAGAAAGCTTGCTGCCGGACCTAGTGTGTAGGTACAGTCTGTCATCAGATATTCTGAAGCCATGAGACAAGGGAGAGAAGATTTGAAAAGCTTCAGGGTGCGGATGTAGCCCTGCCTAACTACGCTTTGAATGGAGAATGGCTCTGAGGATGATCCGTCAAACTTCACTGTCCTCGGCATGCCGTCATGGAAAGAAACTATGAGTCTCCGGATCTTTGATGAGCATTTAATCTTCTCCAGGTGATGCGATGAGACCTCTTCTGCTGAACAGGTCCAAAGCTTTGGACACGTCGATGACGCCAACGTATAAAGGTTGCCACTGTTTTCGGCTCTTCTCCTGTAGCTGTCTGAGTGAGAAGATCAAGTTGATGGTGGATTTCCCTGCCCTGAAGCCACATTGGGACTCAGGATTGATGCGATTTGCTGGTGTTTGCAGTCTGTTCAGAACCACTCGGGCAAACGCCCCACTGATGATGCTGAGCAGTGATCAGTGAATCCGTCTTCAGCATCATTCCCTGGAATGCTGGCTGCCCGCACTACTGTCCAGGTCTCTGTCTTCCACAGATGTCTTTTCTCAACCGGGTTGAAAATCTCTGAGCCTTGATGTTTTCCAGGTATAATTTGTTTGTGGTCTTCCCCTTCCTCTTTTGCCCTCGACTTTTTCCTGAATATCTTTCGTGGGAGTGCATTTTTTGTTTCTGTACACATGTCCAGAGAAGGTAATTATTACAGACACTACGGTCTCCCTTATTCTTGCACAGCATGATAATGTTTGCAGTTTGCATGTCTTGCCCTGTAATGGAGAAGATCCAGAATGATTATGGCACAAGCCTTAAGCCTTCACATAAACCTATGACCTGGCCAGGTCCTGAGATGCTACCTAGATATTTCCATAACCCTGAGGTCGTAGAGGAGTGAGGTGTCAGAGACCTCAACTTCTCCCGGGGTCAGCACCACGAGGGCGGCGCCCATCCCCTCTCCCTGGCCTCAATTTCATATTTCACTGTTTTTTTCACCAGGACTTCAGAAAGGCAAGAAGACTAATTGGTCTTCAAGGGGTGGGACCTGGGAAATCAATAATTACAATAATAATAATTACAATATTTATATAGCGCAAAATCTTGATAAAATCAAATCTAAGCGCTGAAGCAGACACACACGCAAGCACGCACGCACGCACGCACGCACACGCACGCACGCACACACACACACACACACACACACACACGCATGGCTATAAATGGGGAGAAAGAATAAAAGCAATAAAAGCAAGAATAAAACCAATGGAAAATTATAGAGAGCATAGCATATACAATTATATATTATAACCATGTGATTCCCTCCGAGCGGAGACAGGCTGCAGAGGGGGGGGGGGGGGGGGTTGAGTGAGGTTAGGATTTTATGCGGAGGAGAAAAGGTGAGTTTTGAGAGCGGACTTGAAGGAGACAAAAGTAGGTTGCTGACGGACTGAGAGAGGAAGTTTGTTCCAGGAGAGTGGACCAGAAACAGAGAAGGCTCGTGGACCGTAGGTATTGAGCTTAGTGCGTGGAAAGCGAAAAGTCAGAGGATCGGAGGCAGAGCGGAGGGTACGTGAGGGAAGATAGATCTCAAGTAGGCTTGACAGGTAATCGGGGGCTGCGTTATTGAGGCTTTTGTAGCACATGGTGTCTAGTTTGTACTGTATGCGCTTTGATACAGGGAGCCAGTGAAGTTGTGCCAGGAGAGGAGATATGTGGTCAGCTTTTTTCTTTTTGAGTACAAGGCGTGCAGCATTGTTTTGAATGCGCTGTAGGATGTGAATGGTGGAGGCAGGAAGACCAGACAGGAGTGAATTGCAATAGTCAATGCGAGACATTATGAAGGAGAGAACGAGTTTTGCAGTTGTTTCGACAGAGAGATACTTCCTGATCAGCCTTATACGATGGAGATGATAGTAGCAGGATCTGGCAGTTTGAGAAACAAAGTTGTTCATGGAGAGGGTAGAGTCAATGCAGACACCAAGGTTTTTAGCTGAATCAGAAATTGGGACTGATGTGTTACATAATGGGAGAGAAAGAGGAGGCAGCTGAGAAAGTTTCTGACGGGTGCCAATGAGGATAGCTTCTGTTTTGTCGTCAACCTATCTCTCCATTGTTTTATACCAAGGCAGCCGGGCAATGCCCTGCTCTTCACGATTTTCAACTGCCATTGGATCTTTAGTGTGTGCAGCCAGAAGGCTCACGGGTCCGACTCGTTTTTCGTCCCCTTCCGAAAGACTAGACGTTCACTTCGATTTTCCGGTCAAACTGAGGGGAAAATTCGAGGCCAGTACGGGGAGCGAACCCTGGAACCTCGAGTTTAGTTATTAGCGGGCAAACGTCTGAACCATCCTGCCACTCTTCTCCCTTGATCTCTCATGCAGTGCCGCCATGTTGATGCCTATTGTTCTCAGCTCAAAATCGATGACTGCCGTTTTCCTGCTGTCATTGATTTGCAGAGAGGCCAGGGACACATGGTCCTGACATTCCCAGCGGCCAGCCGTGTGACTGGTGGTTTCTTCTTTATTTTGCTTTGGTTTGTCCTGGTGCAATGATATCTGTCCGCTTTTCAATCAGTTCTAAGCCACATGCACATACTGAAACACGTGGACAATGGCAGATCGGCACCGTGTTTTGTCTTGGAGCTGCCCAGATTAACCCTTTGACTCTCGCACCCTATCCATCAACAGCAAAAACTTGACTCTTTGATTCCCTCACCCTGTCCACCAACTTCATGCGGCAAGCTGGTGTAGAGAGTGAGGGAGTCAAGGAGTTAAGTTTTTCCTTTGCTGGCATGGCTGGTTGACAATGCAGGATGCTAGTGGACAGGGTGCGGGAGTCAAAGGGTTAAGGCAGATCTGGTCCTGTATTGTTGATTTTTGCTCCTTTGCACCTCATCGCAGTACCTGGCTCACCGTCACGAAGACCTGGGAGAAGAGTATAGAGATACTGGGCTACCCAGACATCAGGATCCCTGAACAAATCAATCAATCAATCAATCAATCAATCACTCACTCACTCAATCAATCAATCAATCAATCAACTGACCAACCAATCACTCGACCAACCAACCAGCCAACCAACCAATCAATCAATTAATCAAGCAAGCAAGCAAGCAGAGCAATCAATCAATCAATCAATCGATCGATCGATCAATCAGTTAGTCAATCAATCAATCAATCAACCGACCAATCAATCAATCAATTGACCAACCAACCAACCAACCAACCAACCAACCAACCAACCAATCAATTGACGAACCAACCAACCAATCAATCGACCAACCATCCAACCAACCAGCCAACCAACCAACCAACCAATCAATCAACCAACCCATCCATCCATCGAACGCCAATTGTTTGCGGGTAGATTTGTACATGGACTTTATAAAAATTATCTTTCAGCCATCGAAAGTCCGTTGTTGGGCTTCCCCAGCTGTTTTCCATTCACTTCGTTCCAGCGCTTTTCCTCTCTTTGTCAAGAACTGGAGAGGAAGAGAGAGAGAGAGAGAGAGAGAGAGAGAGAGAGAGAGAGAGAGAGAGAGAGAGAGAGAGAGAAAGAGGGGGAGAGAGAGAAAGGGGAGAGGAGAGAGAGAGGGAGAGAGAGAGAGAGAGAGAGAGAGAGAGAGAGAGAGAGAGAGAGAGAGAGACAGACAGACAGACTGACAGAGAGGACTATAATTTTGTTCAATTCTCATTCATACAATCAATCAACAATTTTTCTTATAGTATTCCGATTTTCCCTCAGACGTTTGTATCCACATCATTCGGCGCACACTGCACATGCAATATGTTTGCTACGTATAGTCTGCAGACTGTCTTTCATGGACGTGCATGCTCCCATAAACCCTCTCAACCCCCACCCCCCCAGATACCGACACGACTTAGCGCGGGCTCTTTAACCTTTTGATTCCCGTACCCTATCCATCAACTGCAAAAACTTAACCCTTTGACTCCCTCACCCTATCCATTAGCTTCCTTCAGCAGAAGAAGTTGGTGTATAGGATGGGGGAGTCAAAGGGTTAAGTTTTTGCTGCAGGAAGCTGGTGGATAGGGTGAGGGAGTCAAAGGGTTAAGTTTTTGCTGCAGGAAGCTGGTGGAT